>JARFIW010001219.1:1577500-2035000 GCA_036346225.1 Platerodrilus igneus
AACCACATTTCTAAATACATATTCACAATTTTTTATTCTTAACCTAGAACTTCTCATATCGACTTGTACTTATTAATATTTATTTCTAAATAGAGGACCTTTTCCAAAGACCAACCGGACGCGCATGTTTCAAATTCCTCTGATTTTGTTCTTATGGTTTCGCTTAAGACCTCGTACATATTTTCCAGATTACTAAAAGACGTTATAACCACATTTTTTGTGTTAAAGGATTTCGCATCGGTAGTCTCTTCCCCCATTTTGGTGTAAACGCCGTAGAGTTCGCAATAGACTTTCATTGCTGTATGTTGTATTCTTTTACATTTATTAATCGAATAAATCGCTCTTTCTGCTTCCAAAGCAAAATGTAAAAATAAATCTTTGGTATCCAAGATGTCTGAGTTATACATACCTAGAGAAGCTATCAGTCCGATGATACCGGGTTCAAATCCCGCAACATACGATAAGACTTTTTTTCGCAATTTTAAAAATAAAAGATTAAATAAATGTACCGCATGTGCTGAAATTCAAGGGTTAATAAAAAAAATTAATATCCAGGACGATTCGAAATTCAAAGTTTAACAAATGTCAGTTATGACGTAGTTAAAAAACGGTGGAAGTGACATTTTACAAATAAATTGAATGGCCGTCAGTCATAAGTTAGAAGGAGAAATTTGTGAAACTCATAGAAAGTTAAGCGGAGGAGTTAGTGTATTGTAAATAGATACATCCATAAAAATGTAATTAAATTAAAAAATTTGTGCATGACCTCTCCAGAAGTATCTGTCTACGACTTTGGTTCTGTATGTTGCTTAAAACTGAATTCTGCTATATTTGGTTGTAACTTGACTTAAATTTGACACCCCTAAATCATGCTGTTTATTACGTGTTCTGTAATACCTTGCAAGTGCATTTGTAAGCCTCTTGTAGAAACGTCCTGATCCTGTTCTAAAGTCAGTATTATTAATCACCTTGTAATTAGATAATACTCCTATAATTAAATGAAAAATAGTTGCACTATTTTAAATAAAAGAAGCGCAAGAAAAACATTTCGGCATTGGATCTGCTTAGAATTCTTTTGGTAGTGCAATTCAGAAACCTTGGAGTATGGCAGTGTTTTATGTAAAATAATATTAAATAATAATGTAACGACTTATTGAAGGCGGTGCAAGCTCTAAATTTAGTGGTGCAAGGTGGTGCAAGCTATCCTCTAACTGGTGCACATATGATTTTTTTGAAAATCGACTGGAGGGGGCTAGCGTCATTTTAGCCCCCCTCGAGAAAAGGTCCTGTATCTAATCTTCTGAAGTGGTGCAAGCTCTAAATTTAGTGGTGCAAGGTGGTGCAAGCTTTTCCTTAACTGGTGCACATATCATTTTTCGGAAAAAGTTTGTACTAGTTGAGATTGAATTTATTGCTGAGCATTACTTAGAATCATAGGTAGGTATCCTTATTATAGTTAGATTGATAATTAATTTCATTGCTGTTGCTTAGTTTATTTTTCACCTAAAGATTTTTACGTATTATTTTCTTCTGTATGAGCTATATACTTCTATAAATTTTGAAATTGCTCAAATTAAGTAACTAATCAATAGTAATTAATTAAATAATTTTATTTCAAGTATTCAAACACAAAAATATTAAACTCAAAATTAAACTATTTTTTTTAATATTTAAATATAAAAGACTAAACCTTATTCGAACAGGTTTTCTTAATTCTAAAAATGTATATCACCTAATAGATAAAATTGATAATGGACAGTACAATTAAAAATATATCTCTTAATACCTACATTTTTAAAAAAAAGTTTTGAAATTAAAATAAATTTTCTGATTATAAAAAAGATTAACTCTTATTGCTAATAGCTTTCACAATTCTAAAAATTTTAGCAAAAAATAAATGACATTGAAAGAAACAAGATTGATAGTGAATTAAAAAACATATCTGAATATATTTAGGACAATTGAACATTAATTTAAATAATAACTGGCTTCAGACTATTAGTCTAAAAATATTCAGTACTCAAAACTTGAACGTATTTTTTCGGTAAATCTTGCAGAAGCGAACATTTGCATTTGTAATTGATCGCTTATTGCATTAAATAAATATGTAATTCGGCGGGTGAAAAATTCAAATGCCTTATTATCCAACAATAGCGGAATTTCTAAGAACGGGCTGCATATAATGTCGATAGAGAAATTGGCCGTCAGTGACTAAACGCCTCTAGAAAAATAGTAATATTTTGTCTGGCAGGAGAAGAGAGTTCCAGAAGCATAGTAAACAAAAATTAATTCCTTGGCAATTTATAGAGAGAATAACCAATGACCGGTTTGGAATTCAAAATTTTTTATACATTTCGTAGGTATTTGAGAAAAGTGGGAAAAATGATTTTTTCGAAAAGATCAAATATTAGCTTTATTCAAAACTTTATAAAAAAAACCCTTTAAATGTATGGGTTGCTGGAAATGATTCAAATAATTCAAAAATGTAAAAATAAATCTTTAGTATCCAAGATGTCTGAGTTATACATACCTAGAGAAGCTATCAGTCCGACGATACTGGGTTCAAATCCCGCAGCATACGATAAGACTTTTTTTGCAATTTTAAAAATAAAAGATTAAATAAATGTACCGTATGTGCTGAAATTCAAGGGTTAATAAAAAAAATTAATATCCAGAACCATTTGAAATTCAAAGTTTAACAAATGTCAGTTATGACGTAGTTAAAAAACGGTGGAAGTGACATTTTACAAAAAAATTGATAGGCCGTCAGTCATAAGTTAGAAAGAGAAATTTGTGAAACTCATAGAAAGTTAAGCGGAGGAGTTAGTGTATTGTAGATAGATACATCCATAGAAATGTAATTAAATTAAAAAATTTGTGCATGACCTCTCCAGAAGTATCTGTTTACGACTTTGGTTCTGTATGTTGCTTAAAACTGAATTCTGCTATATTTGGTTGTAACTTGACTTAAATTTGACACCCCTAAATCATGCGGTTTATTACGTGTTCTGTAATACCTTGCAAGTGCATTTGTAAGCCTCTTGTAGGAACGTCCTGATCCTGTTCTAAAGTCAGTATTATTAATCACCTTGTAATTAGATAATACTCCTATAATTAAATGAAAAATAGTTGCACTATTTTAAATAAAAGAAGCGCAAGAAAAACATTTCGGCATTGGATCTGCTTAGAATTCTTACGGCAGTGCAATTCCGAAACCCTGGAGTGTGGCAGTGTTTTATGTAAAATAATATTAAATAATAATGTAACGACTTATTGAAGGCGGCGCAAGCTCTAAATTTAGTGGTGCAAGGTGGTGCAAGCTATCCTCTAACTGGTGCACATATGATTTTTTTGAAAATCGACTGGAGGGGGCTAGCGTCATTTTAGCCCCCCTCGAGAAAAGGTCCTGTATCTAATCTTCTGAAGTGGTGCAAGCTCTAAATTTAGTGGTGCAAGGTGGTGCAAGCTTTTCCCTAACTGGTGCACATATCATTTTTTTGAAATTCGAATGGAGGGGGGCTAGCGTCATTCTAGCCCCCCTCATAACAAATTACCGCAATTGTTTTTCCAGCATGGTGCAAGCTATTATTTTGGTGGTGCAAGGTGGTGCAAGACTAGTACTTTCTGGTGCACATGCTACATTTCAATAAATCGTTTGGAGGGGGGCCAAGTTGACGGAGCCGCAATTTTTCCATGTTCAGAGGTTTCATTGATTTATACGACTAACCCAGAATTGTCGCCAATAGACAAATTCACGTATTTAAAAAAACTTCTGCATGGTCCGACTTACTCGCCATTGAAAATTTTGATTTAACTGAAAGTCATTATACACTCGCATACAATAAACTGCGCAATAAATTTGAAAATATCCGCCAAACTACGAGTGCGTATTGGGCAAATTTGGACAATTTTCCCAAACTGCACTCTGATAACCCCACTGGTTTACAAAAATTAGTCGACATTTTTACTGATAATTTGGGAGCCTTAAAAAAAGTTTGATCTTCCGGTTGAGGTGTGGAGCTTTATTTTAGCTCAGATGCTCTTAAATCGACCGGACGTACAAACAGTTCGAAGTTTTGAGTTGTAGCACGATCCCGCCTCCATTCCTACTTATACTGAAATCATTACATTTCTAGACAAAACATGTAAGTCCGTGAGCAACTTATCTTTAAATCAGTTCAGGACTGAATACCTAATGATAAAATTATGAAAAGTTATTTGTTATGTAAGCGTTCCATCTTCTAAAAAGGGTAAATTATAAATGATCCTCTCGATAGGGTTTCTGAATATACCCTAATATCACATCTTTCTGCTAGATATAGTGGCGTCCAAATTCACTTTATTTAATTTTCCGTTTCACGAAAAATATTTCAACTATGTCCTTTTCATGATTTTCCATGGGATAACTAAGCTAGCCGCTGGCCCAACTAATTTTTATAGTTCCAACTCGCACGCATAAAAGTTCAAGTTCTCTTAAATTCCGAATTGTTGATCTATCTTCTCCCTAAGGGCTGAAGAAATAAATTGCTACATTAACGCCTTACGCTTTGGGGGCTCGAAATGGATAATCATTTACGTACACCATCTATAAAGCAAAAAATTGCATTTGCTACATTGGCACCGCATCGCGGGGCCCGACTTGGAAAAATAAAAATAAATCCGCCACATTAACCCAACAACGTAAGGCTAGAAAAAAATTTGCTACAATATATACAATATCGTTGCCATTTGCAGCGTTAATGTGGTGTTCTTTACCCTTTGGCACATACGATTGTATTAAATCTGAACACTCAAGTAGAAAAACTACAACAAATTTTAATAACGCAGCTCCTTGACAGTGTGTACTATTCGAATCCTTGAAATATTTGCATTACCTCCGTTTCAGTACCATTTTTTACAGTTAGCTGCTCCGGATCAGCTTTACGCCAAAGTTATCGGTCTTCGCCTTCAACGACCCTTCCGCTCCGCTATATGAAATAAACTAACGTGAAAACAGCGACGAGTTACAAATTTACATCAACTCTATTGTTAGAGAATAAAATGTGGAATTTTTAACAGGCCGTTAGCAATTAATTGTCTTTAAAATTAGGTTTGACTCTGTATTTAGTGCTTATAAATATTCTATCCGGTTTTGCTGTATATTAATTTTTTGACAACTCAATTATCATTCTGAGCAATATTATAGGAAATACTTAAACATTATTATGTTTAATTTGACATTCTGCACACTTAATTAAATAAAAAAATAAGAAAATGTTTACGAAAGTCTTCGGTTTATTTAATAATTTACTGGCAGGGAATATTTTGATCACGGTAAGCTATTCTCTATTCCAAACTGTCCTCAATTAACGCTCGTATCGGTAATTTGCTGATTTATTATGCATACTATCACCGTTAGAAATAGCATTGGTGTACGTGTAAAAAACCATTGTACACTTTCACTAGTCCTTCGAACATCCTTGCGCTTTCACTATTTAAAACAATCAAATCGACAGTGCGATTCGTTCCGTAGTAAGAATATAATTAAGAGTACTAAAAATTGAAATGGTTGCTAATATTAGAAAGAAAGCATTTATTAAATGAAAGGTTTTGATGAAAAATGCATGACACGCGTTTTAAATGCAACTCATATTTTATATAAATTGGTTTAGAAAGGATGGATGATGTAACGGAAAATATATTCGATTGACATTTAGATACAATTATCAAATTAATTATTTAAGAAGTTGAACACGTCTTGATGGCTTGTTTATAAATTAGTTCAGGGTTTAAACGTAATATTTTTTGTTGCGATATCACACAGTTTCGAAATCCCAGGAATACTTGGGAATAGTATAGATTTTTTTCAACGTTGAACATTCTATTGATTGAAAGGATAGTCATAACCTCAAAAAATATTACAAGGCTGGAAAATGTATGCATAATGCCAGTATTGTGTTATGGGAAGCAAGTACGAAAGTCGTTACTTTTATTCGCAGCACAATGTACAATAGTTTCTACATCTTATTTAAGTTTGTTCAAAATAATGCAGTTCTTCAATAATTTTTACTTTCACTGCTTACAAATGCATAACAATTACCCGAAAATCACATTTTACTCTCCTTGGACGTTTCCTCCCTCTTCACTAATATTCCTTTAGACATGGCATTGAACTTAATTTCTAATAAATGGGATAACATCAAACCACACACTTCCCTTTCAAAATCATTGTTTCTTGCATCTATTACCCTAGTTTACAATAACACTTATTTTGTTTTCCAAGACGTTTTTTATTTGCAAAGGTTTGGTACCCTGATGGGTTTCCCATTATAACCTAGAATTGCCCAAATTATAATGGATCATTTGCTAGACTCTGTCATACCTAATTTGAATTTTAAAATGATTTTTCTTGTGAAATGAGTATGTGGATGACATCTTATGCTCAGCTCCACCTGAGAAAATACCACATATTTTAGATTGCTTCAATACCTTCAATCAACATCTGAAGTTTACCCATGTACTGGAAGATGAAGGTAAAATCCATTTCTAGACACTCTAGTTATCCAAGATTCAGCAAATAAGTTGTAATTTGATTGTTATAAAAAATCTCGCGAACTCTGAAAGATATATAAATTATTTCTTCAATCATTCTTTTAGCCATAAGATTAACATTGCATTTGCTCTAAAATATAGGATACAGATGATTGTAGAACCACATTTTATTAAGAAAACCTATAAATTTTAGAAATGATCCTTTGCAATAATGGTTACCCCAAACAGCTGGTTAAAAAATTATTTTACACCAACATACGGTTTGGTAATATTAAACCCAAACCTAACACTTTAATTTACAAAAAATTGCCTTTTGTACAAACTTTAACTTCTCTGTTAGCAAGAATTTTACGTCAACCAAATCTCTCAATAGTAAGTATTTATAAAAAAATCAATGAGAAACTGTTTCACAAAATTAAAAGACAAGACTAAAATACTAGTTAGAAGTAATGTTATTTATAAAATAACTTGTTCCTCTGGAAAAACCTATATCGGTAACACCACCCAATGGTTAAAGAATCGTATTATTCAAAACAGGCCTGATGCAAAATTACATAAAAAAGCTGTGGTTTGTCTCATCACGTTAGCAAAACCCTTCACGCTCTAAATTATAAAGTGGTATTTATCTCGGATTCTGAAACTAATTATAAAATGAGACTTTTTTTAGAAGCTTACTATATATACAATGAAGTTAATGCCATTAACTTCAGACAAGATACACAAAATTTGCATCACATATATGAAAATTTGTACAGAATTTCAAAGAAATGATCAAACATTTAATAACAACTCAAATGTCACCTATTAGCCTGTTCGTTATATCTCAATTGGCTACACCTGATTCACACATTCTTTTCAAAGTTGTTTCAGTCATTTCTTGTCACTTGACATTTTAATATATATTAATGATAACCTGCTTTTGGAAATGACGTTCTACATCCTATTTGTTCCGTTTATATATATATATATATATATATATATATATATATATATATATACACCGCATGTATTATTTTCGCATTTGGAATTTGTTGATTATTTACCTCCGCCCGGTATATTTCAAATGCCATTGCATGTACCATGTAATTGCTTTAATCACTACTCCTATCGTAAGTGCGCGATAGCGATATACTTTGCTGTCCTTCGCCTGTGCAAGAACATCTTATTACCTGCCATGGTGAAGACAAAAACACAGTTGACTTTCGTATTTTGTATTAGACGAACGCAATCATACTGTCAACCATCGCTCTCTGTTTGAACGGCCGCTATCAGTAAATGTGCTTCGTTTCGATATTGTTAAAAGGTAAGTGTTTGAAGCAATAATTATTTGTTTTGTTTATTATCATTTATTCATTATATATATATATATATATATATACATATATATATATATATATATGTATTTCTGCATCAACAACTTTTAAGTAAATATTTTAATTTTTCACTGTCATTCTATATGACAATTTTTGCAGTATCTTTGAAAATGGCAAAAACCTTTACCGAAACGTAAGATTTTGATTAAATGTTATGGTAAATGCAATATTGCGTTTTGCTTTGCACTACATACACGTAATCCCAATTTCTTATCTATTAAACTATTTCTTAAAAACAAAATACTAGACTAATCCATTGACTAAGAGTCTAGCTTATATTTATATATATATATATATATATATATATATATATATTGTTGTGGATTTAAAGGGTAAATCAGTGTAAAGCAATAAAATTTCAGCAACCATGTATATAGAAAAGAGCAAATTATTTACGCGCCAAATTAATTTAATTCATTTAGTGAGAACGGACGAGTATTAACGTATTTTTATATTTAATAATTGGAATGTTAAAATTATACGAAGGAAGAGAGCTTCAAAGCATATAGAAGTTCAAGGATACGCATAATTGATCATAATTTATGCTAATCAAACACATATAAGCATAAGGGAGCGTACTTGCGTAAGAAAATCAATAATTCCAAGGCAAATGTATTCGTTTTAAAAGCCAGCATCAGTTTTATACAGATACTAAGAAGCAGAAAGTCCAGGAATTGTTATGTTTAAACGGTCGATAATTAACAGAAACACCTGTTTATTAAAGGTTACGTTCAAAGAATTCGAGCGTAGGTTACGATAGGATTCCATAGAAATTGTTTTTAACCGTCAGTTTGGATAAACAACTATGGTAACAAATATCTTAAGGAGCGAGACAAATGGACAATCGGTAATATACAACAAATAGAGACAGATATAAAGCAAGCAAGGAATTGAAAGGCACGTACGATATACACGTGGAGTTGAGATAGGACGTCAACAATATCGATTTTCTGTAACTCAAGTGGGGTTTTGAAGGAGACAGCAAACATGTATAAAACAAAGATGAATAGAGCTTAGGTGGAGTTTGTGACTGCAGAGATTTTGTCATTGGTCGAAAGCCAACAGTTTTTAAAACGAATGCACACGCAAAGGTAAAGAACAAATTCTCTATAAGCAACAAGTACGGCGGGAGAAATTTTTGGAATTAAGCGACGGTTATGCTCAAAATTTTTAGAAACTGTTTTAGAAAATAATTTTTAAATGAAACGCGCCCGATAGAGGGTTAGAAAAATGATATAAATACCGGAGCGAAAATATAAAAGTTCTCTTTTCCTTTACTTCGATAAAGTGCTGAATACCGATTCAGACCACCATAACAATAAAGCTTTTGGTGAGTAGTTTGTGTGTGTAATAAAGTTACATTTGATATCGTGTTTAAAAGTATAAAACTGTAGTAGCGGACCTCCAATTATTAACGTGATGCACGAGTTAGTGCATGATTAAACAAAAGGTCCGGCTACTACCACAAAATTTATTCAATGGATGCTTGATATATGGGGGTAAGCAGAGCTGGTAATCAATTTTGTGTGCATGATATATGAGTATAGAATGGTACTGTGAGACGACGCGAATATCTTGCAGAAATATCAGATGGTAGAGGCCTGTGGATTCGACAAGCAGCATAGTAAATGGAAACAACGCCGAGGGGTTTTATGGTAACCATCTCCGACGGGAAAGAAAACTGAAGAATTCTCCAGGTAATTTATTTGAAATTTCTGTTGTTGCATAAACATTTGTGGAATTTTGTGTTGTGTGGTTGACTTTTGTGGTATATTTATAGTTTTAAAAACTTGTTTTATACGATACATGTACAGGACAATTTACTAATTTTGAATATTGAAAAAGGGTGTATTTCGAATATATTAAAAATTTATTCAGGATATAAATTATGTTGTAAAAAGTAAACGGGTCTGTAAATTTGTTGTAATTAATGCAAGGTTTATAAGGCATACACCAACAAAACTGAGGTATGAGCTCACAATACTCCAGTGTAAAGTCAATTTAGGGTAACATGTGGGGCGCATCTACTCATATCTCATTGAATTTGTTTAAAAATCCGTATAAAAATGAAGGACTTTAAAACATACCATAAATTGAACTAATAATTATTGTTTCAAACTGTTTTAACCCATCTATACCCGGGGCCTTACCATTTCTCAGACCTTTTAATGCTAATTCAAAGTAAGTTCAAAGTATTGGATATCCCAAGTTATAATTTTCAATGTTTGATTCCTGTTGTAATACTGTTAATTCCTCTCCTGCATATAAATTTCCTATATATTCCTGTCATCTAACCACCTTCTCTACATTTTCTATAATGACGTTTCCTCCCGCGACCTCTTTGTTTTTGCTATACGGTTTTATACAGGGTGCCCACAATCTATCTCCGTATATGGGTAACTTTTTTATTATAGAAGATACAATGTTGGTTAAATTAGCAAAGTTGAAGAGAAATTTACGAGTAGTATGATGCTTTTTTGAAAACTCACCTAGATGCTCAACTTTTTTAGATATTTGAAAAAAACTGAAATTTGCCATTTTCTTCAAACGCTAATAACTTTTTAACGGTTTAATCTATAGAGAAAATAAAAACTGCTTGTAAGGTAACTTTTACGTAGAATTCAATAGCGTATATGACAATTTTAATTGGAAATGGGTTTTCAAGCTACAAACATAACCTCACTTTTTAAATGGAAACCATAGTTCAATATAACCCAAATGGAAAGGTTTTTCTTTTCTGATTACCCTGATGTAAGGGTTGATGTACTTATTTTCAGTAGTTTCTTCATAATAAAGAAAAACGATTTATTTATTTGCGGGCATCAAGGAGTCCATGGATACATATTTTAAATAAACAAAAACAACTGGCATTTGTCAGATATTATTAGTTAAAGTGTTTTTTGCTCTGGGTTGCAAATTTTGTGTAGAAGACTTTAAATTTATTTGATTATAATAGAGAATGTATACAAACGACGAAAAAATGACATGCTCTTTTGTTACTATGCCTGTAACAGAAATTGTGATGCTGCTGGTGATATGTATTATGAAAGATATTTGGAAAGAAGGCAGCCAGATAAACGATTGTTTTCTAAATTAGAAAACAATTTAAAAAGGTTTGGTGCTTTTACAAAACCCAGTACTGATAAAAGAAAATTCAAAACTGATGATGAAGAACGTGTGTTAGCCTACATAAATTTTAAGCCAACAGCGTCCACCCGAGAAACTGCAATTGAGTTTTAAAATATTTAAAATATTTTCAGCATGACGGTGCACCTGCTCACAATGCTCAAGCCGTTTCTGAATATCTTGATAATAGTTTTCCAAATTGGATTGGCAATGTAGGTCCTGTTCCATGGCCGGCAACGTCACCAGAACTATCGCCACTGGATTTTTTTTTGGGGTACTGTAAAGGATGTAGTGTATGCTAAAAAAATCCAATAACATTGAGCAACTCAAAGATAGTATTACAGCAGCTATTACAAGTATAAAACCACAAACGTTAAATAAGGTGCACCAAAACCTAATTAAAAGGTGCGAAATGTGTTTGCAAGCTAATGGAGGTCATTTTGAGCATATGTTAATGTAGGAGTGGGCATATTCGCATTAATTAATTTTGTTTCCTTTGATAAAGTTATTTGTATTGTATGGATAGTTTATTTTTAAGTATTTTATTTTTCTTAGTTTATAATAAATTTAGTTACAATAAACTTGTGTTTCCATTATTGATTTTTACACATTTTGTTTGTTTGTAATATGTATCCATGGACTCCTTGATGTCCGCAAATAAATAAATCGTTTTTCTTTATTATGAAGAAACTACTGAAAATAAGTACATCAACCCTTACATCAGGGTAATCAGAAAAGAAAACCTTTCCATTTGGGTTATATTAAACTATGGTTTCCATTTAAAAGAGTGAGGTTATGTTTGTAGCTTGAAAACCCATTTCCAATTAAAATTGTCATATACGCTATTGAATTCTACGTAAAAGTTACCTTACAAGCAGTTTTATTTTCTCTATAGGTTAAACCGTTAAAAGTTATTAGCGTTTGAAGAAAATGGCAAATTTCAGTTTTTTCAAGTATCTAAAAAAGTTGAGCATCTAGGTGAGTTTTCAAAAAAGCATCATACTACTCGTAAATTTTTCTTCAACTTTGCTAATTTAGCCAATATTGTATCTTCTATAATAAAAAAGTTACCCATATACGGAGATAGATTGTGGGCACCCTGTATACCTAAAATTCATTTTAATTAGTTTGTATGCTTCGTTTGGCTTTCCTATTTCCATCTTAGTATGTAGCTCTTTGCACTTTTAATCAATCCATTGTTCTTTAGCTTTCCTGCATTTGCGAATAATTTCCCATTTTATAGTTTTGTGTTACTATTTTCCTGTTTCGTCCGGTTCGTTTTTGTATTTTCGTTTTTCTTCTTTCTTATTTTCTATTATATCTACCCCAGAATATCTCTGGCGCCCATGTCTAAGCTGGATTTAATGTTAATCCATTCTGTTTGTACTTCCTTAGTATAAGAAATTTTCCCGATATCCTTCAGCAATTCATTTGAGTTTTTTTCAAATCTTTCGTAGATATCTTTATCTTTTAGTTTTTCAAACTCAAAGTGCCTTTTCCCATTCTTTTTTTGCAATTTTTTAAATCTAAGAGGGGCGTACATAATTACGATGTGGTGAGGGAGTATATCTGCTTCTGGGTACGTTCTACAGTCTTTTACTTGATTCCTATAACTTTGTCTAACAGGAATGTAATCAATTTTGATATCGGAACAAAACCACAACACTGCAATTTTCTAAAGCACTGATATGATCCCTTAGTTTATGATGTGATTTGTTTTTTTTTGCAAAATGAGAGAAACAGATAATTTAAATTTTAAAATCATACCAAAGACAATGAATGCAAATAAGTATACCACCAATTAAATTAGTTGGTTGTTGAATGTTTAGCGGACACAACCCCTACTTCCATATTTTCGCTGGATAAAATGATTCCATCATATTATTGCCACGTTTCTTATGTTGTCACCCGACAACTACAGGTTCAAAAAGCTGTTTCACTATATCATATTGTTTATGAAAAGATTGCATAGTAACCAAACGTGGATGTAATCTATTAATCAGTCTGATAGACATAGTTTGAGTTTGTTATTAATTTAACATCGGTACAAGAACCTGGGATCCTGCGGAACGACTCCGGTATAATCGATTGGTTGCCAAAATGCGATTAGCAATTCGGCGGCACCAGAACGAGGCTCGGGAAGCTAGACTGGAGAACCTCCGAGCCGATGTCAACTCTCGGTGGAGGATGTCAAAAGTACTGAGGAACAAGACGTCCCCAATGCCTCCTATCCATGGCAAAACAGGCTTAGCCTATTCAGTTTCTGAAAAAGCAGAAGTCTTCGCAGACAGCATGGAACGTTAGTTCGAGCCGAACTATGCTCACGCAGACCTTTGGCATATCGAACGGGTTCACCACGACGTCCGACGGAGGCTAAGGGACGACGACCCTCAAGAACTTGACCCTACCACGGTTGAAGAGGTCAAGGACCTTATCAAGGCCAGAAAGGCTTCTGAACCGGACGGTATCTACAACCGTGTAAATAGCTGCATAGGGAAAAGATGGATAGAAAAAATTGTTTTTGTTTTAGAGGTGAATAAGCAATAACATTATTAGATTGAAATTAAAATTATTATTTTTGGTCCGAGGTAATTTGAGTGTGAAAGCGATTCTTCCTCAAGTTTTACATCTGAAGTCAAGCAAATTAGCTGCTTATCATCGTCAGACCCGTCATCGTCCGATTGTTCAGAGGATAATTTCTTAACCACCAGGCGATGTTACATAGAACTTTAGATTATGTTGAGAGGACTGCCCCTGCTTATGATGATCAGGAATTTAAGAGCATTTTAGGCTGAGTCGCGCAACTTCCAGGTTTTTATTGGTAACTTTAGTTAAATTGCAAATCTGAAAGTTTTAAGTTATTAAATTTCAGAATTAATGCAACACGATAATGAATTGCCGACATGAATTTGGCAGAAAGAAAATTGATGCTGAAAAGGCATTTCTACTGACTGTTGTTACATGCCAAAATTGGCATTTTACAGTTTTAAATATTTGACTGAATTCGCGCCAATATTTTAAAAAATGAACTTCTTCCTTTCCGTCACTTCGGACAGTTGCGTCGGCGCAAGAAAATGCGCAGACGTGGAGTAATGAAGTAAGTGCACGGTTTCCGACACGACCGGGACATCAGGATTAGCCAACGAAGACGTCGAACAGTGAAATTTACCTGTGCCGTCCCTTTGTCTTTTCTTTTTCACAATGTAGGTTTTCTTTACTTCTATCGTCTTTCGTTGCCTTCACCTTTTTCCTTTCGTCCTACCTACGAACAAAGATGATGGAAGACAGAAAATCTGATTTCAACGATAGCTTACCAAACCCACGCCCAACAACGTCGAGATCCATGGAAATGAGTATGGCTCTTGCCGCAAGGCAAACCGCAAAGTCGTGAAGAGTCCCACCTTTTTTGGTGAGTGTTTTTATCTTTTTCTTTTAGGCGCATCTTGTATACAATGCGATACAATTGACATGTAATTAGGACGTAATATCTTGTTGCGCAATATTGTGTACGTGGTTAATATGTGTTGCCAACTGTCGTAGTGGCTCTGAACACGCGGGCGCGGAACTATAACGGTTGCGCGGGACTATAACAGTGGCGCCCCACGTTGGGCGCCACTGATATAGTCCCGCACAACCGTTATAGTCCCGGAACACCCGTCTACCACATAAGAGTGATTTTTCCCTCACTCCGGGCTACTGACCACATTGGCTGGCTCTTTTGCTCAATGCGAAGCCCTTCCTCTATTCTCTTCTACCTGGAAGTGTCACTTATGCATTCCAAAATGCCCACCAACCCCTTTTTACCTTTCCTATATCTCTATTGCCTTTTCATTTTCGTTAGTCACCGTATGGTTGCGCGGGACTATAACAGTAGCGCCTGAACGTTTTGTTGAAAATTTGTCTTCACCTCTTGTCTATCTTCTAAGGGTTAGTTTTAAATATTTTTGTAGGAATTGGTTTTGTTTACTCAAATAATAGTAAATAATTTTTTTTAATTTTTAATGACTTTTAAATAGAAGAAATCCAATCTGGCAACATTGCATGTGGCAACATATTTTATGTTGGTATGACATTAAATGCAGTTGAAATGTCAATCTGATTTAGTCAGCTATGTTTAATTTTTGCTTACCTTTCATATAACTTATTTCTAACTAAATTAATTGACGTTTCTCTTTATAAAAATAGTGTGTTTATATTTTAAATTCTCTTAAATAGTTACTCAATCTAATTTAGAATGAAACTAAAGTGTATACCTTTCAAATGTGTTTAGTAAATTACATAACCTCACTTTAATCATGTGCTTTTGGATTACTAATTCTTTATGTAAGTATTTTAGTTATAGATAAAAAGCTTCTATGTACCATTCATTATGATTAAAGAAAGGAAAAAATCCCTTAAAATGACACAAGTTTAGTTAAATAATTATTCGAAATCTTAAATTTCTTTTAGTTTACTGAAATATGTTTTTAGCTCAAATTTTACCTATTACATTACCTATCTATTACATTATCTTAGTTTACTATGATTCTAACGTGTTCCTTTAACAATTTAAATAATCAACTATAAGTTACGAATACCTTTTTAAAGAAAATTTTGTCCCTAAATACAGCTAACGCAATTAACTGAATTTTTAGTATATCTATACCTTCTAAAACACTATAGTAAACTTGATTTCGTTATATCTGCTCTCTTAAACAGTACAATAATAAGGTTGTTGATAATGTTTTGTATTTAAGCTCATTTACGATCCTCTTTCGCTACGATGATTGTTGACAAATTCCGCGATATAAAAGGAATACTTTAATAATTTGAAATACTGTTTTTTTCTATACATGTATCGTAGAATATTGCTTTTGTGTAGCGACCGGTCTACTGACCACATTGGCTGGTTGAGTAGTGTTTTTCTATCCACCTTTTCTGTCTCTTTTGCTCAATGCGAGCCCTTCCTCTAGTCTCTTCTACCTGGAAGTGTCACTTATGCATTCCAAAATGCCCACCTCCTTCTTTTTACCTTTCCTATATCTCGACTGTTTTTTCACTTCCGTTAGTCACCGTGTGGTTACGCGGGGGTTTTCACAGAAACCCAGACCACGTCTCTGGGAATCTGTGAAAACCCCCCGCGCAACCAAACGGTGACTAACGGAAATGAAAAGGCAATAGAGATATTGGAAAAGTAAAAAGGGGAAGGTGGGCATTTTGAAATGCATAAGTGACACTTCCAGGTAGAAGAGAACAGAGGAAGGCCTCGCATTGAGTAAAAGAGACAGAAAAGGTGGATAGAAAAGCATTACTCAACCAGCCAATGTGGTCAGAAGACCGGAGTGAGAAAGAAATCACTCTTATGTGGTAGACGGGTGTTCCGGGACTATAACGGTTGCGCGGGACTATATCAGTGGCGCCACTGTTATAGTCTCGCGCAACCGTTATAGTCCCGTGCCCGCGTGTTTAGAGCCACTACGACAGTTCGCAACACATACTAACTACGTACACAATATTGCGCAACAAGATATTACATCATAATTACGTGTCAATTGTATCACATACCAAAAATGTTTACAGTGATACAAGATGCGCCTTGAAAAAAAAGATAAAAAACACTCACCAAAAAAGGTGGGACTCTTCACGACTTTGCGGTTATCCTTGCGGCTGGAGCCATACTCATTTCCATGGATCTCAGCGTTGTTAGGCGTGGGTTTGGTTAGCCATCGTTGAAATCAGATTTTTTGTCTTCCCTTTTCTTTGTTCGTAGGTAGGACGGAAGGAAAAAGGTGAAGACAACGATTGACGATAGAGGTAAAGGAAAACCTACATTCTGAAAAAGAAAAGACAAAGGGACGACACAGGTAAACTTCGCTGTTCGACGTCTCGTTGGCTAATCCTGATGTCCCGATCGTGTCGGAAACCGCGCACTTACTTCATCACTCCACGTCTGCGCATTCTCTTGCGTCGAGGCAACTGTCCGAAGTGACGGATTTGAACAAGTTTATTTTTTAAAATATTGGCGCGAATTCAGTCACATATTTAAAGCTGTAAAATGCCAATTTTGTCATGAAACACTGTGTGGTATTTAAGTAAAATTGAAACGTTTTGACAAAAAGCCGATAGATTTAATGTTACGTTAAGTTCTGCACATCGCACTAAAGAAAGAGTAATTACGTATTTAGTATCCAACAGCTACAAATACATTAAATGGCCTGAAGGTGATAGAAAGGCAGATGTTTTAATGGTTTTAAGAAAAAGCAGAAATGTTTTAATGAATTTTTAAGCAATAACATTTTACTAGGGGATTCAGCATATCCCTGCTTAAATTGATCAATTCCACCTTTTAGAAACAATGGACATTTAACGCCAAATCAAACCCTTTTTAATTATCGTCATTCGGCTCGAGAATTATAATAGAAAATGCGTTTGGACTTTTGAAGGGGAGATTTCGTAGACTGCGATACTTTGAAAATGCGAACATCTATTTTATTGTACAGCTGCATGTGTTCTGCATATGTTTGCATTGATTTTGATGATGAGGTATCCTATGAGATTGATTATGATGACGAACAACATGACGAAGACATGGTACATCAAATTTGTAGTGTAATAGCTTCACACTATCGAAGGCTTCAAATTATGGCCGAGATGGGTTTAGATTATAAGTGTGATATGTCTGTCAGTAGGGTAAAATCAAGAATCTTGCCGCCACATTTCCACCAGCATCCACATTTCCACACACATCTGGACCAAAAAGTTTTCTTCGACTAACCATTTTCATTTTTCGAGATAAACCTATCTTGTTTGGTATCAATTAATATTAGATTTTTCTCGGCTACCTGAATTTCTAAGAATTTTTTAGATAGCGCCATCCCCCAGGGAGCTACCCCAATTTTAAGATTTCTTACCTGTAGCAACTTTTGAGCGTTCTTATAAATTTTTTTTATACATGCGATACATTAAATTAGCTTAGAATTTTACGCAGAATCCGAATCTGCAAACAGATTTGAAATCGGACCACACCCTGCAATGTTACACTTTAAGCTCTCAAACCTCTAAATTTTGCTCTTTACTTTATAAGCAAAACTAACAAATAGTTTTCTTCGC
Source organism: Platerodrilus igneus (assembly GCA_036346225.1). NCBI lineage: Eukaryota > Metazoa > Arthropoda > Insecta > Coleoptera > Lycidae > Platerodrilus > Platerodrilus igneus. The sequence goes on from JARFIW010001219.1 coordinate 1,595,620, forward strand.
CTAACCAATGCACAATATATATATATATATATATATATATATATATATAAATAAATATATATATATATATATATATAACGGCACCCAAAAAAACAAAACTCTTCAAAAACGGAACCGCCTTTCCTCACATTCTGAACTGGTGTCTATGTCATAATTGGGACTCCTGCCGCCACACTTCCACCAGCATCCACATTTCCACACACATCTGGACCAAATTTACATGTAAATTCCCATAAGGAGGAAATGAGGAGATTCATAGTTTTCTTCGACTAACCATTTTTCATCTTTCGAGATAAATATATCTTGCATTTTCATCTTAGCATCCTCATTTGTTCCCACAAATGTACCCTCACTAACATTTTAAACTATTAACCCTACACTAGTAAATACGTTCTTAACGCCTTATGTCTAATTAATTATAACGCACCAGCGTTACAATTAAAGTGTCGCTTTTATTAGAATATCTAACCGCTATCAGTACCGTATGTGAAACCAAATTTCCTTCTTCTGATCCTGTATGAATTAATCGTAACTATTAAGAATGTCATTATATAACTTTTAAGCAGAAAATGAATTTTTGTGTTAGCCAGCTACACGAATCTCTAAGAATTTTTCAGATTGCATCACCCCCCAGAGAGCTACTCCAATTTTAAGAATTTTTACCGCTAACATTCTAAACCCAATAGTTTTCTTCGTCTAACCATTGCATCTTTCGAGATAAACCTACCTTGTTTGGTATCAATCAATATTAGATTTTTCTCGGCTACCCGAATCTTTAGGAATTTTTCAGATAGCATCATCCCCCAGGGAGCTACCCCAATTTTAAGATTTCTTACCTGTTGCGATTTCTGAGCGTTCTTATAAATTTTTTTAGTCATGCGATACATTAAATTAGCTTAGAATTTTACGCAGAATTTGAATCTGCAAACAGATTTGAAATCGGACCATCCCTTACAAAGTTACACTTTAAGCTCTCAAACCTCTAAAGTTTGCTCTTTGCTTTATAAGCAAAACTAACAAATAGTTTTCATCGTCTAACCAATGCTTCTTTTGAGACAAACCTATCTTGTTTGGTATCAATTAATATTAGAATTTTCTCAGCTACCCGAATTTCTAAGAATTTTTTAGATAGCTCCACACCCCAGGGAGCTAATTAAGCACGCAAAAATTTAAGAATATATTTTATCCGATTTACAGTTTAATAAACTAATTACAATTTTTACAAAGTATAACATTTATCTTCTTCGTTTAACCAAATCCAAGCAGGTTAAAGTAACCTGTAACAAAAAATAGAAATTAATGTGATGTTTAAAAAGAGAGGAAACGTGTTTTCGGTCAATAAGACATATTGTTGTTAATCTAACAATATGAGAATAATGTATAAACATTCCAATGTAATGTGTTTTTAATATATAAATGGGAAGGTCGACTTTTGGCGTAATTATCGCTCCGAATTACATGTGAAAGCTGTATTATAATTTTTTTTTAAAAGTGTATATCTTCTCCAAACAAATACGGTTATTACACGGAAAACCACGCAAAATGCGAGTCAATTAATAGCAATTTAATATTGCTTACTGACCTACCTTAATTAGGTTGCTGTACTATTAGGAATGATGTACTTTTTGTTGTCCTCGCCCGACAAATTGATTTTATTAATTAATTGGGTATAAAGTTGGTGTTTACATGGTTTTGTTTAAGACCTCGTACATATATTCCGGATTACTAGAAGACGTTATGATTTAAAATAGGACCACGCCCTGTATATAATTTCTTTTCTTGGACTTTCTATTAATTATGTTTGTGTATTAGAAATTGATGAATAATTGCAGGATACAAATTTTAAATAAACACTTTACTAAGGGAACACCAAACTTGTTGTATACAGAACACTTACTAATAAAGCAATTTAATTTTAAATAACTTCTACGCCATATTTTTCGAAAATGGCAGGCTTAAATTTTTTTTTTTTGAAACAATCGAAGATTGCCGAAGACACTCGAAGAGTGCACAAACGCGATCACTAAACCACAATTAATAATCGCCTTTATAGGTTTAACATTTCTACCATTACCCAATGACTTTAATTTCTTATTGGAGAGAATCCTTATTCTCTCACGCACTGCTGCGTAGTTGCATGTCTACCCCTTTTGGGGATATATGCTCGTTATAGGTTGTAAGACCCTCGGTTTTACTTAACTACACTTTGTGAGACCCCTTTAATCTTTTTAATCATGTCCTTCTCGGGTACAATACAGTAGTACTTAGCCTTACTACCAACAAATTATAATACTAGACCCACATTAAAGTTGTCTTTGAAGTTCTCTACAATTTTTTGTTAACATGCGGTATATTGTGTTTATTATTTGCGGGGTACACTACTTTAAACCTAAAAATAAAAACAAGATAGTTTAATACGTCTATTAATAATTTTTGCTAATGTTGGCGATACAAATATGTAAAATTCTGGAAAGTTTCTACACTTTAACTCAGCCATTTTAAAACAAATTAATTCTCGCAAATTTAATAGCTTGATGCACTCGTACGCAGGTAGCACAATAACTTTCCGATCTTTCGTAATCTCCATATTATATAAATTCTCTTTTCAAAATTGTTCAACAGCCATATACTTCTATTAAAGGCTGTGCTCAGCTGCAATTTGAAATCTTGATCCAATTGTATGTCAACAACATCGTTTCCAGTAGTCAAACCATTTAATCTGACTTGTTTTGAGTCTTGAGCAAATTGGCGAATTTGAAATTCCACTTGAAAAGTACACAATTTCTTCCAATCGAAGTAAGAGAATGTTATCGTAGAATCAGCACACATACCACTACAGCAAATAACTTTGATGGCAGGTTGAAGACCACCATATAAATCAAAACCAACTTCTATTGTATGGTGGTGATAATTTGGAGGAAATTCGCCTAACCCATAGGTTGTCTTACCAACTAGTTGGTTGATATTTAATTGTGGTACTCGCACATCACTTGTAACGTCAACACAAGAAAAATCCATTTTTAACTTATAATTTAATCAAACTCGACGATACTTTGACGACTAATGCACTGGAACATGGCGCTCTCGCCTTTTATGCCGATGGTCAAGCGTGCGCAGCTCCTTATTATGTTAGTTGGCGTTATATGTAAGTCTTGACTGGAAAAGTGACGCGTATAATTGTTTTATAGTGGGTTTTACCTGTATGTATTTAACCACCAACACCATTTTTAGAATTATTAAACAAAATTACTCTTAGCAGTATTTTTAATATACACAAGATTTCAATTATTAATGTGTTTTTCCTCAGGTTCTCAAATCCTTCGGAATTTTTTTCAAATCGAATGACCCCTTCCTGATTTGCAGATTAACCTTTTGCAAGCACCGTTATAATTCACCTTTAATCTATTTCTAAACAGTATCGCTCTGTCTTTTGAGATAAACCCATGGTGTGACCTATAAAATTAGTATAGAATTTTCCTGGGGAATTGAAATTAATTATCACGTCTTTTAAAATTAGTTCCAACAAAGACCTGTATATATTGTATTAAATTCAAAAACCTATCAGCAAAACACCTTTGCATTTTTATATAGATTTAGCTCGATAATAGAGTTAAACTACAAAAATATTTATTAGTAGGTAGAATTGTTAAAATTTTCAATTAGTGAATCCACATACAAATGATTAAACCAAAAGGTATAATATATATTAATTCTGCACGGTGAGCTAGAAAGTGGTTCGATAATCTATTTTAAATGTAGTTCAACATAAGACGTATATTCTAAATAAATTTAGTGAAATGTATGATCATTAGCCTTGCATTGTTTTGTCAATGACATCTGACTATTAATTTAATAAAAGCACTTTCCACAATTCTAGTTAATATACGGAATACACATTCTATAATTTGATTTAAATTGGGTTAATGTAAGGACAAATTATACTTATACTTTCTCTATGTACATAAATTCGGGGGAAATGATACCAAAAGTTCATTTCAAGTTTATTTTTGTAAAACGTAAAGTCGTTTATAGTGTAATTAATAGTAATACAGAATTTTCCGTCTTTGAAAATTTCGTGTGAGGACTATCGACGAAGAAGAGTAAGTCTTAGTTTGAATTTTGCAAACGTAGAAGAAATTAATATATACATGTATAATTCAAAAACTGTTAATCAATAATTTTTTCTAGAATGAACATCTTAGGTATTGCGTGCAGTGTGTGCGAAAATGTTTTTACTGGATGTGATGCCATAAAAAAACACAACAAAAAGCACATCGAGATGGTTTATTTCCAGGAGGAACTAAAAATTACAGCCAATGAGTGGAAACAAATTAAGGATTTGGAAAACCAATCGACCGCAGCGCATAAAGAACGTATAAACGCCGCAATTCAGTTAGAACGAACCAAGTTGCTATTTTAAAAACCATACACCATAACAAAATCTTCTTCCAAAATCATAATTGTAGGCCTGAACCCATTCGACGATTACAAAATAATTTTTAGATTTGTTGACACCATTTCGCAGAGCGTACTTGATGTATCCCTCAACGTATTTAGGAAGTTTATATCAAATCTTCCACACATTATACGCACTATGGAAGTTGGCATGCAAAATCAGATATGCAAATTCGACAACTTGCGTTTTTATTTAAATAAGAATTGTTTAGTGAAGATGGTGACATTTGATGAGAATTATATGATATTTACCAAAGGAACTTTAGAGCACTTTTAGGGGTATCTCAGATCGTTCTTGACCATGCTAGTAGTTTAAAAGAACTAACGGAAAACGGTACTCCTAATATAGATCTGTTTCTGTTAAATGTTGCAATGGAAAGATATAATAGGAATGATGTCTTACGGAATCTCGCACATGATGTAATTAAAAGCAAATACAGTAATAGTCATATTGGGGTCATATTATACGAATTTATAAGAACCTACCCAAGATTGTTTGAAAACAGTATTTGTAAACAAGTTGAGTATATGGAAGAATACAACAGGTTTCCATTCCACGCATTTACGAGCGATGTTTAAATTTTAAGCCAGACTGAAAATGTTGTAACACTATTAATTACACTTTTGTTTTCTTATACGTTTCTAAATTGTTGTATTTCAACTACAGATATTAATAGCTGTCAATAAAATTATGTTATAGTTTTAAATAAAACGATTCTGATTAATAATTTTGCAAAACGTTTATAACACCCTTTTAAAAAATAATACACATCTTTGTTATAATTCTTTTCATAAGAACTTAGATACCCATTTCAGTCACGTGGACATTAGAAAAATTAAACAATACCAATGTATGCTTTATATTTTAAAACATAAACAAGCTAATATATACAAAAATAATTTCTAAATTCACATCATTCATTTCTTATGATAACAGTTGTGGTGGTTAAATTTTTATTTTAAAACTTACAATTTAGTATATATTCCATTTGAATATCTGCCAACAGTTTTATAAACCCCATCTCCTCGACTATTTCCATAAAATCATCCAGATCCTCGGACATTGATAACACTGCAGTACAGTGCTGTATTGCTTCCTCGTATGACTGACACATAAGACATTTTTCTCCTTCTATCGAAAAGCGTTGCCCACATTCTGCTTTTTTTACTCGTAGAGCAATGCGAAATCTTCGAATAACCTTCCCAAAGTCTTTATACATATTTGTTATATCGTCTCTTTAAACTGTACAATCAACAAATAATAACTTCTACGCGAACAGTCCTTTTATATGAGCTACTCCTATTCGGATATGTACCGATTGCACCCGATTTGTGTGCACGCACGAAACAACCGGAATGGAATGTATTCTATGAACAAAATCATTACATTTCTTAAGAAAAATGCTAAGGACTTTAAAAATAATTATAACTCTTGTTAGACCTCTAGCCCCAGATAAACGTTATTATTTTAGGTTGTATCACTGTTTTCTAAATCAATTTCCTACATACTTTTCCTAAACTATGCGTATCAATTGACGGTTATACTTTACTCCATAAACCGACTTGTATATATTTTCGTATTCGTCTCTAGCTAACACGTCCGTATAATAAAGATGTACAGGCTCGTCGTCAACTGATAACTTAATCTTTTTTAAAAGCTAGTTTTTGTTTTCAACTTTAACGCTTGTTGTAGGTGTGGGGATTCTTTCCGCTATTCCTTGTGACTAGGAATCGGTGATTTGCAAGGGATCAATCAATTGTTTGTGCACCTCTTTGAATTTTTGTAGAGATGTATTGCCTCCCTTTCTTGTATGCCACAAAGTTCTTTCGTACAAAATCCTGCATGAAATGCAGCTTACGTTTATTTACAATAAAATTGTTAACGTTCGTCATCATCGGACTCTGGATGGGAACTAACTTTTTTTTTGAATAATCTCAAATATTTATATACTCGTCGAAATTCTTCCGATACCGCCCCTTATCCAAATCAAAATTTTTCACAATAGTTATAAAATTATGTTTTGAGTCACCCCCAACCCAACACTGTAAGCGCATTTCTTTAAATTTTGGATATGATATGGAAAAGATATGGCGAAAGTTTGTGTCATCCTGTTGAAATCTCATTAGCACTAATTGTTTTTAATTAAAAACCAAGTGTGGACCTAAGTTAGATCAAAGACAAAATTGATAGGTTAGGTCAGCGCCGCGGCGCTGACCTAACCTATAATTCCTAGAGATTCAGATAGCTGAGAAAAGTCTAATATTAATTGATACCAAACAAGGTAGGTTTATCTCGAAAGATGCATTGGTTAGACGAAGAAAACTATTCGTTAGTTTTGCTTATAAAGCAAAGAGCAAAATTTAGAGGTTTGAGAGCTTAAAGTGTAACTTTGCAGGGCGTGGTCTGATTTCAATTCTGTTTGCAGATTCGGATTCTGCGTAAAATTTTAAGCTAATTTAATGTATCGCATGACTAAAAAAATTTATAAGAACGCTCAAAAGTCGCTACAGGTAAGAAATCTTAAAATGAGGGTACCTCCCTTGGGGGTGATGCTATCTGAAAAATTCCTAAAGATTCGGGTAGCTGAGAAAATTCTAATATTAATTGATACCAAACAAGATAGGTTTATCTCGAAAGATGCAATGGCTAGTCGAAGAAAGCTTTTTGGTCCAGATGTGGGTGCAAATGAGGATGCTGGTGCAAATGAGGAGCCAGTTGCCCCAATTATGCTCTACTTCTGTCAGTTTTTAATTGTATGCGATACCTACATAAATTTAATAACACCTATTGTATTAAATTAATTACATTATTTTATGCATTGCACATAAGTTAAACAAAAATAAAACATATAATTGTACATTACTAAATTCACTTATATTTACATCATTTGTCTTGCGAATTAGCTAATTTTTTTAACGCAGTAACCCTGCGTTCTTCTTAAGCCATTTTTTGTTGCATGAGCTTCAGACGTTCATCTTGATATTTTGTCAAGGTACCTAAATAGTTGGTGTATGCTGTAGTTTTTGTTTTATGGCCTCTTCTTTGGCAGCATAAAATTTTGTCTTACTATCCAAAAATTCCCAACTTTTATGCTTTCTTTTTCTTAGAATAGTAGTCGGTACTGCCCAGGGACGTCGGAAGCAGGAGAGGGGGAGCGGGGGCAGCCTCCCCCCCATCGTTATGCAGATAACTTCTACAATGCCAGTTTAAGAAAAATTATTACGAAGGCCAAGTAACGAAACAAATATTTAAGTATAATATAATTTTAGGAATAAATTTGATTTGGCCCCGTACCTGCCGTCAGACGTGACGACATTGTTGCTAAAACCGTTAAATTTATAACATATAACCTCCTTTCTTATACAAATGCCTACTGTTCCATTTATTCGCCAACAGTGTACACACGTTTTGGTATAAAAGTATACAGGCAAATGATGTTTTACTGCGTATTATACTTTTACATTGTCAATAAAGGAAAAAGGTGTATTGTTTGTTTGATGAAGAAACAAATATTCGTTTACATCCAGAGTTTATTAATGAAACAATAAGACGTTAAGTGAATTCCAGCAGTTAGGTGCAGCCATAATAATGGATTTCAGGCGCTTGTAAACTAGGTGTGACGTCGCCTTGTCGGTTCTCCGAGCATTCAGGTTTTCACCCCACCTTTAAAATTAATTTTGTAAGCTTTCTTTGCTATACTTTAGGGTTCTATACTCTAAGGTATACTCGATAAAGTCCCGGCGTAATTTATAAGAGCCACTACGACAGTTGGTAACATAATAAATACATGCATAATGTTGCGCAATAAGATGTTACGTCATATTTATGATTCAAATTATTATCACATGCAAAAAATGTTTATTTTGATTATAGGGAATGACAAAATGTACTCACGTAAACTGTGGAGCTCGTTACGGTGTTGCAGCTATTCTGGCGTCAGGATCTCGACGTTGGTTGAGCGTTGTTGTGCGTGGGTCGTCGTTTGCCCCCCGTCGAAACCAAATTAAATTTGTCTTCTCTCTTCTTTTTTGTAGCGGAACAACAGGAATAAGGTGAGGAACGATAATAGATACAAGGCAGGAAACCTACATTACCTAAAAGAGAAAACACGAGATAAAAGGCACACACAGATAACCACCCAGTTCGACGTTTCGTTGACTAGTCCCTGACGTGACAGAAATCCCCACTTACTTCCCCACTCCGCGTCTGCGCAATCTCGGGCGCCGACGTAACTATCTAAAGTGACCGAAATGCACGCACAAGTCTTTTAAAATATTGGCGCGAATTCCCTCGCAAATTAGACTAAAAACAGAAATGTTTACATAGCCGATTTTCGGCATGTAACATCTTATAGAAGAGAAAGTTAGTCAACTCGCAGGCTGCTGTTATGCTGCAACGGGTATAGAAGTGCTTTGAATAATAAGTATTGTCGATTGATTGTCTATTTTTTTACATGTTAGCAGTGCTGTTTTACTTTTGCTTGTTGATTTTGTCTATTAACAAATTTTTTGAACAGCATAATAAATATTGCCTTCAATTTATTTATTTTATAGAATACATACTTAGTTACGGAGAAGGTAAGACAGCATAAAACTCTCCTAATTACTAATTTGTTTTTTAGTATAGTGATAATGTCGAAAAGAAAAATCACAGATTACTTTGGTAATATTAGTGGCAAGGTTCAGATGGTAGAAGCGGTGGCGGAAAGATATATACCAACGACTGGCACTGCAATAAAGGAATATAACCCTGCATCACAAGAATCACAATTGCATGCTTTCGAAGCATAACCTCTCAAAGATACAAGTTCGGACAAACTTTTAATGATTGAGGAAGTATTTTCTCCGGATCAAACTTATGTATTTCCTGCATAAGTCAAGAAACGAAGGTGTCAGTGCAAGTGGTTCCAGTCATAACTGGTTGCATTATGATCAAAATTCTGATAGATTGCTCTATTTTTTTGCATTAAAGCCTACCGTCATTAATTGCGTAACGTTGAGACATCTTTTTTAAAAGCGGGCTTTAATAATTGGAAAAAGGGGATAAATTCATTGGAGCATCATGCTAAAAGTGCATTCCATCGAGAGTCTGTAAATATAATTTTCAACAGAGAACAAGGAGTATCGGTCCATGTGCAAATCAACAAACAGTTTAAAAAAAAACAAGAACAAGCTAGTCAAGCTATGTTTGTAGTTATAAGTTCTCTGCTATATTTAGGTTGCACCGAAAGTGCTATAAGAGGTCATAGATCGGGAGATGGAAACTTGGAGTGCTTATTAGAGGACCGACAGTTGGAAGCACCAGTTTTAAGAAACTGGTTAAGTAAGCAGAACAATTGGTTAAGTGCCGATATACAAAATGAAGTTTTGCAAATAATGGCTCATTCCGTATTACGTGAACTTTTGAGTATAGTTAATGGTTCCTTATTTTATGGTTTATTTGCCGACTCTACAACCGACATCTTTGGATGTGATCAAATTACTTTGCATATTCGTTATTTGTCTACAGATACATTGGAGATTACAGAAGAACTTATACGTATGTATGTCAGTCTCTCATCGACAGCTGAGGTTTTCCACAACGCCATTAAGGACGTTTTTGTCAGAATGAATTTCGATACGATGAAGTTAAGAGGTCATTGTTTTGAAGGGGCAGCAAACATGGCTGGTCGTTTAAATGGCGTACAGAAAAGAAATGTGGATCAAAATCCCAAGAGTTTATATGTGTATTGAAATAATCATTCCCTTGATTTGGTATTGCAGGAAATAGCAAGGGAATCGGCTGGTATAGAGGATACCATTTCCATAGTCAAAGATGTTTCTAATGCAATTTTAAAGTCATCTAGACGACAAGCTATTTACGCTGATGTTGTTTTGCGACCATGCTATTCTTAATTGGAAGCAAACGTAAAACCTTTACTTCCATTGTGTCCCACTCGATGGACCGTTCGAGTAAATTCATTACGGCGATTTAAGGAGAACTATAGCCGCGTACAGTCTACTTTAGATGAAATTTTATCTAATTCAAGCCAACATGCTATTGTGCATGACAAACGAGCAATGTTAAGAGGTTATTCTAAGAAGCTGAAAAAATTTGAAACACTTTTTTACCTAAACTTATCTATTGCTGTATTTGCTCCATATGAAAAAGTTGCTCGGACTTTTGCAAATTACGAGCAATACTGTAATTGGTTGTAAAACTGCTATAGATGTGTTAATAGAATCTTTATCGGCAATGAGATCGGAAAAAGTATTTGATAATCTATATCAATTTTCGACTTTGGAAAGTGACAGGTTTAAGTTAAAACAACCTCATAGTAAAAGAATGACTTCGATTTCCAAAAGGTTTGAGTTTAAAACTGACGCGGCAGCACCTGTAGCACTCTCATACAAGGAAAGACTACGCAAAGAATATTTTGCAATGCTAGCTCAACTTATTAATAAATTAGACAGAAGATTTGACCAGCAAGGTTTTCACAGTTTAATAAAGCTCGAAAAAATCCTATTAGATGCTATGATTGGTGTTGTACCAATCGAAAGTGAGCTAATCACTAACCTAGAAATACATGCTTCTGATTTCCAAATCGTTGTTCTTTCAACGCAACTTAATATGGCCAAACAATACTGCCATATTTCAGATGAAATATCACCCAGGTCAGTGGAAGATCTAAGGAAAATTTTAGCTCATGAGAAATCTGATTATGTAAAAATTTTATTTAACGAAGTAATTAAACTCATTTTATTAGTGTTGACGGTTCCTGCTTCAGCTTCGTCAGCAGAACGGGCTTTTAGCCAATTGCGTACACTGAAAACGTATCTTAGAAACACAATATCACAAGAAAGACTTACCCACCTTCTAATATTAGCAGTACATAAAGAAAAAACAGCTGCACTTGATTTGAAAACAGTGCTAAAAGAATTTGTAAACCGTACTTCTGAACGTAGAAACATTTTTGGATTGATTTAATAAGTTTTATAAGAATTGAAATCAGTTTTTTATATTTTGTAAAATCTTATTTTTTCATGTACTGTTTTTTCGGGTAGTAGAAATATTATTAAACATTATTATTATTTTTACAATTTTTTTTTTAACATAAGGCGAGTTTTTGGTTTCCCCTCAACTCAAAAAAGATTCTGACGCCACTGTACTGCCGGGACAGGTACAGTATGTGCTTCCTCGGCAGCACCTATAGTAGAAGTAGATAGATAGGAAGTTGTAGGTGTTGCAGTTGCTACATCAAAGCTGTGTGAGCTACAAGCATTAGGTTTGTTGCCTAATAAGGCATCCAACCGATCAAAGAACAAAAACCTCGCCGAACCCCTTCCAGTTTTGAACCAGCTCCCTCAGAAAGATCAGACATTTCAGGAGGCGTGGAAACGAGTGGCTGCCCTTGCAGATGTTGGCCCAGGCTAGCGGCAACCCCTCGCATGCGGTATTTTCGTGATCCTTTTTTTTTTACCTGTTACAACCTGTGGATATTTAATAATAACTCGTAGATGGATTTATGTAGTTTAATGACTTGTAACCAATGTCACAACATAAAAAACAAACACAGCTAAATAAAAATTCGCAGCACGCACCGTAACTACAATGCGGCCAGCGGCGTTGCCATTAAAAAAACAACAAAGAAACAATACTAAAACTATAACTAATCTGTAAAGTACAATTTAACTGATCCACGTTAGCATCCTATCACTGCCACACTCTTACGTATCACTCTATAATTTAATTTCAACGCAAAGTTCACAAATTAAACTAGGTTCTAGAACACCCGACACGCGCTGGGATAAACGTGCCGCACTCTCTCGCGCGCTTAACCCGACTGACTTTTACCTATCGGACCAACTTAACCCTTACGGCTCCTTCTAGCTACTATTATAGGGGGCGGCCTAGTACATCACCCCCCTATAAGTTAAACTTAATTGCTAAACATATTTTTGTAATTAAATTGAACTTATACTTAATAATTACAATGTTAAATTTTGATACGGTACAACATGCGGTTTTAAATTCCTAACATTCTGTATACCCAACAAGAGACCCCTAGTGTCGTCCCGTACTTCATAAGAATTTGGCCCACGCTTAGCGACAATCGTAGCAGGCCCGCAATAAAGCAAAAAAAAATTCTTAATCTCCTTGTCTTCCGCAGAAGACTGGGGATGAGTACGAACCAGTACTTTATCACCAATCTTAAAATCAATACAATTTTTATGGATCCTTTGATGACGTAATTTCCTTTTTTCAGCCTTAGATTTTAATTTATTATAAGCTAGTGTTATAATTTTATCCAGACCAACATCCGGTATGTCACTTGTAGGAAAAATAATGGTTTTAATATTAGGGTTATCAATATGATCACCAAAATGGTATTCACGAGGGCTATACCCAGTCGAGTCATGGACTGCCCTATTAATCCATGTCCTTACTCTATCTAGCATCAAACCCACCCCCATGAGCCGAGTAACACAATGACCTCAAAGAAACGCACAATTTCTCTATTTACCCGTTCCGTCTGGTTTCCCTGCGGAAAGTACACTGACGTGTGAGTTACCTTTACACCTAATAGATTCAACGACTCTTTCCAATCTTTGCTCGTAAACTGGCTACCATTATCGGAAAGAATGATCCCTGGTTTACCAATCTCGATAAAATATTTCTTGACCAAACAACAAAGAATCGCAGCTGTATTAGCACGTTTAAGAGGGTGCAAAGTAACCAACTTACTGAAAGCGTCAACAATAACTAATAAGAAAGTCGCCCCCGCCCTTGATACTGGGAGCGGACCAATGAGATCAACACATACGATTTCGTTGGGCGCTTTAGGTAAAACACTATGATATTCGCCATAAATTCTAATCGAACTCTTCGCTTTCTGGCACACATCGCAGCTTGAAATAATTTTTCGAATGAAATGTTTCATCCTCTGAAAATAATAATCACGACGCAGCATCTGGAAACACTTTTCCGTCCCAAAATGCCCATTATCTACATGTTCTTGCAAAACCAATATACTTATTTGGGAAGCAGGCACACATACTTTAAACTCTGGCGAACCTTCGTAGCCTCGCCTAAATAAAACTCCCTGATACACCACAAACCAATCAGCGCACCTTTTCGGAACTTCCTCCTTCAATAATCTGGACATTATTTTACAACAGAATTTGTCTTTCACTTGCTCCTCAACAATATTTTTTATACCTAACTGGACCCCTTTACATAGTTCCGACTTCTTTAATGCACAAATTTCTGTCGGCACCCTCTCAAATTTTTCAAGTTTCTCCTTTCCCTTGGTTGGATACCGCGATAGAGCATCCGCAAGGACATTCTCCTTCCCAGCACAATATTTAACATTAAAAGCGTATTCTTGAAAATACACCTCTTTAATCTCAGACACCTTACACGGCACTATCTCCTTTTTTAATTGAATTCTCTCATCTTTCTCTTCCGACACTTGACAAACAGTCAACCGACCATCAGGTTTTGGTTCCATACTAAACCCTACGCTTATCGCTCTTCCTTCAAAAATACCCGATAAACAATTTTTTGAAAAATCGATTTTTATTTGATGATCAGCAAAAAAATCGCATCCGAAGATGACATCACGAATTAAATTCGGAACTACCAGACAAGGGTAAGCCAATTCGAAATCATTAAATTTAAAATTCAAATAAAATTGATCCTTAACAATAGAATTCTTGCCCGTCGCACTCACCAAAATAGTTGATGTAAACGGCAAACGTAAAATATCGCTATTAATTTGCATTATCTTTAATAAAAAGTCTTTTGAAATGCAGGTAACTTGACTACCCGAATCTACTAATATTTTTACCAAAACTGTCTCAACTGTCGCTTCAATGGTCGGTGCCAACTCAACTGATTTTATATTCTTTTTGTCGTCTAGTAAAAGGTCATCCCCGTTTTTATTAAATAACGCGGCCACAGCCGATGGTCGATTTCCCCCTGGACTACTAACAGTTTGAGATTCGCGACGCCCTTCATCCCTATCACCATTATTGTCATTACTATTAGTATTATTTTCCCTATTTTCAGCGCGGGCACTATTACCGCCTCCAGAATTTGACGTATTTGCTCTAAAATTGTAACGAGCGCTCCCGTTTTGTTCATTATTCGTACCTCTACCACGCCAATTCGTGTAGGAACTGTTATTATTATTATTGGGGTTCCGATTATAAGTTTCATCAATTTCCCTTAAGTAAGCTTCTACTTCATCAAAAGTTCTGGGCATGCAATTTACAATACCTCGTTGAATTTCACTCGGAAAATGATTTTTTAATAAAGAAATAAGCGCCCCTTCCTCAAGAGGAGTAGTTAAGAAATTTGCTTCTCTCACCAACTTTAAAAAATAATCAGCCCTTGACCCCCCTTTCGTAACACCCAAATTTAATTTTTTGAAAAAGTTTCCTCTCTTCGTCAACCCCCCAATACCGACTTAAAAATAAATCTTTAAATTCTTGGAAATCCCATACTTTTTCTTCCTTTGATACACCCCAATCCTGAGCTGAATTGCGTAAATTACTAACGGTCAAAGGAACTTTTCTACTTTCAGGAACTCCAGTTTCCAAAAATATTGTTTCCTATTTTTTAATGAAAGTTACCGGATGCACAGATCCTTCCGTCACAAAGCACAAATTCGTACCCCCCCAGATCCTTATATAAACTTATATAATTATGATACCCAAAAGCCTCGGACGTGATGCCCCTGGTCTCTGGTTGGTGTATATGCACAACACCTTCATCCCTAAAATATTCAACATCGCTAGCTTCTACCTGTTCTTTAACCGATTCAGAAACACGATTTACATCAAAACTTAATTTGCTAATATTTGCAGCAATATTCACGTTCATTTGTTCAATTGATTCCTTTAGGATGGCATTGTTACAATTCATACTATTAACAGCTGCAACTAGTTGTTTCAAAGCATCTGCGATATCAGGCTCGCCCATTTTATCAGCTTTTTCTAAATTACTTTGATCTTTACTACGCGTATTATACTTATGTGACATTACATTTCAACAACAATCAAAAACATATTTCACCTTGAGGTGCGATCATTAACTCTTAAGCTCTAAATTACTCTATTTATTTTTGTTCCAAACTAACACAATAAACCCAATGAATTTCTCTGAATCGCCCACTCAAACTTAATGCAACTTGGAATGTTATACCTCAATATCCAAACACCTAAGAATTAAACTTTTTCCAGTTCAGTCTCATTAACATTCCTAATACCAACTATTGTCCGTACATACAATTAACATGGACCTGATCGTTGAATAACCGTTAACCCTTATTAGAAATTAAACTGTACTGTTCATTTCCAAAATGTCATTCAATGTTATCTAAATACCAATTTCATTAATTATTTACTAATGACCTTAGGTACCTGAACCTTTTCAAATTCTACGTAAACAACTCGAATCATTTACAGTTCCAGGTATTTGTGTAACAAGAAAACGTCCCCGTTGGCGCGAAAATGAACCAGCTCCCTCAGAAAGATCAGACATTCCAGGAGGCGTGGAAACGAATGGCTGCCCTTGCAGATGTTGGTCCAGGCTAGCGGCAACCCCTCGCATGCGGTATTTTCGTGATCCTTTTAGTTTTACCTGTTACAACCTGTGGATATTTAATAATAACTCGTAGATGGATTTATGTAGTTTAATGACTTGTAACCAATGTCACAACATAAAAAACAAACACAGCTAAATAAAAAATCGCAGCACGCACCGTAACTACAATGCGGCCAGCGGCGTTGCCATTAAAAAAACAACAAAGAAACAATACTAAAACTTATCTGTAAAGCACAATCCAACTGATCCACATTAGCATCCTATCACTGCCACACTCTTACGGATCACTCTATAATTTAATTTCAACGCAAAGTTCACAAATTAAACTAGGTTCTAGAACACCCGACACGCGCTGGGATAAACGTGCCGCACTCTCTCGCGCGCTTAACCCGACTGACTTTTACCTATTGGACCAACTTAACCCTTACGGCTCCTTCTAGCTACTATTATAGGGGGCGGCCTAGTACAGTTTTTGTTTTTAAGTCTTTAGTGTTTTTATACGTATTAACAAGATTTTCCCACTTTTTTTTAATCGTTTAGGATCATGGCTTCTACCTTGTAAGATACTAAATTCCTCAAAAGGTAAATAGTATGTTCGGTCTACCATATAGGCGGCGGAGCCTCGACAGATTACGAGGGGTTCCTGTTTAACGGTTAAGCCTAGGGTAAAAAGGATGTTAAATTGCTTTAAGAGAAAAAGGGTCCCTCTAAAGAGATCTTCCAGCCAGCTATGCTTCTTCAACTTAGGGCAGAGTTATGAGCTAGGGTCGTAGAATGGTATACGATAAAACAAAAGAAATTTCATTGGACGCTACCGTATCTTAATGAGTGTTTGATAAGAAACTATCCGAAGATCAGATACAGAAATCTTCGAAAGCTATCTATACGGAGACTTTCGAAACAGTTCCTTTATTACGATTTAACATTGATCTCCGAGCTTTCGTGTGATATCTCTTTAATTGCATAGTTTACTTTAATTCTCTATAAGAAATATATGGTTTTCATTTTTTATGTAACAGTTACTTCTTGATACTTGAATAGGATCCTGTTCAGTTTACAAGAAACAAATTAAATGTTCAAAAGGAATGTGCAGGTTATAACACTATATCTTTAATAGATATCTTTAATAGAATCAAAGGTCAAAGAAAAATACTTATTATCAACATTAAGCTATACTTCAAGTGTACTATCAGAATGTGTTATACACAATAATTCGGCAAACAATTCTTATCGTATTACATGTTTAGTTATGCACACATTTTAACACAACTTGGTAACTTCAAAAATAATCTTACAAAAATACCTTGAAAATATTAAGACCACTTACGCATTATCCAAGTCCTAAATTTCAAAATAAATTTTACGTGGATCAAATTAACTGATCTTCAAACCTTCACAAAATTTCGAGAATTAATTCTAAATAAACATATATATAGCTTCTCGAAAATTATTTGTGCATTTTAAATGAATGTTCCTTGACAAGAATATAGGTATAAAAATGGAAGATGACTCACCGCTGAATATCTGCTTGGCGGCTGAATTTTCTTTAACATCTATGTACTTACACTTATGGTTGTACGCAGCTGAAACAGGTGTCCTCTATACTAACCAAACATTCGTGGAGATTTCCACAATTTTGCCTAGCAACAATTGAAGCTGCATTTCAGTCTCGTACTTGCCATATGGTTAACGATTGTTTTATATAATACGTAATTTCCATTGCTTTATCACGTGAGGCTTGAAATTAATATTTTAAAACTTGGAATTAATATTGTCTTCATATTTAATACTTGATATTTTAAACTTTAAAACTCTAAACTTAAAAAAACTTGCGCTGAAATCAAACGGGAAAATAGAATTTAGAGGTAAGTTTGCGAATTATTTTCTTACCGTAGAAATATAATTACAACCATCTTAGGTCGATGCTACAACTCAAACTAAACCTATGGTATACGTTGACTCCACTTGACTATTTGTTGGGGCGGCATGTTTAATTAAAAACCTGCAGGCCATCGATAGCACTGGTATTCGGATTACATCTGATATCAAAATGGCTTCGACCACGAGGCAGTGTTAACTATTCAAGAATGCGCCGGGAAGAGGGCTATTGAATCAAGATACAAGCAAATAGAAAAGTACTTAAAATTTACTTTGGCTATTCTAATGTAGATGGCGTGCTATGCATGAATTCATAATATAAAGTTTCAATAGAAATTTAATATTTATTGACTAGTTGTATTGAACAAAAGCGTATATTTAAATAGCCGAAAATCGTAATTGTTACAACCTAAGCTTATCAAATCATTTGCTACTTCAGACCAAAATGATTTTCGTTTTTTTGGATCATACATCTCTTCATACCTTGCCTCAATACTAGATATAAATACCAACGCTTGCTCATGATGCCAATTATATTTTGTGCCAACACATTTCGGACGAGCATTCACAGATTCACGCCTCTTCTTCCTCCATTACAACATTGGTAGCCACTTCCACATTTTCTTCTACCATTTCATAAAATAAACTGCTTTTCGAACTTTTAATAATAGGTTGATTTAAATCCGTGAAATCAACTTCGCTTTGTGGCAACTACAGAAACAGTTATTTTCTGCAATAATAATTTAATAATAAAACAAAAACTTACCACAATCTTTTATCATAACATCTTCATCATCATTTAGAACCCAACTATTATTTCTTTTTTTCATAATACAATACATTTTTAAAAACTATAGTTAATAACAAAACAAATAAACAACCTCCTAACCACACCCTACACAATATAATAGAACTAGGGCGAATTACTTAACTACAAGTGTGATTCTTAGCACACTCGTCAGCGGTAAAGAGGGAAGAAAAAATGTGAGACATTTGAACTACTTAGCTCTTAAAAGGAACGCATCATTTAACTAAGTACAACTTAGGATAGGTTAAAATACCTAAGAAAAACGGTACAAGGAAAGCACCTAATATCCTCCCTCTGATTTATTATGATCAGAAATTTTTCTACTGCTTTACAGTTCATTATTCAAGTTCATTAAAAAAGCCAAAGATTTTAAATTGATTTGTTTAAAAGAATCCATTTTGTGTTCACTACTTACTGCGTTGTTCTAAAATTTTATATGGGTACATTTAACTATTTTGGATTAAATTTTGCTCTTCACGGAATTTAAATCGCAAAAGAAATCGAAACATCGGCAAACCATCGCCTAAGGGGCGATGTTTTAAAAACGACTCTCAGTTGGGAATCAATTCAAACTCATCTCTAATACTCACTTTTCGGCACCCACACCGGCACCAATACCTGCCACTAGGCGGGACTAAGTGCTCAACTAGGCGGCATTATGGATTGTATTTTGATTAATCCTAATATTTCGAGTCGAGTCTTTTGGGAATGACAAAATTCACATCTCTACAATCTTTAGAAACATCAAAATAGCCTTAATGAGCTTTTTAATAAATTTTAAGAAGTCGAAATTGCATTTGAATATCACTTTAAATTTTAACATCTAAACAATTAAGACGGAGACAAGACAATTTCAACGTAGTTGAAACGTTCGATTGATGGCACTCGCATTTGAACCCATATTTATGTGTCTCACTGAAATTTTTCCTAAAAATATCTTAATCTGATGTTTCGGCAGGTATCTAAAAATATTTTAATAATTAAACACGTCACCTTCATCTACTCGTCCTGTTACGAGACCTCTACGTTTACGACTTGATGAATCAGCTAAATGATGTACTTGCAACAAGTACTTTCACCGCTACTCAAATTATTGTCTACTTATCGTTCTGTATTTTATTTGAGGCTACATAATATTATTATGTAACTATTAGTCATAGGTCAGTGAATGGTCTTTAAATTAACTAATTTGTATAGGATATTTGCACAACATCGTTCTTAGGATATACATTTCACAAATATCTGCTTAACACAATTCACTAGACAAATGCTCCACGGTGGAAAAAATTTAAACGCTAAGCAACTATTACGTTATTGATTTAAGAGGCATGGCCGTGTCTATCTTTTATGGCACGATTACTAACGTATCTGTAATATCATGTACTCCGAACTTAACCCATTAGTGCCCAAATTATTGCTCTCTTTCTGAAAAGTTAATTTTTATGAAAGTTTGTTTTAATAAGTCTCTACATTAATCTACCAAAGTTTGAAATCCATAAATGTACCGTATGTTCAAAAAACAAGGTGGCAAATAAATTTGCCAGTGGGCAGTTGAAGTAGCATATTGTTAACTTGTAGTAGAGATAGTAGTAGTGGATAAAATAAAACTTACTCCAATTAGCTATAATGTTAGTTCAAGTTTAAAAATCTACATATTATTTGATTATTTATAAATGAAATGTATGAAAACAGTTCTGAGGATGTAAAGGTACAGAACATTTATTACATTCAAAGCAAGTTCTTCCTGCGCAAACTTTACACCTACTATATTTTGCAGCTTCCTTTACAACAATGTGCCCAATTTGATCGCGTCGCATATCTTCCAATGTTGGTGAAAATGTTAGAGATCCCAATGGTCGTCCTTGTTTCGATTGTTCTGTTCCATACGTCAGTAAATAGTGAAGAACACATTGGCGTCGAAAATCAAGAAGCGACTATGCCATCCCTTTCCTACGGTAAAGTAACCATCCCTGAACGCAACTTATATCTACAGCCCAACTAAAGAATGCCCACCACCATTTTTTTATTTTTATATTTGTTCGGTATGTTGCCAGAAATTGGTCTGAAAGATCAACTCCGCCCATATTTTGATTATATGCTGCTATAGGACCTGGAACGTTCACTTCAATGCGTCGTTTTTCAG
Organism: Platerodrilus igneus; assembly: GCA_036346225.1. Taxonomy (NCBI): domain Eukaryota; kingdom Metazoa; phylum Arthropoda; class Insecta; order Coleoptera; family Lycidae; genus Platerodrilus; species Platerodrilus igneus. Next base: position 1,616,494 of record JARFIW010001219.1, read on the forward strand.
TGCATTTGTAACGAGTTGCTGTTGACATGGCATGCAGAAAGATGTAGTTTGTAAGTTTTATTACAACTGCATTGTCGTTCCAGCGAACAACAAGTAAGTTGTTGGATACCAAACTTTCATATGATCTACGTGGCTGCTTTGAAAAATTACATTTTTCTGTCAAATTCATTTCCTTACTAACGCGATTTATGCGTAACGTTCCAGTACCACCGTACGACAACCTGTTAAGTTATTCAAGCAAACCAACTGACGTAAACAAATTATAAAAAAATAATTTTGTACCTTCAGGTAGTTTGGCATGTTCAGCAAGACCAAGAACTACGTTGCCACCTTGCCCGTAGCTGGTCTCGGGCAAACGAGTGTGTGTACCGCTGTATGGTTCTGCGTGGAAAAGATATCCTTTTCAACTTGGTATACACCACAATTTATAGCCAAACCTTATTGGTTTTCCTCGAATAAACTGCTTAGCACCATGATGACCGTAATATGATATAATGCTTTCATCAATACTGCAGCAGTCGCTTATCTGTAGTAGTTTGAAGGATTTATTTAGAAAAGCAAATATTGGTCGCATTTTATACAGTTTGTCATTGCTGTCAATTTTGGAATTGTCAACAAAGTGTAGATATCGCAGTATATCATCAAATCTATTTCGCCTCATAGCATTCACAACAATAAGTGAATGACAATCGGTATCGTTTTTCCAGTACATTCGCTTACTCGGTAAAACATGATATTGGGAGTACAACATAATGCCAATTACTACATATATTTCATTTATAATGACTTTCAAATTGTGACAGCCTTTCTGGCCAGCTTATAAGTTGGTTTCACGTACTATAACTTCGAGAAACTCATTTAAAAATATTTGAAAAGCATCAATGGAAGTATTTATCGATTCCAAAAGAGCAGTATCATTCAAACGGTTATTGTTCGAAATGTTAGGTAGTTGTAAGTTTGATCCATCTCCTGCTATCCAATTTCTAACATTTATAATCTTTTTTTTTTGACTGCTTGTCTTGGTACGGTCACTGCCGATGTAGATGTTAAAGCTTTACATGCCAAATTACTTTCATCGTCACTTTCAGAATTGTGTTTGTTTGTTGAACACGAAGCTAATAAAATCCTTCTAGGTAAGTGATCCATACTACCGGAAGCTTCGTTATCAGATTGATCTGAATCTTTATCAGTTTCCGCATTTGGTTCTTCAATAGGTGCCTCTATAATAATTTTTTTCTAATTCCTCCAAAAGCTCATGTAATAATAGGCCTTTTCCATTACGTCCACGAGTATATTTAGGTATAATAACAAAACTAAATATTTTTTTAATAAACAAAGTAGTACTTACAAATTTTGATCCATATTGATCAATATGAACCGATTTGAAAATACAAACTAAAAACACTAGACGAACAAGATAAATTCAGTGCTAATCGTAAGACTTACAATGTACTGTTACAGCCCAGTGGTAAAATTTTTTGCCACTCAACTTCATGACCCATTGGTTTTCTTATCTTTTGTAAAATACTGATACAGCTGTTTGTTACATGTAAAGGAATCTCTAACCTACACATATCTAATAATTATTGTTTATTTATCATTCTAAAGATAAAGTAAATGAATGAATAATGGTACACCATCAAAGAGAAATTTCTGATAACTACATTGTTGACAATTAATTCCTATTTATAGGTTTAGGTTTAGTAATTAACTATTGTTCATAAATTACCCGCAGAAAACAAGAATTGACTAATATTATAATAATGAAATTAAACATAAGTAATGAATACTAAATGAAAGAAAAAATAAAAAGGAAATGGTATCTTTATTTACCACGGGGCACTAATGGGTTAAATGACCTAATATATATAATCGACAATGGTGTTCAAATATTACTTGAATTTTGCATTTAAGAAGTTTTCAAGTTACGTACCTAACTGTAAATTTGAGATGCATATGAAGCATTAAATAACTTGAACAATGCCTAAAAATGAACACTTTAATCGCCATGACGATCCAAGTAGTGGGGTAGGAACAATTTCAGTCCAAAACTGGTTACTTTTGTAACACATTGAAAAGTAGGTCATACTCAAGAAAACTAACGTTCCAAATCCACAGTAAACCTGCTCGAGTAAGGAGTTAGAACGCAGGTCAGCTGTATAATACACAAAGGCAGGCTGCAAACCAAAACGCGTTTACTTTTTTGCTAGGTCCGAGCAGACTGTAATTTTCAGGAGCGACTGTGTATATACTGATGTGAGTTAAAAAAACAACCGTTTCTTTTAAAAAACAGGTTTTTATTTAAAAAAAAAACTCAAAGGCTTGTTTTTTAGTTTTTTTTAGGTTATAACTTCTCCGCAAACCTTTTGCAAATTTACTTGTTACTAAACTCAAATATGTAGTAAAAAATGCACATTATATTAGTTATTTAAAAAATAAAATAAAAAGCACAGAGCAGACATTGCTACAAATCAGCATCAGAATATTCAAATTCAATGTGCTGGTTGAACTTGTACTGTCATGTAAGGAAACACTATCTTCCAAGCTTGTGTCAGTCTCAGTATCTGCTTCTGCATTAGAGTGATTTGTTAAAAGTCTGTTTGCAGAGGTGCTAGATAAAGCTGATGCTATAATACTTTTGGGCGTGTTGAGGTTGAAGGAATGTGTTCCAAAGTAAGTTGATAGTGTTCATCATCACTCTGCAACTTAAGGCTTTGCGCTTTGTACTCATTTTCCAGCTCTTTCGTTGGTTAGTCGATTTTTCTTTTTTGTGTGTATAATGGAATATGTGTTAAATGATCGTTCACAAGCATTATAATTTGAATTAGGGCCGCTATACTTGCGGCCACGTCCCCAATGCTCCACCCGGAGGCACTACATTGGGTTTAAACGCGAAAAATAGTCGTGCTTCTAATTTATTCTTACTTCATAGTTGATTCACCCTAAATAAAAACTAAATAAAAATCTAACAAACCTAAAAATCTAACAAACCTAACAAACTCTAACAATCTAACAAACCTAACAATCTGACAAAAACTGGAACAAAAACAAAACAAAAACTAAAAACAGGGTTGTAAATAATGGTATCCCTAGCGCTGACTTTCGAGTGTACCCGATCAACAAGCAAAAATGAGAGAGGAAGGGATCCGTAATACCGGATAGCAGACGCCGGTTCTGCATACCAGTGCGACCTGAAGGGTCGTCTTAAAACTATCCAAATCTAGCTAACTAATTTAAATCCATCCCTAGCTTTCCATATCGTTTCCTAACTGATTTACATTATGATTACAATCTTCGCAATTCTGCTCGTCCTTCCCAAATATATACTGCAACCAAAATGGCGACAGAACGTCAAATAAAACAAATAAGCCACATAATACATGCTATATATAAATAAATATAAAGTGTAAATATAAAATATAAATAAATATAATTATGTAAATATATAAATAAATGTTTAATAAGCGTTAAGCATATAGCAGTGCACAAAATAGCGAAAGCATCACCCTATTTATCAGGTGCACTCGCACAAGCATTATGTCGGCTAGCGCCTTTACACACCAAACGTGCTTCTTAAATTATTTCAAAACTACTAATTAATGTAAATCAATGCTTGTGCGAGTACAGCCGCCACAATTTAAGTCTTACCTCGATAATAAAGTTCTCCAGCATCCGAAGATCTGGTCGTCTGTAACTTACTTCTAAAGGTGGGACGGGGTGCACTGCTAAAGTCCTGGTGGCTATGCACTAAATGTTCTTGGGGGGGGATCACAATCACTATCACTATCACTTCACTTTCAAGTCCTGGGGGATGCGCGGTTGCGCTCTGTTTTATTATCCTTGTTTACTTTATTGATTTAATTTAATGAGGGTTTATGATTTATTTGTTATGGTTTATTTGGTATTATTTATTCCCGATTTTCCGCACATAATTATGAAGATAGGCAGTGATTGTATTAATGGAGTGGGGGGTTTCTCGTGCATATTGGACATTTTGGTATAATTATCTTTTTTTTTTGTTTTTTTTTGTTTTTTTTTTAATTTAATATCAGGTTTTGGTTATGCTCGTATCCTTACTCACGCCAAGTCAATTTAAAATTTTTCAATCCTCCCACCAACCACACCGAATTTTTACACGCGGTCGTCATTGATTGTCTAATCTCGCGACCCTTCCCGCGAATTCTTTTAAGGCTGTCCAGAACGCCTTCTGGTTAACCACTTCCCCGACTTCCTCTAGGCTCTTTGGCCATGCCAGACCTAGGATAGCTAGTTTGCTATCAGCCAACCCTCGATTTCCCGCCTCAAGCGGGCAGTCGAAGAGCACGTGCTCTGCGCTTTCCGCGCCCTCACCGCATTCGCAGCGGTCGCTGTTGGTTAGACCGAACCTTTGTAAATACGTCTTCAGGGCGCCGTGCCCTGTTATCAACTGCACCATTTTGTGATCGAGCTTAACCTCGATTTTACCTCTGGCTTCTATGCTCGGTATGAATTTGTGGGTCAACCTGCCCGTGGCAGCGTTGTTCCACCTCTCTTCCCATTGTCGAATTGATTTTTCGCGCAGCTTTCTTTTGATTAAAGACCTCGGTATCGACGAATGTGATATTCGAAAGTCGCCCGTCGCGGCCTCTTTAGCTAATTCGTCAGCCCTATCGTTTCCTACGTTACCATTGTGCGACCTGACCCAACAGAACTTTAAACGTCGAAACTCTAGCGCCGTACGCGCTATCCTCCAGACGTCCGCTTGGAGATCTGTCGAGGTGTTAATGTTTGTTAAAGCCGTTAGCGCCGATTTACTATCACTGATTATATAATACTCATCTCTGCCCGTATGGTTTATTACGTAATCGATAGCCTCGCATATGGCTACCAATTCGCACTGGAAGATAGTGCACCAGTTCGCGAGTTTGGTTTGAAACCGAAACACCTCCCTTTCCTGCTTATACACGACAAACGCCGCGCCTGCTTGCCCATCGTCCATACGTGAACCGTCCGTATAAATTCTGATACCCATCGCGTCCTCATCACCTTCGACAAACTCGATCCTCTAATATCAGCCGGGTGCCCTAACTCAGATACAACGATCTTTCTTGCAATTTCCCTATTACCAAGATTAAGATCTTCGATAATTTTGCGCCCTTTTCCTATATTTATTAATCGTCTATCTCTAATCTCCCTAACGACATATTCGATAGGGAGAGTCCTACTGATCACCAGGACAGCCTCCGTGGAGGTGGTCCTGTACGCCCTCGCCGCTTTTACCGCGGTTATGCGTTGTACGCTCGTCAATTGACGCATCTCCCGGACTTTACAACCTTCTGCCCATACAGAAGCTGCGTACAGTATTGCCGGCTCAATTGCTCCGGCATAAACCGTTCTCAGCGATTCGCCCCTGAAACCCCACTTTATTTTAGCCGCCGCCATCATTTTATTTGATATTTCGCCGCCCTTACTTTTTACGTATTGTACGTTCGCTTTCCAATTTAATTTATTGTCGATCTTGACGCCGAGGTAGGTAATACAATCTTTAAACGGGATTTTCTCCCCTCCTAGCTCTAACCTAAGAGGTCTCTGTCCTGGTTTCGTGCCGAAATAAAGCGCCTCTGACTTCGCCGTGTTAAATTTTAATTTTACCGCCTGCGACCATTCGTGTAATTTATTAAGCGCCTCGTTCGGTTTTGTGCGCATATCCATTAACAATCTCGATCTTACAATTAAAAGTGTGTCATCTGCAAACCCAACGATTGAGCATCCTGCGGGCAACTTAACCCTAAAGATGCTCTCATACAACAACTTCCAAAATGTGGGACCAGAACATGACCCTTGCGGGCATCCCCTTTCCACCTCACGCGACAGAACTTCACCCGGAATTTCAACCTGTGCTAATCGCCCCGAGAAATAGCTCTTGACCAAGGACATCAAGTTTCGCGGACAACCCCTACGATCTAACTCGCAAACGATTAATGGCCACCAGGCAGCATCAAATGCTCCTGAAATGTCCAAAGCAACAACGACACAGTACTCTTTGGCATCTCTTGCCTGCTTAATTTCACCGACAACGAACTCTAACGCGTCGATAGTCGACTTGCCCTCCACGAAACCAAACTGTCGGTTATTAAAACCGCCGCTGTCTCGCACTAGGTGTTCAACACGCGTAGTCATAACGCGATCTAAAACTTTCCCCAGCACCGGTAGCAAGCTAATTGGACGATAGCTGCCCGGATCTGACGCATCCGCCTTTTTAGGTTTGGGTATAAATTTCACATTCTGGATTTTCCAGCAACGCGGAAAAACGTCCCTTTCTAAACAAAGATTAAACAACCCAACAAAGACACACGGGGCTAACAGGCACGCCTGCAGAGCTGCGTCTGAAGTGATTCCATCATGCCCCGGTGCCTTCTTAGGGTTCATCCTCCTAAGAGCCCTGACGACCTCGTGAACTAGGATTGCCTTATCGGCACCTGTTCCTTGCGCCTTTGCAGCTTCTTGACGTATTAAATCGTGCGACCCTTCATCCCCCTCGGGATTATCCGATGGGAAAAATTTCTCTAGTAAATATTCCGCTGTGGTTTTAAAACCTTCCGTGTATTCGCCATTTGTTTTCTTTATATTACTGAGCGCGATTTTTTGTTGTTTTCCTCTAATTACGCGGTATGCGGTTCCCCAGGGTTCTTTCTCTGAGTTTTGCGTGCAGAATTCTTTAAATTTATTCGTTCGCGTTTCTTCTATTAATATTTTATATTCGCGGTAACTTTGATTATATTCTATTCTCCGTTGTTCTCTTATATCTCCCGAGGCGCGTTGATAGCGACGCTTTAGGTTACGCGTTTCTGCCCGCTTGGTGGTTAGTTCCCGGGTCCACCAGGGTACGCTGTCTGTAAATGTTTTCTTTTGCGGCATGGAATACGACGACACGTCTACTACCGCGTCGTTTAATTCTTTCGCTAGTGTTTCCACTTCGTCTGCCTCTCGGCAGTTAAATAGCTCATTTTCGAGCTCAGGGATACTTTTGCCAAATTTTTCTTTAAAGCGCTCCCAATTTGCTTTTTATTACAGAACCGCGGAAATATAGTTAGCTGCTCGTTTGCGCTTGTTTTGGTTTCAACGTCCCATGTTATTAATTTATGGTCAGAGAGCGTTTCCTCGTCCGACCTTAGTTTCCAATTACAAATCGTTTCTAACATTTCGTGCGAGACTGCAGTAATATCTATAAAACTGCTGCCTCTATGCGTCTCAAACGTAGGTGAATCATTAGTGTTTATCACACTAAGGTCCCATCCCGTAAAAAGATCAGCAACCTGCGAGCCTCTATCGTCTTCGATAGGGCTGCCCCATAATGGCGACTTAGCATTAAAGTCTCCCGCGATAATTAAATTTCTATTTCTACCGATTTTACGAAGGATTCCTTCAATTTGATTTATTAAGTCCTCTGTTTGAGGATTCTCCCGCCGGGAATCGATCGGCGGAAGGTAAGTGCTTATCACGTAAAACGTATGCAATCCCGTTTTTATTTCTGCGGTGGTTATGAACTCATTCGACAGATTGTTTAGGATTATTCCGGCGCACGTCCCGTTATTTATTATTATCCCGCTACGCGGTCGTTCGCTGTTTGCGTTTAAAACGGTAACCCCCTTCCCAAAACCTGTTATTTTGTGGCTATACAGGTGCGGTTCCTGTATAAGCCCGATGTCGATATTATTTTCGCTGAATAGCTTTACGAAGTTATTTGTAGCCCCTTTTCCTTTCCCGAGATTTAGTTGCGCGAATTTAATCTTCTTGCTTCTTTTAAATCTATCTTTTTCTTCACGGTCCATAATCGATGTTGAGTGTGATTGCGTTCTTCAATCTCAGCATCGTGGGGCATCTACTCGATTTGGCGTCGTGGCGCGTATCGACCTTCGCGCCACCGCCAGTTCTGTCGTTTGCCCTAGCGCAAACCACACAGCAGGGGACTGCTCTCCGGCAATTCTTGAACTCGTGACCGACTTCGGCACAGTTACCGCACCACTGTACCTTCTCCCTGCACTCCATCGATCTATGGTCGTACTCGTAGCACCTGTAGCACTGCGTCATCGAGAAGCGGTCCCGGGCCCAGACTCTTCGCCACCTAAGGTTTATAGCGTCAGCTAATATGCGTCTCCAAAGTGTGGGGGTCACTTCGAAGACTACGTTGACGAAGGGATCCTTAGGGCCCTTTCCGCCAAACCTAAACTTCTCTCTTAGGTGGTCTTCAATTTTCAAATCGCCGAAGCGGGGATTCTGGCACGCGATCAACCGCACCAGCTCTTCCGCCTTTATCCCCGCTTCGACCCCCGGAAGAACGACCCGTGGGCGCTTCTTCTCGATGGTCTTCGCCACGAGCTCTTTACAGTCACCGACAACCTTCGACTGCAATTTCTTCGCATCTTCTCGGTTTGCACACTCGACAACTACACCGCCCCTTCGAGTTCTACGAGCTCCGACCACAACAAAACCATCACGAGCGGGATCGACCTTCTTCTTTAGGGTCGACATGACGTCATCCTTCTCCCCTGGCCTGGCGTCGACCCTAACTGCAAAGGTGGACGTCGCACCTGCAGCAGCTGCAGCATACGACGCCTTCCGCGGCATCGGCACCTCCTAGCTCCTGGAACACTGCTGCCCTGAAACACAAGCAACCACCGCTGGACTTCCCCCGACAACATTAGCTCTCCCAGAATCACAAGCCGCAGCGCCCTAGCCATACCTATAAGTTGATTCGCCGCGTCGAGGAAATCATCCAGGGCGTAGCGAATCCTCTTTCTGTCCTCCACGACGATAGTGGCGGAGGTCGTCGGCACACTCCCAAAGATGGCCCAGTGCGCCTTCCTCACCCTCAATCTCAGGAGGTCCAGCTCATCGAGGTCGCTAGCTGCAACGCTAACGTCGCTGCTAGTCGACATCTTTCGCTGGGCTCCCAAAGTTGAGGGCGATTCAGACGCCGCAGCCACCCCAGGGGGCCCCGACTCCCCCGACACGACCGCCGCAGACACAGGCTCCTCTACCTCCTCCTGAATCCCTAACCTAACGTCTTTTAAAATTACCTTTAGCTGTTTCCCCCCAACAGCGCCCTCAGCCTCCGACCTATTAGACTCCGACCTATCTCCCCTCTTCTTCCTGGGCAACGGGTCCTCGTCGCGGTGGACCACCATGCTGACAAAACAAACGACAAAAAATGACACCTAAAACGCAGCTCAAAAACCACTTGACCGTTACGACGCTAGAAGAACGCAAAACGTTGGTCCAATAAAAATGTTTTGTTTAAAGGTGACCCGTAAGCAACCTTGTATTTATTTAAACTTTGAACCGCCCAATTAAATATTAAATTTTTAACAAAAATACAACAAGCACTAAGCGTCAAAATAACAACTAGAATCAAATAAATTTCCTAACGCAATTCGATTCAAAATGTACCGCGAAGAACACTATTTATTTATTTTAAATTTTTAAAACCGCCAAATCAAATTTAAATAAACTAATTACTTCAAAATATTAAAATATCTAATTTTATAAATAACAACACTTTATTTTTAAATGTGTAATTAACAAAATAAGGTCGAACGCAATCGGAATGTGGTAACCGGAAATGACCTTTCACTTTATCGCTTGGTAACTAGCACAACCCGTAACTGTTACACCGCTTAATTACACCAAAATCGATTTTAAAAGAACTTATAAGTACGCGTGTACTTAAATTACGGAAAATTTATATTAAAATTGTTTTAAAATTTCTAGTTTTTGAGATATTTATTTGATTTAAAAAGGCTTAGATTTTTGTTCTTTGGTTATTATTTGATTATACGCGCACTATAAAAAATTCACACACTTTTTGGTTGTTTTACCCGGTTTTTTACACGATTTACGCGGTTTTTATTTTAAATTTATTATTAAAAATGTCTTTTTAAGTTATTTCAAAATTATTTTTTGAATATTATTTATTAGACCTTTGTTTTATTAACCCGAAATTTATTTAGTTTATTTTTAAAACGCGGATTTGGTTTAAATTACAAAGAAAAACGCGATTTATTTAGTTTTTATTTAGTTTAAATTCTGTTTTAAAATTTTTATTTTACTGCCCTGTATTTAAATTTTGATGGCACACAATTATAAAAATAAAACACAATAAAAAGCAAAGCTTCAAATAAAATAATTCAACAATAAATAATAAAACCCTAAATAAACACTTACTGTTATTGCTGAAGCGGGAGCTCGGCAGAAACACGTCCGCTCGCTTCAAGCGGCAACTAGAAAGTTCGTTCACAAGCAGCAGTTGTAGACGATATTTCTAAAATTTTAATTGCAATCTTAGACAGTTGCGTAAAGCACATAATCCTTTTCACCATGCAACTGGTGTTACTATTAAACTTGCAGCCCACAAAAAAGTTTTTTTAAAAAATCCTTCCTTTGCTCTGTAATTCACTAACTCAGATAATACAATAGTTTTAACAATACCTAGAATTTTTGAAGCAATATCGGAAATGACTTCTGTTGCATCAATTTGGTCCTCCGCTATTAAAAGCAACCATTATATTGATGATGCAACTGTGTATCTAATAATGTTGCAGCTTTATGGATGTTAATGCAAAAATCCATTCTTGATTGAATATAGTTCTCTACCTCTTTCTCTTCACATTTATTAAAGGGACTCTGCGGTAAACATGTATTAAAATGATCTTTTAAATCGACAAAGATCTTATACACTGGTGATGAATTAGGTTTATCTGCTTTAATCATTGTGATTTTATTTGCAATTGGTTCTAGCAAATTTAAAAATTCATCTACTTTATCCTAAAAAATATCTGACAAAACAGTAGATTTTAATTTTAATTTACCGGCAAGTTGAGTTTGTGCTTCGGCATCGATGATTAACGACTGCAAAGCATATCGATTAACTTTTACACTATTAAGGCAGGTGACTACTGATCCCCATCTGGTCTTTACAGGCAGTTTTAATGTAATTTTTCTTTCTTTAAAACTTTGTGCAAATAGTGCATTAAGTTTCTGCAACTGTCTAACCAACTTCGCTATTTCTTTTACTTCAATTAGTGTTAAATTAAAAGTTTTTGTTATATTAAGGTTCAAAAACAAAAATAGATTTAGACCATGTGCAGCACAACCGTAGCAAAACTAATTTGAATATTTATTTTGCAAAATTCTTCAAGCCTTCTGCATATTGGAAGCATTGTCCGTTACAATACCAAAAACTTTGTGCGGCCCAATTTCATCAATAATTTTAGACATTTGGGAGCAATAAATTTACCCGTATGAGGTCTTTCGAGTTGGCAAACTTTTAAAAAAATTGGACAGGAAATAGTGACAACAAAATTGACAATTGCCTCATTTCTGATATTACTCCAATTAACACACACTAAAACTACACTATTTGCTGCAGCTATTTGTTTATTAACCTGAGTGTGTACTAGTAAGTATTCATTATCTAACAAAGAATTTGAAACAGCAAAATGTGACGGTATCTTAAATGAGGGTCTTAAAAAATTTAAAAAAATTTTAAAAATTTAAAAGTTCAAACCAGTACTTGTTATCGAACAAGCATAGAGGCGCTCCTATTGCATACAAAGTTCTGTACAGCATTTGATTTGCTTTATTTTGATCATGTAGTGACATTTTGTCCACAAAACCTTCGAGGGCTTTGCCATTATTTATAGAACTGTTAGAAACGTTAGACACTGGTGCAATCTTTCAAGTTGGCAAAGTTGTATTACCCTTTGTTAAAGTTAATGCCATATTTATATTATATTTTTCCTATACATCGGTCGGACACATTACACTTTAATATGTCATTTCTCATTCTTGTACCACCTTTAAATAAAACAAAACCACAAAAGTTACACCTTATACGTTCAGTTTTCTCAATTTTTTTTGGCATCAGTAAACAAGCATTGCACCGCAATTCGTTTCCTACTTGCCATAATTCACACACAAGCGTAATCACAAACTCAATAACTACTTCTTGCAATAAAATTCTAACAAGCTTTGCATGTAGTAACACAATGAGAAATGATTATGTGTAACATTTGTAAAGTACAATTTTATAGGTTAGTGTTGAAAAGTTATATTATCCCAATACCATATACTGGACAATGTTACGTGCCAAAGTGGCACTAAACATTTTCGTAGCTTAATTTTGATGTGCGGAAGTTTTGCGCCACAAATTCAAAAGACTTGGCGTATATTTCCGTCACGTCAGAGTGCGTTTACGCCAGATCGCGCGACGCGAATGGCGGAGAAAAAGTGGGAGAAGTGTTTCCGTGAGACGCTATAACGTAGCCGTTTGCCTTTGAACATCGAGAAGGGCGGTCGTGTCTGGTATCGTATCTTCATTTTTATTATGTAGATTTCCTTTTGCTTATCTTTGTTTGTCTTTACCTAATTAACCTATTCCTTATTGTTCCGCTACATATAGGAATCTGATACGACCCTGGAACGAGCCGGATGTCCATGCTCCACTAACAGCTAACCGGAGCAGTCACCATCTTTAACTATCTTAAAAGTGGCTCCAGCCATTTGGAAGGCGTACCCTCCGTTAATTGCCTTAAAAGGGGCCATCAGCAGTCCTGATAGACGTCAGCAGACGCCAACTTTAACTCAACCCCGCAAAACGTCGGATTTCTTATGTAAGTACTTTAATTGCTTAATTTGTTCGCTAATTTAATTTATATTTTTCCGCAAATGGCGTATTTAATTTGATATTGGTGACGTCATTGACAGATGGGCTCGCCGAAATCTGTACAAAGATTAGCGTTACCATCCGCCCGTGGCGTCGCTTTTTCCGCGCTTGCGCGATTGCTATTATAAACCTTTAAATTGTGTAATTATGAATTTTTAATTGTAAGAATTTGACGCCCTCAACGTGTGAAAAAGGCGATAAGAGTTTTTCTTTTGTTTTTATGACTATACAATGTATTCCCTAATGTTATTTATAGCTTTTTCATTAAAAAGAATCAATTATCTAATATCTGTTGACCTTAAAATGTTATATTCGTGTTTTGGAACACACCACATTCCATAGATGTCAAAATAATTGTTATGGCAATTAGAGGTATACCGCCATTTTGAAATTAAAATTTAGCTGTTGTTATAAAATATGTTTTAAATATGTTAGTTTAATTTTGAATGGGGATCTGTTTGTTAACTTCCGTTATATTGTTGAGAGTGATTAGTTTGTTTTTAGATGCAAATATAAGTTTTTAGGAAAGATCAATTCCTTAACCCTACTTTTTACACGTGAGTACATTTAAATAATAAATAAGCATTCAAGTAATTGCATGCCTTAAACACGGTTTATTATGAAATTATCTACTTTACATTAAATTAAAACATAACCCTTGCTTGTTTTAAAAAAACTGTACCTAAATTATCTTGTGTGTTTACACTTTAAAAAAAAAGTGCCTTAGTCATTTACCTGTTTGATTATGATATTCGAACTTACTTTTAAAGAAACCTTATGTTTAAAAACGTTTAATGTAGCGAATTGCCCCTTTAGAATATCTTTTGACAATACTAGATTAACGGGATCTTGTTGCATTGGTTTTGTTTGTTAAATAGCACATATTATCTACCTTTTTTTTATAATTTGGAGTGTCTTTTTGTAACCTAACCGTGATATATTTTTTCTTCTTAAATATTATCTTGCTTTGATATAGTTTTAAAAGTTGTTCCCTTAAATGTTTTAACCAATATATATCTGCTCCTTTTAATACTAAAATAAAGGAATTTCCGTTAACGTTTTATTATTTAAACTTATTTACGATAGTTGTTGATAACTCCCGCAATATCAAAAGAATATTCTAATAATTTGGAATACTAACTTTTTGTACATGTATTGTGGAATGTTTTTTTCGTGCGAGTATGATTTTGTCTTGATTACATATTTTTTTAGATATCGATATTTCAACGTACTTTAACATCCATTAAGCGGAATTTGTTGTCGGATTTGGTCGTATAGCTGTCTATAAGTCTAGAACGAAACCCATAGAAGGACCGGTCGTTAAGCATCATAAGTCTAGACGAGAATTTGGTTGGTAAGTTTGTCGTTTTAGAATTTGTAATCATTTTTTTAATAATGATGTTGAAATTTTTCTTTATTGGTTTGGGTAGAACTCAAATGAGAGCTTCCCATCCCAGTAAATATATGCTTTATATAATATCTTTTTGTTATTCAACAATTTTATTAGTGAATCGAGTCTCGATTACTCTTATCTCTTTACATATCGATTCAAACCTCATTAAATGGATTAACATTATCTTTAAAATCGTTCAACCATACCTACATCTAAAAGCTTTTCACGTTTTACTTCTTTGACAATGTATCTAATGTTTTTAGCCCCCATTATCAATCAGTTAACTTTAATTACTTATTCCCTTTTTGTGTACAGTATATACCTCTTACACGGTTAACTTTACTTACCTTAAATTAGCTATCTTTTTCCTTTTGGTTGACTTTTCCTTGACCGTACCGTTACTTGTATATCATTTTATCCTCTACACCCCCAATATAACTCTCTCGTTTCATTTAATTAATCCTCTAACTTTTCCTACAGCATATTATTTGGTTTTTAGTATTTTTCTTACGTCATTTAATTTTGTGTGGTAATTGTCGTAACTTTGGTTGAAATAACTCATTGAATTTTTATGATTGGTTTGAGCTGATGTTAGAGTGGATGCTTTCTTCTTTGGGCTCACATAGGAGCCGCGGCCTATGCCATTGTAAGAAATAGTCCATGTTCGCAGTTGCAAAAAACTAGGATTGACTATTCCATGTGATTTTCCTCTGAATTATTACAGTCGCCCACATTATACTATATCATTATTTGTTTCTTTTTCTACTAAATCACCATAACTTATAAACATTTTTTTTCATTGTTTTTTAATGAACTTTGTGGTGAGGTGCTATTGCTTTTTATTGATATCTTATTAAATTCTCGGTTGTTTTAGCATATTGGGACAGTGTACCTGTATTTAACTGCTTATAATTAGGCATCGTTGTGTGTTTAGGGTGCTACCGTTTTAAAAAAACTACCTTAAAACAGTTTGTTTTTGTGTGAATGTATCTGTATTGATACTTTTGAGTTGTTGTGTCAACTTTTGTCTGATTTTCTTATCGTAGTCAATGTACTCGTTAGGAAAATGATCGTACTAGTTCTCTTAAGAGTCTAGTGAATTTTTTAACGTATAATACCTTATCTTGTCGGATTAATATCGCAAGTGGTCCTTCAGACTGCGCTGTGTTTAAATACGGACAACTCTCTACCTTCTCTCGGACGCTTGTCCAAAAACTCTACTTTTTCATATCCCGCTGTCTCCGTTTATGCCTTATCCTTCTTTCGGTGGACCTGTTTTCGTCCCGGAACACCCGTTTGCCACATAAGAGTGATGTTCCCTCACTCCGGGCTACTGGCCACATTGGCTGGTTGAGTAGCGCTTTGCTATCCACCTTTTTCTGTGTCTTTTGCTCAATGCGAGCCCTTCCTCTACTTTTTTCTACCTGGAGGTGCCCCTTATGCATTCCAAATAACCACCTCCCTCTTTCTACCGTTTCTATTTCTCTGCCTTTTTCATTTCCGTTAGTCACCGTGCGGTTGCGCGGGAGGTTTTCACAGACACCTGAACCCCGTCTCTGGGAATCTTTCGTGAGGTCATGCCGTGCCGCTGTCAGCGCATGGGCTTTGGCAGTAAAGGTATGTATGAGTGTGTGAATGTGTGAGTGCATGTGTATATCGTTATATATCGTGTGGGTATCGGGTGATTGTATTACCGATATCAATTAACGCCGGGTGCAGGGATGCACCCAAATGCCTTTACCGGTCCCTCGTGCCGTTTCTTGTAAACGGGCCTGCTTTACAGGTCGCTCTTTTTAGAGGGTACGAGATATGCCCATTTAACGGCTCCACGGAGCCACTCTATCGTTACCTTTATCTATTATCTTTGGTAATGATTAAGTTAATATCTTTATCTTATTTATTATCTTAGATAATAACCTTAGTTTTAGTATCGTTATCTTACCGACTACCATTAGTAATAACTTCGAGATAATTTCACGTTATCTTACCGATTATATTTAGTAATAACTTTTGTTTAATGTCGCGTTACCTTACCTACTATCTATAATAATAACTTTAGCTTAATATCGCATTATCTTACCTGGTATCTCAAACAATAACTAAAGCTTAATACCGTTATCTTATCTATTACCTTTGATGATAACAATTTAAGCTTAATATCGTTATCTTGTCTATTATCTTTAACAACAATTTGAGATCTTGTTTTATCTTTTTATCTTTCTAACGTTTGGTATTTATGACCAGACGTGGGAATTATTCTTCTTGAAATTTAAGTGAAAAAGCTAACCTGATGTAGAAATGTAATTTGTTAGGTTAGCGATGTAAGGATTTAGTAGGTTGGTACTTTTGGTAAATTTGTTGATTCACAACCATTGTCATGGACAAGTTTTGATGCAACGCTCATGTGTGTTTGCACGTAAGAACTTTAATGTCAGCTTTAGTTTAGATAGGTTAGGCGATTTGTCGCATTTGTTTTACTTTAAGTAGTGTTTCATGCTCCCCGACAAATTTGTGCTGTCGATTATTAGTGTAGTCAAAGACAATGGGGCTACATTTTCCGTTTCCTGGTAATTCGGTAGACGTGTTATCGTTCGAAAAAACCGGGTGGCGCCTTATATAAACATTTTGTAGGTTTTAAGTTAGGTTATATGTAGGGTAGTTAGGACTTAGATTTTAAGCTGTTACTGTGCTAACAGACTTTTTCTTTTTTTAAGTTTTTTCTTTTGTGGCTTTGTCGCGATTGTTACGTGCCAAAGTGGCACTAAACATTTTCTTAGCTTAATTTTGATGTACGGAAGTTTCGCGCCACAAATTCAAAAGGCTTGGCGTATATTTCCGTCACGTCAGAGTGCGTTTGCGCCAGATCGCGCGACGCGAGTGGCGGAGAAAAAATGGGAGAAGTGTTTCCGTGAGACGCTATAACGTGGCCGTTTGCCTTTGAACATCAAGAAAGGCGGTCATGACGGGCCGTTTGCCTTTGAACATCGAGAAGAGCAGTCGTGTCTGGTATCGTATCTTCATTTTTATTATGTAGATTTCCTTTTGCTTATCTTTGTTTGTCTTTACCTAATTAACCTATTCCTTATCGTTCCGCTACATATAGGAATCTGATACGATCCTGGAGCTAACAGCTAACCGGAACAGTCACCATCTTTAACTATCTTAAAGGGGGCTCCAGCCATTTGGAAGGCGTACCCTCCGTTAATTGCCTTAAATGGGGCCATCAGCAGTCCTGATTGACGTCAGCAGACGCCAACTTTAACTCAACCCCGCAGGACGTCGGATTTCTTATGTAAGTACTTTAATTGCTTAATTTCTTTGCTAATTTAATTTATATTTTTCCGCAAATGGCGTATTTAATTTGATTTTGGTGACGTCATTGACAGATGGGCGCGCCGAAATCTGTACAAAGATTATCGTTACCAACCGCCCTTGTCGTCGTTTATTCCGCGCTTGCGCGTTGTATTTACGACCTTTAAACTGTAAGAACAAACCCAGGGAATCCCCCGACTTCATTGTTGACACTCATAGAAATGGTTAATAAGCAGATAGGAGATTATGTTGTAGCTTGTTTACTTAAAGCACAAACAAGATTATGAGAAACCTAAACATTTAAATTAAAAACGGTTTTTTATTAAAAAAACAGATTTTTATTATAAAAAAACGTCCTGAAAAAAAACACGTTTTTTACATCATTATGTATATATGACGTATTGTGTTACTGAAATTTGAGAGAGAGACCTAGCTTGAAAATTCAGAAATCCGTTTTAAAGTAAAATAACGCAGGTATAATTTGTTCAAAATTTTAAGATGTATCGTTTATATTTGTCTTTTGAAATTTTAAAACTGTTTTGATTGCTCCTTATTCATTTTGTAGCTATAAAAAGTAGTTATACCCATATTGCCAGTTAATTAAATATTTATACTCAGGTACTTTGTAAGAAAAATTAATTTCTTATCTGGGGAATTAAAGATGGAATCAAAACCCCTTTATTTATCTTTTGCATTGCTAGGACAGCGACGTATCGCTACCACAAAAGAGCTTAGGTGACAGACAGTAAACGGCTTTAGAAGAAAGTTAAGTGCAACAACGGCATAGTTTGGACACGACTCCTACAATAGGCACGATAGTGGTCGTAGATTTGTTGTTCACAAGGTTAGGTAACAAGTGGATGGGTAAAAGAAAGGTGTCACAACCTCT
Organism: Platerodrilus igneus; assembly: GCA_036346225.1. NCBI lineage: Eukaryota > Metazoa > Arthropoda > Insecta > Coleoptera > Lycidae > Platerodrilus > Platerodrilus igneus. Next base: position 1,634,791 of record JARFIW010001219.1, read on the forward strand.
AACACTCCAACGTAAAGAGGGAACAATGCACAAAGGAAGACTTGGAAACCCTTATGCTTCGAACAACAAAACAAACACCCTGAGAAACTTAAAAGTGATTTCTTCTAAGAGGGCTATACCTAAACATAATGCGGCTCCGTGGCGTAGTTGGTATGCGTGTGACTACTACACCCAAGGTCCTGGGTTCAAAAACCTCACACGGTTCGCTTGAAAAATGTTAGACGAGCATTTTTAACAAAAATACATTTTCGTTCAGATGAGAGGTAAAATAGACGTCCCGTGTGTGTGTTGTCGCGCACGTTAAAGATCCCTACCTTGCTCGGAACAATAAGGGTTCGGCAAAATTCCAAATTTTCCAGGTAAAAAAACCCGCTTCCTGGCCAATGTAGTACTTTAGGGTGGAGCGTTAGAAAATCAAATGTGGAGTACCTAAACAGAAACGTTACAATGTGATCACTATTTGTAATCCAAGATAAGCAATAACGATAGAAGAATTAGAACTTACTAACTTTTAATACTTTGTGTAAAATAACCAAAAATGATAAGCGTATTATCCAATAAAGCATTTCTATTTTTCATCATCATTAGGTTTTCAGTCCTAGAGATTAGACGCGTACCCTTATTGTTTCCTATTATGAGCTAACCTGCACATTTCCCTGCAATTTTCACAGTCTGCATCTTTAACTATCTGTGTGCAATAGTCTAATCTAGATCTACCTCTACCTCTTTTTTCCTATCTCTGTCTGTAATATATCCCGCACTACTCCCCAAAAATGACTTAGAACGTATCCTGCCTTTCTATTTCTCAAATTTTTGTTTTCCACAAATATTTTAATTCCCCTACTATTTCTGTTAATCTCTTTGTTATTAACTTTCTTTGTCTATGTTATCATCCTCATAGATCTGAAGCACAACATTCCAAAAAGTTTCAACTGTTTTTCTGTCTGCTTCTCCTACTGCCCGTATTTCATAGACATACTGTGCTGTGCTCCACACATATGCTATCAACAATTTTCTCCTTGTTTCTATGCTTGTTGTCTAAGAACATAACCTCTGCTCTTTATTGTTAGGTGTAGTTCGGTTCCTCTTCTATTGTTTTGTAAATAAATACCCACTTCCCCAATATTTAGGAGTATGTGAAGGGGGGTTAAATAGCCTGCCGCTAGCAAAATCCCGCAACGCTTGAACATTTGGTGAAATAATAGTTTTCCAATATATCTCTTCGCACAATCAACATTATTTGAAAATTTTTCAAAACCAACACCGGTAGTTGTTTATAATAATTATCAGATTTAAGTGCTATTATTTTTTCGTCATTACGTTTTCTGTCTTGAAACTGGTTGGAAGCTTACCTTCACCGTTCTCTGAAATTCCCACAGTCTGATACAGCTCGGTTCCTCTTCTGCTGTTTCCTAATTATATGCCCTATTGCACAAAGATTCAGTGGTATGTGAAGGGGCTAAGCAGCCTGTGGCTGCCAAAGATCCCACAACAGTTAGTCATTTGTCAAATTAATAGTTTCCAGTAAATCCTTTCGCACAATTAACATTAGTTGAGAGTATTGCAAAACCAATATCTGTGGTTGCTTATAATAATCATCAAGTTTAAGTACAGTTATTTTTATCGTCATTAGGTTTTCCATCTAGGAATTGCTTGGACGCGTACCTCCATTGATTTCTATTCTGAGCTAGTTTGCACATTTCCTGATATTCCCACAGCCTACATCTTTCACTCTGTGTGCAATAGTCTAACCTAGGTTTTTTTCGTTTTTCCTATCTTGGTTTCTAATATATTCCGCATTATTCCCTTATGCCTTAGTATGTGACCTATCATCCCACCTCTCCTATTTTTTACTGCTTTTTACATACTTCTTTCTTCCTCTACCATTTTTAGTACATCTTTGTTCTTAACTTTATCTGTCCATGATATCTAAATCATACATCTGTAGCACCACATTTCAAAAACTTTTACCATTTTCCTGTCCGCATCTCTTACTGTTCAGATTCCACAGTCCTACAGTGCTGTGCTCCACTCGTATGTTTTATGCAATCTTTTTTGTTTCTATGTTTATTGCCTTTGAACACAGAAGTTGTTTTTCTTATTAAATGTGCTAATCCTTATTTTATATCTTTTGCGCTCTTTCCATTTTACGTTATTTAGGTTTCCTAAGTAGCAGAAATCCTTAACCTTTTGTTAAATTCTCGTTACCTATTTGTATTCTAGTTTTTAATTTATTTTCCCTTCCGTTGCATACTAGTACTTTAGTTCTATTTTTGTTAATATTTATACCATATCTCTCTGTTAGGGGTTTCTATTTCATTAAGAGCTGCCTCTTACTCTTCCTAGCTAGATGCTAATACCGCTATATCAACTGCAAATCTAAACATATCGATCTTTCGTCCCTGCATAATAATTCCAAATGTCTTCCTGCATTTGACTGTATTCATTGCTCTCCTAGTATTTTTTAGCTGATTTTTCCATCCGTCTTTGTACAACCCTAGTTAATATTTTTGACACGTGTGCTGCCAAATTTATTGTTCAAAAGTTTTCACATATATCCGCCCCTCTCTTTTTTGGTATAGTAACTATGATGTTACGTTTGAAATCTCTGGGCATCTCGCCGGTCTCATACATATAGCTTGCAAGTTGGAAAAAACGTTCTGTTGCTGCTTGTCCAGCGGCTTTTAGAAATTCCGCTTTCACTTATCTGTACCCGGTGCCTTACCATTTTTCAGACCCTTTAATGCTAATTCAAAGTCATCTCGCAATATAGGATATACCAAGTCATCATTTTCAATGTATGATTCCTGTTCTAACGCTGCTAGTTCCTCTCCTGCATAATAAATTCCCTATATATTCTTCCCATCTACCCACTTTTTCTACATTTTCTATAAAGACGTTTCCTCCCGCGTCCCTTATATTTTTGTTATAGGGTTTTATATCCCTAAAATTGATTTTAATTAGTTTGTATGCTTCATCTGTCTTTCCTACTTCCATTAGTTTGTGCCTCTTTGCACCTTTTATCAATCTATTGTTATTTAACTTTCCTGCATTTACGAATGATTTCCTATTTTATGGCTTTGTATCTGTTTTTCTGTATTGTCTGGTTTATTTTTGTATTTTCGTCTTTCTTCTATTAAATTCAGGATATCCTTTGTTATCCATTATCCATGGTTTCTTATTTTCTTTTTGTGTATCCACCAGAATATCTCTGGCCCCATGTCTAGGCTGGATTTAATGTTATTCCATTCTCTTTCTACTTCCTTAATATCAGATATTTTTCTCAATATATTTCAGCAATTCATTTGACTTTTTTTCGAATCTTTCTTGAATATCTTTAACTTTTAGTTTTTCCAAGTCAAAGTACCTTTTCCGTTTCTTCTTTTTTCAAATTTTGAAATTTAAGTACGGCCTTCATAATTACGATGTTGTGGTCTGTGTCTATATCTGCTTCTGGGTAGCTTCTACTGTCTTTTACTTGATTCCTAAACCGTTGTCTGACAAGAATGTAATCTATTTGATATCTTCCTATATCTCCTGGCGTCCTCCACGTATATCGTCATTTAGCATGATGTTGAAATAATGTGTTTGTGATGATTAAATTGTTCTTGTCGCAAAATTCTACTAGCCTATTTCCCCTGTCGTTTTTTGTGCCTAAATCAAATAAACCTACTATCGCTCCTTCCCTACCCTCACCTACCACTGAATTAAAATCCTCCGTAATTATTCAATTTTCATTTCTCCTTACGTATCTTAATATGTCTTCGCTATCTTTGTAGATCGCTTGTACCTCTTCGTCACTGTAGCTTGAAGTGGGCATGTATACTTGAATTATTACTGTGTTTACCGGTTTAAATTCTAATCTAACCATGAGTACTCTTTCGCTCTTTTGTAAGTAATTTTCTACACAGTATCCTATCTTTTTCCGCATAACTATCCCCACACCCAAATTTCCTTCCTCTGCTCCTGTATGAATTACCCTGAAGTCTCCACTACAAAAATTCCCCCGCTTCTGGTCACCGAACTTTGCTGATCCCTACCATGTCTCGTGCTAACCTATTCATTTCTATTTTTAGGTTCTCTAGCTTACCTATTTGCTTCATACTTCTAATATTCCACGCTCCGACTCGTAAAATGTTACCGACTCTTATTCTGGACTTTCCGATTGCATCCTCCGAAGTAGTCCCCTCCCGGAGATTCGAATGGGAGACTATTTTAACTCCGGAATCTTTTACCCCAGAGAATGCCATCATGTTTATTTCAATTTAAGTACGCTGTGTACTTTGGAGGCAATGTGGTGGTTTCCCGTTGCCTTCCACTTCACGGTAGTGTTTTTGGTTTTAACAGGTATAATTTGCTAAAGAAGGTAAATTAAAAATTTTGAATGAGTCACTCTAATAGGGTTTCTCTATCTACCCTAAAGCCGCCAATTTTTATATTTGCTTTAGCACTGTATTTATACAGTGGCGTCTAACTTCGGTTAATTTAACTTTCCGTATCACGAAGAATATTTCAACACATCCCTTTCTCATGATCTCCTATGGGATAATAACCAAGCTAGCCGCTGGAGCAACAATTTTTATACTTCCAACTTGCACGCGAGTTTTGTATCCCCCAATTGATATATGTATAAAGAAATAAAAATATTTAAGAATTATTAGAAAGTGTTAAGAATACGCCAAGTAAAGTGCAACATTGTAATACAAGAACTATTTATAAAGTTTATTAACGTTCATGAGAACTGATGCGCTACTTTGTATCGCAGATAATAGTGACACTTCAGATGTCAGGTCACAGACCGTCAGGTACCGTGATTATTTAGAAATTAAGATTACAACATTGTAATTATGAATAGTATTAAGAATAAGCAGACGTGAAATCTGCAAGTTCCCACAGCCATGTGAAGGGGTAGGAACATTATAAAAAGTCCGGGAGCTTCAGGACTCGACAGTCAGTCGAAGTATTCAGCTTTAACATTGCAGTTGCTTAGGCTACTCACAATAGTACATGTAATAGTAATTTTCAAAATTAGAGTAATTTAAATCAAGTTTTTGTAAAATTCCAAATAATGTCTGTTTAAAAATAAATTTGTAAAGAAGTTTTAAAAAACAACTCCCAAAGCCCAAACCTCAACTCGCGTAAAAAGTTCCAGTACCTTTAAATTCCAATAAACATGGAAAATTTCACGAATAATATCTACTTGTAAATTAACAGTGGCGTTTTAAAAAAATCCCTCTTCGACCAGTTAGGCATATCTGCAATCAGCTTCGCAGAATTATAGACTGAAGTATGTAATTGGTGGCCAACATCTTTTACAGAAAGCATAGAAATTTACTATTTGTTCATAACCGATCTTGTAAAAAACGTGCTACAGCATTGTAGCTTCTTGGGAAAACAAATACTTTGATAATCAAGGAACGTTCAATAAAGCTATTGTAGAAATGCATATATTTAATTTTTCAGAAACACCTTACAATCTTTGAGAACAAATATTTTGACAAATAAAGCAACACTTTCTAAACTTGTTTAAGCAAACGCATATTGCAGGAATTTTTACTCTGTAATGACCAAAAACCACGTATATAAACCAAATAAACATATTTCCATACTTTGTAATAGTAACATCCTAGGTTTTGCCGTTATCAAAATAGAATGGATTAAAAATATTTAACTTTGTAACTAACTATTTAATAAAATTCTAGAGGATGCTAGACAACTGAATGTTTAAAATTTAAAAGGAGATAAACCCGCTACTCAGCATACAAAATAACCGTGGAAACAATAGGAGATAAGAAATTTAAATTAGGTAAGGACAAAATGATTTGGATACAAGGTCTGAAGGCAACAAATGCTACCACATTAATATTTGCGGTATATAAAATATTTAACATTGTACTATAACAATCTAACTCCAAAGAAAGCTCTTGTACAAAACAAAGACGTACTAAAACATAGAGAAAAGAACTAAAGAGAGAAACAAGAAAAACAGTCAAAATAAGAAATACAATTTGTCAAAAATCAGCATCTCAAAAAATATTGAAAAAGCAAAGCGAGTAAGAAGTTGCCTGTTTAAACTATAACAATGATGACTCTTTGAATTTTAGAAATCATGTTATTTCTACAAAATAAATAAAAATTTATTTTCAATTATAGGTTTATAGAATAAGTAATACAAATGACTATTGTAACAGAAAAAAAAGTTTATGTGTCCCAAATTTTAAGTATTTTTTCTGGTTTTTAGGGTTCCGTACCTTATAAGGTATAACAGAACCTTTATAAGATCACACTCGTGTCCGTACGTCCGTCTGTCTCGGAGGTTTTTCTCCAAAACTATGTAACGTAGAAATTTCAAATTTAGCACAATGCTAGGTCTCTATAACGCGCACATATACCGACAGTCAGAAAATAGAAAAAATATATTTTTAGATTAAAATGGCGGGGGTTAATGCGGTCAAAAGTAAAAAGTTTTAATAAAAATATTTTTTTTATAATTTTCAGTCCAATAGTCTTCATAATATAGCTCAAAATGTGCCAAAAATGACCGCCTCCCCCTGTTCTCCTACATTTCCAAAGCTAAAATTTTGATTTTAATAGGGATAGTTGCTATTGGGTCATAGATTATCGAAAACCTGCAGGTTTTTTTGACAGTGTAATAGTTGCTGGGAAAAAAATTTTTAAACAGTAACAGACAACGTATTTACTAATAATGCACCAGTACAATGTGGGACAATATATTCATTTTTCAGTTAACACAATCAAATTTGGATAAGATTTAAATGTACATAAAAAATAAAAACAACTAAATTTGGTTTATTGATTGCTCACTGTAGAATTGGTACGGAACCCTACAGTGCGAGCTCGACTCGCTCTTGGCTAACTTTTTCTTTGCCAGAATAGTCAATTTACGCCACCTTCCCTGCATATTTTTTCTTTTTTGTGTTTGTGAAGTAATGAGCGCCGAAAAGATCGATTTACATGTTTCTTCAACGTTTTTAATACAGCAATAACAATCGATTTTAGAAAGCAAATATAGTAATTTGCTTGTGATCTATTATGCTTAAATATTACCATCATTTATCAAGTTCTGATTTCGTAAGGATGAACAAAGATGTAACCCACAATAGTCAAGTACATGAACTACTTTTTAAATATATTGCGTCATCATAATCACTGCAATGAGTTTGGTCATAGCAAATAGCAACAATTCTGGGAACTTACTGCTTTATTGCGTTAAGTAATTTGAAGTGAGTGTACATATAGTGTACTACGGTAACGATCTTCGTATCCTTTCATACTCATTAGGTGCACTTGTTCAGACATGTTGCCACACATTACACCACGACCAATTTAAATAAGTATACACATATAAACTATATAATTGCTAAGTTGAGATGAGTATTATTACGACATAATGATGACCCAAAAAATTTGCGAAACTAAATTGTAGTTGCTTAAACTAAATGAAAGGTGTACATTTAAGTGCATTCCTATCATTGACCGTTTGTACACATAATATAAATCAAATGAGATAAAGGTGACATTCAAATTAAATACTTGTAAATGCTTGAATTAATAATTCAACTCTTGTTCACAAAACTTGAAATCTTGCGTAAACGCTAAACGAGTTGTTTGTGAAATACACTAATTAGAGATGATAATCGAGTAAGTTTTAAACCGTTCCTTAATTACTGTTATAAAGCTTCATTTACAACTATAATATGTATAATAATCAAGAATTTATAAACAGTACAAAAAATATATAACCTCTCGAAGGCGGTGCACTTGGGGGTATTTATCAGATCTAGTTCGCCAAAAATATTTGTTATCGAAAAACTGCTGTAGAGCTTTTTGGAGTTATTTTTCTTAAGTGAATATATATATATATATATATATATATATATATATATATTGCTGTGACACGCCTCGCTTTGGGACGTTACTAGATGGATAATATGAAAATGGCCGCACGTTCAGGTGCCGCTAAAGGAATAATGTGATAAGCCGCGTTGAGAGTAGCTGAAAGAGTGAGCAATATGTAAAACTGGGAATTGTTCACTTACCTTCCTTCTTAATTCTGCCTGGCTAGCTCAACGGAAATGACGAAGTTTTCAAAATGAAATCAAACACAGCAATATTACAAAGCATTTATGCAGTATGAAATATTTTCTCTTATACAAAAGCATTTAGAACATTTAAAACATTGTTTCTTTCAAACAAAATAATTTCTAAGAAGTATTTATTACAAAAAAATTGTTATTTATCTTATTTTAAATTTACAGAATTAAATTTATTCTTTTGAGGATGGTTTACCTGGTTAAAATTATTTCCACGCTTGCAAAATTTGTTTTGGGCAAAAAAATTCTTGACAGACAATCTATTAAAAGGTCAGAGTATTTCGAACTCTAAACACAAACTCCTCGTAAAAAAATCCTTTACACAAAAAAAATTAGGACTACTTTAAGCTATATCCAAATAATCTAATATCACTTAAAATAAATCTAAAATTAATACTTGCACAATCCACAAAACTGCTTCTCGTAATTAAAATCTTCTTATCTTTAAATTAATGTTCAAATCAGTTTACAAGATTAAAATCCTCGTTTCAAACAGCAGTTACCTTAGCACTTTTTTTTGGTTAAATGGTTCTTTCGATTATTTAATAAAATTTTTAAAATAGCTTTATATTGAAGAATTTTGCCTCCATCATAATTAGTAAATCCATTTTTGTATGTAATTTGCGTTTAAAAAGCCACTTCTTTATTCATTGCAACCTTGCAACTATTAAATTACAGTATGTTTACTACAAACTCCAATTACTATCTTCGCATAGCAACAGCTCGCACTTTAATTAAAATAGCATTTTGCGGGCTAAAGAGTGATCTCAATGAGTGAATAAGCGCTTCCTAATATACAAAAAACTATCTATATCCAGAAGCTACTATAAAAATGTGGAACATTATGATGCAAAATATTTCAGAAAACTAATTAGCGTCTAAAATTGCGGCGTTTATTTCACGTAATATCGTTCCAGTTATTCCTGACGTGTGCTATCTGTTCTTGTTTAACACATATACTATTGTTGTGGCGTCGCATCCTAATGCTACAGCTAATTAAATCCGACGAGGCCATTGCGACTCGCAATCAATGTTAATGCTCTGCCGGTTAATTTGCTGATTATTAAGTGTAAAAGCAAAACGTTGCGTTCACTAGGGATGGACTCAGGCTCGGGCTTTCGGGCCGGCCCGGCCCAGACCAGGCCCGATTTCAGGCTCATATTCGGGCCGGGTCGTTGACTAGTTTATTCGGGCCGGGTCTATCTTTTTTCGGGTCGGGCCGGGCCAAACGCTTTGATCCGGCCCGAACTTTTCGGGCCGAAAAGCGCACAAGCGGATATTCCACCGTCGTTTCACTTCTATCTCACATTGAGTAAGTAAACTTTTTTAATTATATTTCCACGAGGTGTCTTCATGAACCCATTAATAATCAGTTTTTGTCTTGTTTAGTGTAAAGGAGACGTGATATTATAACTCACTTCTTATCCCGAATATTTTTTTCTATTCCTATTTAATGTTCCTCATGTTGTACTTTAACCAAGTTAAAAATGCCCAGGAACATCAAACTAGGTGATTTATTCATAATACAAAAATTTGCACGATTAATATTATGTATATGTATATACTTCAAATTTCAATCATGCGGCGAACGTCAATATTATCAATCGCGTGTATAGTTTATGTCTACCGCCTAAAACTATAGAGAGTTATTGCAATGTTCATTTTACTAATTTTTTAATAAAATTTTCCCTTATTTGACATTTACACATGCGTAATTAGCACACACACCTTTAAGGTGCAGAAGACCTTTATTTAATTTAAATACAGGCAAGGAATGTTTTTATTTAAGGCGCCTTAATTTTGACATATACCAAATGCCTAACGTACAAACTTACATTTAGTTGTCTGCTTTCTGTATAAATATTGTGAAATTAAATGGCTTTTTGTAGTCTTGTTTCCGTAATTAAATTTAGAGATATAATATCCAAGTTTATGACACGAAAAGATTATAAAACGTCAACGCACTAAATATAAGGATGCTGTTTTGTAATGCTTTTCCTCGAAGTAAGGTGTAAAAGTCCTTTTAAAAACAGATATGCTATATGCTTGGGAAGAAGTAAAAAACAGTATCTTGAAGTAAACTCAAAAAGTATTCCGCGAAAACATTTTGACAACACATACAAATGTTATCGAATCAGTGAGAAATGGAAGACTCAAATAATAAAAAGGTTAAATCTTTGTGTCAATACAATTTTTTGATCTTTTCCAATATAGTTAAACATGTATTATGGGTCACCTTATCACAAAAGAGATTATTTCTTTATTCATTTTTTAAACATGACCTACAGATATAGAATACTAAACATATTTGTCAAAATAAAGAGTAAAGGAAAAAACACTTGCAATAACACTCCTTTAAATTGGATGCAAACTTTTATTAAAGGATACTTTATTTGAAGATTCTTTTAATAAACTCTACTTGGAATGAGTTTGCAATAACTCTCTAATATCAAGGAGGTAATTTTAGTAAAATTCTTTGAAGTAGGAACGAGAAGATAAAGCGAACGCAAATTTATGATGAGGTTATAAGGTGTACATTAAACGTACACTCAATTTACATAAAAGTCCAATCGATGTCAATGCGTTCTTGCAACAAATTTCTATTTTCAATTTATTGTAGGATTTACTGTCTACGCTCCTTTCAAAAATTGCCTGTTGATTTACTCACCCCATAAAATCATACTCCTGTTTTATATTTTTATATGCGCAAATTTTGCAGCCACATGTTGTCTTTAATAGCTTTTGTAGTTTAAATTTATAGTTTTATAGGTACAAGTTAAAAATGTGGTAAGGTTGTTTAAAAACATTGCGTAATTGCGTATCTTCACTAAATTGGTAGTTTGCCGAAAAGCTGGATGTACCCATTCTTATAATCCCTCGTACATTTTGTACATAATGTTTTCAATGCAGATGCAAGTCCGTGTAGAAAACAGTTAGTTTTTATGGTAATTGTACTTCCTAGGAATTGTTTATTGGAGTTAGTTACATATTTTATTCTTTGCAAATTAACCGTAGGCATATACTTTATATTGCTTGGAAATTTTAAAAATGTAATTTTGTTGGCATGTATGTCAAAATAATATATGTGCTCACACCTATTCAACGACACAAATTAGAATAAAAGCAACAGTTGTTATAGCTTCTCCGAGGTGTCCAACCCTTTAGGTCTCAGGTAGATAATAGTATTTCTTCCATATAACATCGCAGGGATTATGATGCAGGTGATGGTACTATGTTTGTTCGTTGAACTTTCTAAATTGCATTTAAACGAAAGTAAAAGTTTACCTCACTAAAATGCCAAATAGATACGATACCAATTTGTACCCGCACTTTTTTTCCTATCGCTCACGTTATTCAACCGTCAGAAAGTGATTTACTACTTATTCTAATTTACTTGCTTGAGCAGTTTCCAGTTTGTTTTAAAGAACTCTTATTAAAAAACCCAAACACTTTTATATTAATTTTGATTAAGTTTTGTTAGGGTTTTTTCTGTCAATCTCCAAATAAAATTTCAGACTTCTCAAAATTATATCTTAGAATTCTTCGAAACTTTTTGCAGAATTATACAAGATGATTAAGATGAATTTGAATACCATTAAATCTAAAACCTAAAAAAAAAACTCCCACTTAAAACTGATTTAAAATGCGAATTTGTAGAGATTCCTCACCGATACCAACAATGCTTTAAATATATCCGCTATATAGACGTTGGTTTATATTAGATTAAATAAGCACCATTAGAGTTACAGTTTTTATGTTGGCTGCCACCAAAATTCATTGTGAAATAGTTACTTGAACTCAACTGAAAAAAATATCATCCCACTCACTGAAAGAAAGTCGGACCGGCCCGGTCCGACGGGTCAAACCGTCAAGTTTTTATTTCGGGCCTCGAGCCGGGCCGGTCATTTTCTGCGTCGGGCCGGGCCGGGCTTATTAAAAGCCCGGTCCGGCCCGGCCCGAGTCCATTCCTAGCGTTCACTGTCAGCTAATTAAATCCGACGAGGCCATTGCGACTCGCAATCAATGTTAATGCTCTGCCGGTTAATTTGCTGATTATTAAGTGTAAAAGCAAAACGTTGCGTTCACTAGGGATGGACTCAGGCTCGGGCTTTCGGGCCGGCCCGGCCCAGACCAGGCCCGATTTCAGGCTCATATTCGGGCCGGGTCGTTGACTAGTTTATTCGGGCCGGGTCTATCTTTTTTCGGGTCGGGCCGGGCCAAACGCTTTGATCCGGCCCGAACTTTTCGGGCCGAAAAGCGCACAAGCGGATATTCCACCGTCGTTTCACTTCTATCTCACATTGAGTAAGTAAACTTTTTTAATTATATTTCCACGAGGTGTCTTCATGAACCCATTAATAATCAGTTTTTGTCTTGTTTAGTGTAAAGGAGACGTGATATTATAACTCACTTCTTATCCCGAATATTTTTTTCTATTCCTATTTAATGTTCCTCATGTTGTACTTTAACCAAGTTAAAAATGCCCAGGAACATCAAACTAGGTGATTTATTCATAATACAAAAATTTGCACGATTAATATTATGTATATGTATATACTTCAAATTTCAATCATGCGGCGAACGTCAATATTATCAATCGCGTGTATAGTTTATGTCTACCGCCTAAAACTATAGAGAGTTATTGCAATGTTCATTTTACTAATTTTTTAATAAAATTTTCCCTTATTTGACATTTACACATGCGTAATTAGCACACACACCTTTAAGGTGCAGAAGACCTTTATTTAATTTAAATACAGGCAAGGAATGTTTTTTATTTAAGGCGCCTTAATTTTGACATATACCAAATGCCTAACGTACAAACTTACATTTAGTTGTCTGCTTTCTGTATAAATATTGTGAAATTAAATGGCTTTTTGTAGTCTTGTTTCCGTAATTAAATTTAGAGATATAATATCCAAGTTTATGACACGAAAAGATTATAAAACGTCAACGCACTAAATATAAGGATGCTGTTTTGTAATGCTTTTCCTCGAAGTAAGGTGTAAAAGTCCTTTTAAAAACAGATATGCTATATGCTTGGGAAGAAGTAAAAAACAGTATCTTGAAGTAAACTCAAAAAGTATTCCGCGAAAACATTTTGACAACACATACAAATGTTATCGAATCAGTGAGAAATGGAAGACTCAAATAATAAAAAAAGGTTAAATCTTTGTGTCAATACAATTTTTTTGATCTTTTCCAATATAGTTAAACATGTATTATGGGTCACCTTATCACAAAAGAGATTATTTCTTTATTCATTTTTTAAACATGACCTACAGATATAGAATACTAAACATATTTGTCAAAATAAAGAGTAAAGGAAAAAACACTTGCAATAACACTCCTTTAAATTGGATGCAAACTTTTATTAAAGGATACTTTATTTGAAGATTCTTTTAATAAACTCTACTTGGAATGAGTTTGCAATAACTCTCTAATATCAAGGAGGTAATTTTAGTAAAATTCTTTGAAGTAGGAACGAGAAGATAAAGCGAACGCAAATTTATGATGAGGTTATAAGGTGTACATTAAACGTACACTCAATTTACATAAAAGTCCAATCGATGTCAATGCGTTCTTGCAACAAATTTCTATTTTCAATTTATTGTAGGATTTACTGTCTACGCTCCTTTCAAAAATTGCCTGTTGATTTACTCACCCCATAAAATCATACTCCTGTTTTATATTTTTATATGCGCAAATTTTGCAGCCACATGTTGTCTTTAATAGCTTTTGTAGTTTAAATTTATAGTTTTATAGGTACAAGTTAAAAATGTGGTAAGGTTGTTTAAAAACATTGCGTAATTGCGTATCTTCACTAAATTGGTAGTTTGCCGAAAAGCTGGATGTACCCATTCTTATAATCCCTCGTACATTTTGTACATAATGTTTTCAATGCAGATGCAAGTCCGTGTAGAAAACAGTTAGTTTTTATGGTAATTGTACTTCCTAGGAATTGTTTATTGGAGTTAGTTACATATTTTATTCTTTGCAAATTAACCGTAGGCATATACTTTATATTGCTTGGAAATTTTAAAAATGTAATTTTTGTTGGCATGTATGTCAAAAATAATATATGTGCTCACACCTATTCAACGACACAAATTAGAATAAAAGCAACAGTTGTTATAGCTTCTCCGAGGTGTCCAACCCTTTAGGTCTCAGGTAGATAATAGTATTTCTTCCATATAACATCGCAGGGATTATGATGCAGGTGATGGTACTATGTTTGTTCGTTGAACTTTCTAAATTGCATTTAAACGAAAGTAAAAGTTTACCTCACTAAAATGCCAAATAGATACGATACCAATTTGTACCCGCACTTTTTTTCCTATCGCTCACGTTATTCAACCGTCAGAAAGTGATTTACTACTTATTCTAATTTACTTGCTTGAGCAGTTTCCAGTTTGTTTTAAAGAACTCTTATTAAAAACCCAAACACTTTTATATTAATTTTGATTAAGTTTTGTTAGGGTTTTTCTGTCAATCTCAAATAAAATTTCAGACTTCTCAAAATTATATCTTAGAATTCTTCGAAACTTTTGCAGAATTATACAAGATGATTAAGATGAATTTGAATACCATTAAATCTAAAACCTAAAAAAAAAACTCCCACTTAAAACTGATTTAAAATGCGAATTTGTAGAGATTCCTCACCGATACCAACAATGCTTTAAATATATCCGCTATATAGACGTTGGTTTATATTAGATTAAATAAGCACCATTAGAGTTACAGTTTTTATGTTGGCTGCCACCAAAATTCATTGTGAAATAGTTACTTGAACTCAACTGAAAAAAATATCATCCCACTCACTGAAAGAAAGTCGGACCGGCCCGGTCCGACGGGTCGGGCCGTCAAGTTTTTATTTCGGGCCTCGAGCCGGGCCGGTCATTTTCTGCGTCGGGCCGGGCCGGGCTTATTAAAAGCCCGGTCCGGCCCGGCCCGAGTCCATTCCTAGCGTTCACTGTCGCCTGGTTTTTAAAAGGATTTTAAAAATATTCGCAAGCAGTGATGAATATACCTGATAGCGCTTGATTTCCGTCGTGTAGGGGATTGCGTCTAAATGAAGTTTCATATTGTCACAGTTCATTGTTTTTATATAAATTCTAAGTTAATTCAGTCGCGTTTGTATTGAGTTATTTAAAGAATCACTTATCTTTACGTCTATTGTGCGTAATTGTAATATAACCTTGGTTATAATTACATCGGTTTCAGACATCTGCTGAATATTTATTTCATTCAATTGTTGCCCTGATAAAGTATAAAACGCTTTTATAATTATACACCTTCATTACTTTGTTTGCACTGAAAGTGTTTAATTACAAACCTTTATAAAATGGGATGAAAATCGAGTTTTCAAATTTTTCTGAATAATAATTGCTGTAATAATGTGGTATAAAGGATTGCGTTTTAATTATATACTAAAGCTCTAAGCCTTTGCTGAATAAATAGTTTCATTAATAAATAGTAATAAATTACAATAAATTGTGCATATAAATGCGTATATAAAAATTTCTTTGTTAAATAAGTTTGCTGAGTAAATTCTTTCAGAAATAATAATAATAGTAATAATAAATTGCGATAATAAAATTGTACATAAAAATTCTTTTGTTTCTTACTAGCTAATATCAATATTCAACTGATAATGGTTAGGAAAATAAACTTATAGTACCCACAACAATTTATTTGTCAGATCTATTATAGTCTTTCTTTTTAGTTATTGGACTTGGTCGATTTTTGTTCTTCTTCCAATTGGTTTTCTGTTCCAGATAAAGAATAAAAATTCAACACCACCAGTTTCTCAATTTTTCGATTGGCTAGTGCCCTTCTGGAATACTATCGACTGCGCAGATAGGTTTTGGGCCTTTGAGAGGTTCTTTTAAAAAAAGACTTTATTTCCAAAACACTCCTATCAAGTGTATTTTTATAATGATTACAATAATCTTGACAATTGTACGTTATATTCATTAACGACTTGGTTTCAAAAATAATCAAAGCTACTAATGACTAAATTAATTAATTAAAACTAAAATGAGTAGTTTGAATAACCAACAATGTAAAAGTTGTGAAGCTCGAGACTGACTGGCCATTTTGTGCTCGTGAGGATATTTTTGCTATCCTGCTCTTACATCACTTTGTGGGAAATGAAGATCTTATGTCTTCTATTTCTTGATACAATACAAAGTATCACGCTTTAATAATCCTAATTCTAATAATTGTTGTCTTATTGTCTACTGTGACCTGCACTTGTTACGTCTGGAATACAAAGTAACTGTTTCCGTTCTCATCTGTGGTATGTGAACTTTTATTAACTTTTTATTTATACACTGTAACTTAATAATTTGATTTAAATATATATATATATATATATATATATATATATTGATTTGAGGGATTGAAACGAATATTTTTTATACAGTGAAACAAATTTTTTATATATATAGTTGGCCTCACGCATGGGCGTCAGTGAAACGTATTTATTGTTCCAAAAATCTTCCGACACAACTAGGGGTCTATTCCTGGGTAGAGCAATGAGAAGTGGGGGGTAAGTCAAATTTTGTTTGCAGATCAAACTTAAGCTAAATCAAATAGGCGCCACCAAGTCCTGATGTAATCACGATAATTGCATAGCATAGTTCTAAGGGCGGACGTGGAGACCCAAAGAAAAAAAGATCGCCTTCGCTGACAAAAGCCTGTCTTAATAAAATAAGACGCAGCTCCTGTAAGAAATTGTGATAGTTAAATAAATAAAAAAGTGGAACACCATTTGTGCCCTGCAAAAATACATAAAGAAATAATAAAAAGTATTTTCAATATAACATTGGCATCAATTTGTTACATAGAAGGGTTTTAGCTTTATGCAATAAGATTTGATTACACTTGATCAAAATAAAAAACCTTTAATCTTGAACCAATTGTTTACTAAAAGATCTCTTCTAAAATAATATAACTTGTAACAAAAAATTTAATCTTTAACTGCATCAATCTTAAAATTTTAACTTTCATGTTTGTCTTTATTATTTTCAATCATACACTTTACTTTAAAACATGAACTTGTTGTACAAATAGGGTTGTGACCTGGGCAGATCTTTTCAGGTAGATAACAAATTAATAGCTCCTAACAATATTAGCATTTGAGCTTTCAAAATTATGTATACTAATTTTAATGTAGATAAAGCTGATCACAAAAATATACGTGTTTACATATATTGTACTAAAGCTGTTCAAAGCATTTGCTTTTAAAATAACATCTGTCAGCTATACAAAGTAGAAAAATATGACGTCAGTAACACCTGTTGACATTACTGACGATTCATATGGAACAAAGCATGTTGTTTTTATAACGTTAAATCAATGAACTTTCGTTTTACTACTGGTAAATCCAGCTCAACAATTAGTTGAAACTTTTTCAGTGTATATGTATTACGCATCAAAGCAAGTTAACATGTTCCAAATTTTAAAATACATAAAAAGAACTTATAGCTATCTACGAACCAAAACTGCAATTGTCGCATTGTGACAAAGGAAGACGGGATCACCATTCTTCAAGCAACGATAACAGCGTTTGCAATTTGAAACCAATTTATCCAAACCAATTTCTATAATTCCTGCGTTCCACATGTCGAATCATATCCTGTCGCCTTACATTCAGCAGCAATCGTACTCTCAAAGTTGAATTACGTCACCTTCTAAAGATAGCATCTTACATGTGTTTTACTGTGTCCTTGTGTGTCTTTAAAAGTTGCATCCTGCTTGTCGCGCGTTATTCGAAGATATCCTAACTATTTGAAATGGATTCGCAGATTGCCGGCCTCCAACCAAGGCAACATGTTGATATCTCTATCACCTGTGGCCGACTATCCTATAACCAGCTCGGGCGGTCGCGCCGTCAGGAGGGGAACAATCAAACAGAGATGTGCTTGTAAATAGTTGTATACGACACAGATATCTGAATATAACTAGATTATTAAAGGACGATGCAAGCTTAGCGTATTACTTTTGAAGTTGAATGCAAATTATTATTGTTATTAATGAAATTGTTACATTATTCTTGACATTATATGCAAAGAATTATTATTATTAATAAAATTATTACACTATTCTTGAAATTATATGCAAAGAATTATTATCGAAAATAAAATTGTTACAGGATATGTAACTAATGGTAAGCGATTATTGCTGTTTTGATTTCTTGTATTTTATGCACTTTAGTATTATATTTTAACCGAATCAACTAACAAATCATACGCCTATCTCTAAAACAGCATCGAAGCGAGTACACAAACGCATGTATTGACACATAGAAATCCATATGTATTTTTTTCGAAAAAGGGGCGTGGGGCGGCTTTAGACGACAGAATTTTTTTTGTAATAAAAACAGAATTTGTTTAATGCTATGTCACAATGGCGAAATTTGAAAGTCAGAAAAGTTATGGTTAAAAATGTCCAATACCCCTCCCAAACGAACCACTTACGACTATAATTAAAAAATCGTTTCAACGCATACGATTGGGTATATTTCACAAAATAAATGTACAAAATATTATCATTTAAAAGGAAACCGTTTTAAAAATATGAGAATCAAACCGCTCTTACGGCGCCGTTTCTAAAGAGTGCTAATTCCCTTATCAAGCATTTTTGGATAACAAAATTGACGTCAAATCGACATGAGTTCTAGAATTTGCAGTTTTCTTTTGTGAAGAGCGTTTTTGTACTATGTGCTTTATTATTTTAATTCTTCCATCTTAATTTAATATTATTTTGGAATAGCAACGTTATTAAATCTAAACTACCAAAACTTCTATAAATTTTTTTATGTTGCGTTCATGCAAGAAATTGAATTTTAAGAATTCTTTTCTACTACCTATTTTTTGCTTACGTAACGCTCTAACGTTACAAATATCAGTTTTAATTGGTAAATCTTACAAATGTTGATAATTGTTTCCTTACCTTTACCGTAAAGGCGATGAATTATGAAACACTCTGCCTAACAAGACTATATTCAGTAAGAAGGTTTGCACATTCTTCAACAATTATTTGAGCTTTCATATATTAGGTTCTTTTGTCAAAGCTATAATTTCCTTGTACGCTTTGTTTGGACGTCTTTGTTTTGATGAGTGGGATATACTTCTAATAATAGCTATGTTATGAATTCCACTTTTCCAAGAGTTTGATACATGCATTGACATAGCCTAGAAAAAAATCCAAAAAAAAAAATGGACCGGGCTCAATCGGTGAGTGGGCGGGGTAGTATACCTACAACAAAAATTAAGAAAGGCCTACAATAAAGAAAGAAAAATTACACACACTCATTCATACTCAAAACACAACATTTCAACAAAAGAAACCTATAAATAAACACAATATGTACACGCAATAAATAATTACACACTAAATCTAAGAAACAAATATCAACCAAAAGAACAAATTTTTTTTTAAATGGTGAGCGGCCTGTTTTAGGTTACTCTCTAGATTGAGTTTCAGCAAAAAAGAAATTAATCGAAATTACCCCTCTAAAACCAACGGCTCGAAATCAGCATGGTAAATCTAAAACTAAGATACATCTAATGGCAACAACATTTTCAAATGTGCCAGAAAGCCTTCAAATCATTTTCACTTTAATAAGTTGTACACTCTTAGTTATAGTCAACAAATCTCAAACTAACTCACTAATTGTCGTCTAAACGGATTAAATTTAGGAATGCATGAGCTTAAACCGAAAATCCCAACCGATATGGTCGCAATCGTAAACGATGGAAAAAGAAAACACTCACGCTCGAAGTTGCTGACGTCGGGGTTGAGTCACTAGCTGGTGCACGGCAACGAGTAGGTGGGCCTATACCCAGAAAGAACGCACTTGGCCTCCCATTACAGCAAGGGACGACCATTCATCGTGGCTTTAAGGCCACCGGAAGAATCTAGAGCAACTACCAGTCAAAATTAATTTAATTCGACAAAAAATACAATTTTCTAAAAACCATAAATACCTGTCACGCCGTATTGCGTGCGCGAAATTTTCATAATAAAAACAACCAAACATTTCTACACGTGTCTCCGTTATGTAGATCGGAAAGCAAAAAAAAATTAATTTTGTTTAGCCAGTGACAAGAGTTCAAAGTAATATTTTTATTCAGAATTAACCTGGAAAAACAGTTTATATTAGGATAATACGCAGCTTTAATTCGACGAAATCTTCCAACGGAAAACACATAAGAAGCAATTATCGGATACTTAGAACACGTTATCGACTACCTGAGTATAGCGTAAACTTTACATTAGGAAATTCTGGAAAGTAGAATTTATTCTTAATTAGTAGAAGTATTTACCAAGTAAAATATACAGGATATTTAATTTATCGAATAAAGCTTCGTTTTAGAAGCAAAGTGGATTTTAGTTGAAAATTATTAGCCAGCGTATTTCTTTTTAATTTTGAGTCGACGATTTTATTTAACCGTAGATGGAATTTAGATAAACGGATAATTAATTAGCAAAGGATTTGAGTTGAAAATTATTGTAAATAAAATAACTAATTATTGCCGAAAATGAACGTAACAAGTTTTTTAACTGCCGGATCTATAGAGCGCTAAATGATAGCCTTAGGACCTAATTGTGCAATAGACGATCTGTTTGTCTTAGGTTATAAAATAGATTTATATTTACGATACTTTCACGATACAACAGCAGAGTTCACAATCTTCAGCTTTCTTGCTCAAGATCCAATAAGAATTTTTATTTTAATATTATTTAGTTTAATTTTAGTACGAGTTAATAATTGTTATATATAACAGCAAGTTTTATAATTTACTGCATATTGTAATGATAATATCCCAGTACCGTATTTTTTATTTTACTTTAAAGCACAACCTACTTATTAATTTTAACACACGTATTTTTTAAATAATTTACTGTTAAATCATATAAAATAATAAATGTCAATTCGACTTTATCCACATTTCTTAGACTGAGTATCTAAAACCCAGGTATTCATTGTTAATAACTTTCAATGTATGAGGTAATCAAGAAAAAGTTGCCCCGTTTAACTTCCATTAAATCTATAGTTTAGGATCCACGAAATTTATTAAATATGTATATTCGCGGGAAATAAATTCATAGTGGTAACCTGGCGAATTAATTTTTATGACGTATCCGCAAATTGAATGAGAATAACCTACATGTATATCCGAATAGTATTGTAGCACTGACAATTTTATTAAGACTTCTTGTCTCTGCAGGTAGCCGGAAGGTAGTTTTTCAAAATTAGAATTAAGTAAATGCAACATAAAAAGTTAAATGAACCGAAACAAACTTGAAAATCTATGTTTCTATTGAATTTATATTGATTGCCACTCAAGACTACACATCTCTCATTAACGAATTTGCGAAAGTAAAAGTAAGACGGATAGGATTTGTAGGTTGTTAAAGTAGCTAGATGTCTTTACTATTTTCACAATTAAAATAGTATCGTCACACTTTGTCCATTAAACCGAGAAGAATTTCTGCTCGACCCTAATTAACATCGTTAAATACAATCGTTTGTATTAAATGTTTACACAGGAAACGAAATTCTTTCTAATTCAAATTTAATCAATTTCACTTTAAGTAGCCATCAATTTCCGACACGTACATTTTTAGAAATTTAAGCCTAGATATTATTTACGAAACAAACAAGCCGACTCAACTAACAAACACCATAGATTTTCACAAATAACTAGAATCTCAAATAGTTTAGTGCCGGTGAAATACTGAATATATTCAATAATTTATGACAGTACCAGGATGCCGACACCAATGGGCTACTAACCTCATTTCCACCGTTAATTTATTATGTACCTACTTGATAATTTTAAATTTTTCTTATGCAAAGGTACGCCGAAGCATCCAAGAATTAAGACTAGCATTAAGGAGTTTTAATCGTTCGATTTATGAAACGTTCTAATGGTATATAGATTGATACATCAATTACAACACGTTCCCTTACATCGAGGAGATTGTACAAACGGTATAAGATCTAGAAGGACAAACACTGCCAACCAGGTTGTAATGTGATTTACTCGATAACAGCACCTTCAAATAAGGAAAGTGAAGTATTGGACTGGCACGCTTTCTTCAACGCATTGCGAAATATTATAAACTATTTGGTTTATAACCCAGTCGTGTAATATGCCTCATAAAAATTACCCAGTTTAAATTTTCTTCACGAAGTATTAGATTGGGTTCTATACTCCCCTAGAAATTAAAATTTCTGCAAATTGGGGGTTAGCAACCCCCAAAAACACCCTTCTTCACCCCAAAAACGCCTTTCTTTGGCTATAATTCTTCCATCTTAATTTAATATTATTTTGGAATAGCAACGTTATTAAATCTAAACTACCAAAACTTCTATAAATTTTTTTATGTTGCGTTCATGCAAGAAATTGAATTTTAAGAATTCTTTTCTACTACCTATTTTTTGCTTACGTAACGCTCTAACGTTACAAATATCAGTTTTAATTGGTAAATCTTACAAATGTTGATAATTGTTTCCTTACCTTTACCGTAAAGGCGATGAATTATGAAACACTCTGCCTAACAAGACTATATTCAGTAAGAAGGTTTGCACATTCTTCAACAATTATTTGAGCTTTCATATATTAGGTTCTTTTGTCAAAGCTATAATTTCCTTGTACGCTTTGTTTGGACGTCTTTGTTTTGATGAGTGGGATATACTTCTAATAATAGCTATGTTATGAATTCCACTTTTCCAAGAGTTTGATACATGCATTGACATAGCCTAGAAAAAATCCAAAAAAAAATGGACCGGGCTCAATCGGTGAGTGGGCGGGGTAGTATACCTACAACAAAAATTAAGAAAGGCCTACAATAAAGAAAGAAAAATTACACACACTCATTCATACTCAAAACACAACATTTCAACAAAAGAAACCTATAAATAAACACAATATGTACACGCAATAAATAATTACACACTAAATCTAAGAAACAAATATCAACCAAAAGAACAAATTTTTTTTTAAATGGTGAGCGGCCTGTTTTAGGTTACTCTCTAGATTGAGTTTCAGCAAAAAAGAAATTAATCGAAATTACCCCTCTAAAACCAACGGCTCGAAATCAGCATGGTAAATCTAAAACTAAGATACATCTAATGGCAACAACATTTTCAAATGTGCCAGAAAGCCTTCAAATCATTTTCACTTTAATAAGTTGTACACTCTTAGTTATAGTCAACAAATCTCAAACTAACTCACTAATTGTCGTCTAAACGGATTAAATTTAGGAATGCATGAGCTTAAACCGAAAATCCCAACCGATATGGTCGCAATCGTAAACGATGGAAAAAGAAAACACTCACGCTCGAAGTTGCTGACGTCGGGGTTGAGTCACTAGCTGGTGCACGGCAACGAGTAGGTGGGCCTATACCCAGAAAGAACGCACTTGGCCTCCCATTACAGCAAGGGACGACCATTCATCGTGGCTTTAAGGCCACCGGAAGAATCTAGAGCAACTACCAGTCAAAATTAATTTAATTCGACAAAAAATACAATTTTCTAAAAACCATAAATACCTGTCACGCCGTATTGCGTGCGCGAAATTTTCATAATAAAACAACCAAACATTTCTACACGTGTCTCCGTTATGTAGATCGGAAAGCAAAAAATTAATTTTGTTTAGCCAGTGACAAGAGTTCAAAGTAATATTTTTATTCAGAATTAACCTGGAAAAACAGTTTATATTAGGATAATACGCAGCTTTAATTCGACGAAATCTTCCAACGGAAAACACATAAGAAGCAATTATCGGATACTTAGAACACGTTATCGACTACCTGAGTATAGCGTAAACTTTACATTAGGAAATTCTGGAAAGTAGAATTTATTCTTAATTAGTAGAAGTATTTACCAAGTAAAATATACAGGATATTTAATTTATCGAATAAAGCTTCGTTTTAGAAGCAAAGTGGATTTTAGTTGAAAATTATTAGCCAGCGTATTTCTTTTTAATTTTGAGTCGACGATTTTATTTAACCGTAGATGGAATTTAGATAAACGGATAATTAATTAGCAAAGGATTTGAGTTGAAAATTATTGTAAATAAAATAACTAATTATTGCCGAAAATGAACGTAACAAGTTTTTAACTGCCGGATCTATAGAGCGCTAAATGATAGCCTTAGGACCTAATTGTGCAATAGACGATCTGTTTGTCTTAGGTTATAAAATAGATTTATATTTACGATACTTTCACGATACAACAGCAGAGTTCACAATCTTCAGCTTTCTTGCTCAAGATCCAATAAGAATTTTTATTTTAATATTATTTAGTTTAATTTTAGTACGAGTTAATAATTGTTATATATAACAGCAAGTTTTATAATTTACTGCATATTGTAATGATAATATCCCAGTACCGTATTTTTTATTTTACTTTAAAGCACAACCTACTTATTAATTTTAACACACGTATTTTTTAAATAATTTACTGTTAAATCATATAAAATAATAAATGTCAATTCGACTTTATCCACATTTCTTAGACTGAGTATCTAAAACCCAGGTATTCATTGTTAATAACTTTCAATGTATGAGGTAATCAAGAAAAAGTTGCCCCGTTTAACTTCCATTAAATCTATAGTTTAGGATCCACGAAATTTATTAAATATGTATATTCGCGGAAATAAATTCATAGTGGTAACCTGGCAATAATCGTTAAAGACGGTATCCATAGAAGAAAGTAACCTTTGGTGATATCCACAGCTGATTGTTATTACTTGGACCGTATTTAACGGTAATGCAGAATGGACAAGCCGTATCTGTAACTGTAAATGGTGAACGATAAATGCAAAGTTACAAAATTATGTTATTCCACAACTTGAAAACATGTTCTATTGAATTGAAAAATTGATTTTTGCAGGATGGAGCACACCGCACATTAACGACCAGTCAAAGAATTGTAAACCAACGGATTTTCAAGATCGCGTGTTAAGCAGACATTTCGTAAATTCATTGTCACCAAGATCAATGATCACACCCCGGATTACTGGAAGGGAAATTTAAAAGTCTGACCCTAGAACACGACCAACTACGCTTAGAATTAAATGACAGTATTACGGAACAAATTGGTTACAATTCAAACAAAATTTCACTTAATGCCTGATACAATTTGCGAAGGACGTACATCTTTAAAATTTAAAGCCTAGATCATATTGAGCAATACTAACCTTTTGGGCATACAAACCCATTTCACAAATAACTTAGATCTTCATTTATTTCTTGTTATCAGTTAATTACTGAAATAGTTATCATAATTTAGACATACGATCCCTTACTCAAGGATCCTATATCATATATATTATATATATTATATATATATGCTGTGAATCTTCTCATATCTCTAGGTAAAGGCCCTTTAAACCAACATTCGAGCCCTACAGTTAAGGAGTTAAATGCTTCGAAACCTTTTAAATCACCTGGTCCGTTGATTCCTACTATCAATTACAACGTCCTTCTAGAGGAATTCCATACTCAATCATAAAAATTAAACAACACATTCCTACCACAAACATCAAGGTTTAATCTATTTACATCAATATTCAGAATACATTAAATTTTCAAATGAAATTGGAACATAAAATTCAGTTTTAAACAGCAATTGCCGATTAATTTTAAACTCATTTTACTGTGCATCCAAAATAAAAGTCCCAGTTGGATGCCTACTAATTAATATAACAAGATAATTAGACCGGGTTCTGAGTCCAAAATGAAATCTACCTGCAAATTACGTTAATTAACCAAGTTCCTAAATACCTCAAACCAACCCAATTTTCAATTCCCGAACATCAAAACAAAATAACCCTTTACTTAAACAAGCAAATTTCATCTTAAAATTAAATTTTAGGTTAGAAAAATTCCTAATGTCCATTTAAAGTAAATTACGATAAAATCTGCAATACACACAAAAATGTCAAACAAAATAGTAATTTAGCGGAAGGTATTGACTCGTACTTCAAAACAAAAGCCATTAAAAATCGCAACTTTCCTACCGGATTCTATTTTAGCTTTCTACTTGAGCTTTAAAATGTTCTCCATCACCATTAATATTAAAGGTTTATAAGTGTTACGGAACTCATCTGTGTAAATCTCAACTGGTTTCAGTGGATGCAGACACATTTACGAACATAAAGAAATTAACCCTTAAAATAGCAAAGAAATTCCTATCTATGAGAAACAAATCTATATACGCCAAAACTGCCTACTTTTGGGAATACAATTTCATTGTAAATTTTACTAATTGGTAAAGTCATAATAAACTTTTATTACCTTAATCTAAGTGCACTGAAGTACATTCATGTTAGCACGTAAAATAACCAACTATTTTGAGTCACTAAAATATACTAGCACACTTTAAATTATTTAATCAAACTAAAATGCACTGTTTAATATGAAGTCGCGGATGCACGAGCTTTTAACGCATCGAATCGTCGAAAGTCTAAGAGTCTAAGAGAGCGAAACACATATTCCCGCCTGTATATATAGCGAATAGCCGACACGTCGCTTTGTTCCCTAAAACGGGTAATTCCAACGAATTCCTCATTCTACGTTCCCAGTCTGTAGCCTGCACGTCGATTTTTATGAATTTAGTCCTCACCCCATTGAGATCTCAGAAAATTTCAACACGGCCCGCAAAGTTGTCCGAGAAAAACTAATTACTTTTATACAGAAATTGTTGTTCTACCTCTGATATATGCATCCTATTTTAACCAATCGCAACCCCTTGACGTTGCTTAAATCCCGCCCTTTACAATATGTGTCTTTGCTTGACGCATTTTCTCTTTCCTTTTCTAACCTGTTCGTATTGGTGCAAATTTAGATTCTTTATTATCGATTATATTTTAGTCCACGCGGACTGTTATCTGGGTTTAATAAACCCGTATCGCACATTCTCGTGAATACTAAGTCCCGGTTTCTCCAAGATTCTTTGAAACATTAATTATTTGCCAAATTTACGCAGAATGAGCTTTTTTAAAAATACGCAGGTGTTCTGTATTTCCTGCTAAAGCATCTGATCGTTTCCAATATCCTTAGAATCAACATGTTTATCCAAACAAATTAACTTGAAATTGCCTTTTAAAAACACGCAGGGGTGTTCAAACGTAACATTTTAAATAACCTTCCTACGATTTGACTATTATTGGGTTTTTACAAGTTTTATGCTTATTATGTTATTAACGGTTTAATTAACTCCAATTAAATTGATTTCTATCCTTTCATTTTTAGCGAATACAACTTAAATATTAATTATTATATGTACCCGTTGTTTTACTACCGGTTACTTAAAATAGGGTTAATTAATATAAACTTTGCACGTAATTTCCATTTGTTTAGGAATAATTAAATTATCCACTGCGCTTTTCAATACTGCTTCTTTTGATGTAAAGCGTCTTATAGATAATTTAAATTTCTTATTTTTACTGAAACGACCGAGTTTATTTATGCTTCAAGGTTTTAATAAAGCGTATTATTTAATGAAATTCCTTATACACGGTAATTAAAATTATTTGATTTGATTAGTTAATTTTCTACCCTGGTCTAAATATGAGTAATATATATTTATATATATATATATATATATATATATATATACAGTGTGTCTACTTAAGTTGGCGGCATATGGAAAACTTTTTTATTTTTAGTTTTAGGAAAAAAAGTTACTCTTTATAAAAAGTTCTGCTTGATCTGAAACCTAAAATAAAACCTTCACATTTCAAAATTTATTAGTCATATACGAGGTTTATCAATAAATATGAATTTGGCGCAAGAGTAAAGAACCTTTATTTTTGAAAATTTCGAAAATTGTTATTATGAAATGTTGTTTAGAATGAAAAACCACGTTCAAATATGTAAAAGATCCATCGATTATAACAAATTTTTTTTAACTTCTAAAATAAAAATTTATTTAAGCTTACGCGTTATTTCTTTTAATCTAAGATGCACTGACAAGATCTGTCCATGAAAAGTACTTTCTCAGCATTTCGAAAGACTTTCTTTAATAATAACAATAGTTTAATAATAATGTAATAGTTTTTGTTACACATACGGATCTTATTATTCTGTCCCTCAATTAACTACCTTCCTTTTTTCGAGAATCTTTTAATGTAGACCGTTATTTACTCTTTCTACAAAAAGAACTAGATGATTTTCTTGATGATCTACCCCTACTTGAACGTCAACAGATGTGGTTCCAGCAGGATGGTGGCCCATGCCATAGCAGGTTAGATGTAAGGCAATATCTTGAAAATTGTTTTAATGGAAGAGTTGTGCATCGGTTTTTGAAAATTCGTTGGCCACCTCACATTCCAGCTTTGATCCCACTCGACTTTTTTTTGTGGGGCTTCTTCAAAGAGGTGTACCTCCAAGGGTCATTCACAAGATGTTGTCCATTTAGAACGAACCATTAAAGAAACCGTTCAGAGTATAACGCCGACTATGATTAAAAGAGTGTTGACAGAGTTTCGAGAAAGAACGATTACCTGTATTTATAGAGAAGGCGGATATGTTGAAGCGGTAGTTAATTGAGGGACGTGTAACCCTCATTTTTACATTCTGATCTATAGTATTGCATGATCTTGGATGTTAGAAATTGTTTACTGCAATCGTAGCCTACAGTTGTCTGCTCTGTATCATAAGGTTGTCAGTATATGTTGACTGTCATATTACTCTGTCAATTGTAAGCTCAATGTTTATGTATTTGAAGGTAATTTTGTTATGCTGTTTAAATAGTTAATATAAAAACTCGTTTGAGATGTTGTTATCACTTATTACAGTGATAATGGGAAAATTGCTAATAGCAAGCTCTCTCTTCTGGTGTCCATCGACGAGCTTAAATGTGGTTGAGGTGATCACTGTAATTATATTGTACCCCTTTGTGGAGATTTTACAGTTTTTCACTGCTCATTCTGATTTATTACCCTTTTATTTTTGGTGGGTCAGTAATCAGTTTCGCTTTATGCGGATAAAATCAACTACTTGCCTGTTTTGCTCAAAAGTTGAGAGCACATGTTTTGTAGATGGTTAAAAACTTCGTGGCTTCAATTAATTATTAATCCCAGAATCACTGGTAAGTTTTCTACCTAACGTAACGCATGTGTAAATAGTTTTACAATGGTGTGTTTATTTTAGGGAACTTAGTATGGAATTAAATAGATTCAATTAGAAGTTTACGTTAAAGTTGTATTTACTGCTGGTGCTAATATCGCCTGCCGTAAAATATTTGTTAATGGTTTGTGAAGAATCTTTCCTGTTGTTGATCTTGTCTAGAATAAGCTGCTCATTCTTAATCGTCCAGAAATCCTGCAAGAATTCGAGCGTAAATGGTTTGGATTTCCTGCATCTATAGAATCAACACAGAATAAGGTCGTATGTTGTTTTTCCATAAACATTTGTGGTATATATTGTTTCATTATTGTCATTTACAATTATTGCATGTTGATAAGCGTTACTTCGGTTAGTGCAAGTGTGTTAGTTCTAAATTGATTACCTGTTTAACGAAAGGAAATTATAAAGCAACTCACTTTACAGTATTACTGGTTAGATATTGCCTATAAGAATTGTGTTTAATATTATGTACTGAAGGTAATTATTTGATAATTGGAATTCTAATCATATTTTAATATTGAATGAATTTAACAGTGTAAATCTCTGTATGAGAGTGTCTTTTATTATTTATTATTTAAACACATTTATGTCCAGTGGTGTATAATAAGGTATTGCAACTTTGTGTGGCCATATAAATCTTGCACTGCACGATTGGTAATCATATATGAGGTGTACATTGCCGAATCATAGCACTCGTGCAGAGTTATAGAAATAGTGTGTTACTTAATTGTTTTTAGATCCATTTTATTTATTTATTTGAAGTGTTACAGTAATTTCCTGTATTTTAATGTGTGTGTGTGTGAAGGTTAGTAAAAAGGAAGCATTAATAGAATTTATACTTAACTGGTTATTGAGTATTATTGTTTTGCTTGTTTGGTTATTTAAAGAATTATAGTGTTACTTTGTGGTTGTTCAGAGTTCGTGGAACAGGACTCTCTGTCGCTCTTGCTCCATGTCCTGGCGCCCTAATAAAGGTAGCTTTATAAAGGCCTCATACTGAGTCATCGGTATACAGAATCCCACCCCAATCATCGAAACCCCTTTAAGAGTCTTGGCCCTGAGCTACCCCAGAGCTTTAAGAAGTCATCGAGCTACGAAGCAACACTTGAATTGTTTCCAAAGTTCATAAATACAACTTTGTATCGTGACAGACGGAATAATAAGATCTGTATGTGTAAAAAAACTATTACATTTGTTACGTTTTTTTAGTGGCAGTCACGTTGGGCGCCAAATTTATGCTACGTAACACAAAGAAAGTCAAACAAATGACTGGGCTCAATCGGAGAGTGGGGGGGGGGGGGTGTAGAAAGCAGACTGACCTATGATGTATGCGGCGGTAAGGAGTTAGTAACAATACCTGCAAGAAAAATAGTTAAGCAAACCTGAAAAAAAAGAATAAGTATAGCAGTATTGAGAAGTCTAAATTGCTCAGTACTTTGTAGAATGTAAAAAAAACTGTTTAGATAATTTATATAATATAACAACGGTAAAAGCAATACAAAAATTTTTAGTACAAAGTGAGGTAATATTGGGGAGTAGCAGAAACGTTTCCTCACACACCAATTAAACATAAATCAGACAAAATGTTAACAAAAGATAAATAGATAAGACACAATTGATATGAGTAATGCAGCAGTATTGATTTTTTTTCTTTCTTTTTTTTACTTTATCGCAGGCAAGTCTATTGGGAAAGGTATCAGAACGACGAAGATATGTCAAAACACGGATAGATATTTAAAGCAGTAATAAGTAGGAAATAGTTCAACTTACAAAAAGTCCTTCAGGAACGCTTCCTTGCATTTGAAGTGTGGGATTGACGAGGTCCTGCACTAGCGAAGCACTTCACCCTTTACTGGGAAGGTGTTGATGGAACTTATCACACGTTACCCTAATCACACCTACGTATTTCACTGGTGTTAGCAGCAGACATTATCACGTGTCGGAATTCGAATAAGATCGGGAGCTCTTTCTACCTCTGTAGGAGCAACAGTGATCACGGAATTTTGTTCTTTGTCCAACAGTATAAAAGAATTAAACACCTAGGAATATAATTGAATGGGTTATGATTACCAATTCAAACTCCGCGCCAACCACATAGACATTAGAACGACCTCGTAAAAATGAAGATAGGTTCACAATAAAAAGAGCGATTTTGCAGATTTCACATTGGGTACCCCGAACGAGTAAATGTTACTCATACACAAAACCACTTTAAATACACATTCTAAGCACTTTATAACAAATTATATACCGTTCTTTGTATTTTATCACAGTTTATTTAGTGACAAAAAACGAGCTTGGCTTCAACAAACAACATCGCATTTTTCCACACTCTCTTCAAAGCAAAAGCAAACAGTACACACTATCTTTAACGTAATTAACTTGTCGGATCGAAGAGCAAACTCAAACTTTTTCCAAAGCAAACAGGAAAGCGTATCTTTTAAGTTATTTCTGTCTAGGAACAAAGAACCAAACGACACCTGCCCGTCTGTAGATATCAATCGTTGTTATTCCAACCGCTTATCGCCTATCAACTAAACTTGTATATCCACATAAGGAACATCCAAATAAAAGAATGCAGCACTCCTATCTACATAATTAATTACCGCGGTTTATCATTTCCGATAAGTTGGGAAAGTAATTTACGAATAATCCAATTTAAATTCGTTCCTCGCAATTTATTTATGAATGAAAATCAATCCTCAACTAAACTACTTTTAAAATTAATACACGCGAGTTAAATTGCATACAATTCTGAAACCTATGCGGAAGTATTTCCTTTATACAAACAGCGATCCACTCATTATAAATAAAATATAGAGACAGTAATTGCGGAAAGGTATTTACTATTTCAGAAAACGTAAAATGTTACACTTAATAAAAATGCACGTTACACATTATTATTAAACTATTGTTATTATTAAAGAAAGTCTTTCGAAATACTGAGAAATTACATTTCATGGGCAGTTCTTGTCCGTGCATCTTAGATTAAATGAAATAACACGTAAGCTTAAATAAATTTTTATTTTAGAAAAGTTAAAAAAAATTTTTTTATGATCGATGGATATTTTACATATTTGAACGTGGTTTTTGATTCTGAACAACATTTCATAATAACAATTTTCGAAATTATAAAAAAAAAGAATCTAAGCCGCATGTACGGCTCACAACCAAACTTAGACATTAAGTTCAACAAATATTACTTACCTTTGTGTTAAATATTTGAAATTTAATTGTACGCGATATATAAAAAAATTAAATAATAAATAGTAATGTGTAAAAATTCGTATTTAAAGTCGAATATCTTGATTAATAATTGAAATATCGAAAAGTGAATAGCGTATTCGTATTCAGCGTAAAAAACTGGATAAGAATCATATATTATATGTCTTGTAACATCACAGGAACCGTGCAACGGACAGACAGACAGACCGACCGACAGACCGACCGACAGACTAGACCATCTCATTAACCAAACGAAGTTTGGTTGAAATAAAGGTACTTTACTCTTGCGCCAAATTCATATTTATTGATAAACCTCGTATATGACTAATAACATTTGAAATGTAAAGGTTTTATTTTAGGTTTCAGAACAAGCAGAACTTTTTATAAAGAGTAACTTTTTTTCTTAAAACTAAAAATAAAAAAGTTTTCCATATGCCGCCAACTTAAGTAGACACACTGTATATATATTGATAACAAGATGGTAGTATACTGGGTATGAAATCCAAATAATACTAATTTATGTAAAATTCAAAATTTAATTTCTTCTGCTTAACGTTTCGGCAAAACTTTTTGCCCTTGTCAAAAGCATCTACAATCAGAAGTGCTGTAATATAAAACTAACATAATATGTCTATGAAGATTTTGATATATACAAAGATGAAAAAACAGATGAAGAACATTATATAAACGATACATATAGAAATACTATAGTGCCAAAATATCAATGTGAAAAAACTGATTACTCCGTGCAATCTTGTTTAAACCAATTTACTGCATGTGAGTTACTTACCGGAAATAATAAAATAGTCTGTGATTGGTGCACAAAAAGACAAGTTGGACCTGATAAAAAAAATGTTTATACCAATGCCATTAAGCAAATTTTAATCAACATTCCACCTCCTGTCAACAAAATTGAATGACCAAGTATCGTTCCCTATATTACTGGATTTAACACCATTTTGCTTAAAAGAATGTCAAAACCTTCAAGGGCTGAACTTTAATCAATCCAAAGTATTATACACATTATACGGAGTTATACAGCATAACGGTTCTATTCATCATGGACACTATGTCGCATATGTAAAAGTAAGAACGACGTTAGATAACGACAGTCACCGTTGGCAATTCCTACCTAAAAATAAAAAACATTTATTGTTTTCACAACGCAAAACCACAAAAAGTAATACTGACATTTCAATGGGAAAATGGTATTATATTAATGACTCAAATATTTCAGAAGTGCCTGAAAAAAAGTCCTTGAGACACAGGCATATTTATTATTCTATGAACGAATATTGTAATGTTTTTACTTTAACTAATTGTATATGTATGTAATGTAGTTATTATATAAGAGATTTTAACTTAAAAAAAAACATAATACAGTAGATAAGTTCCTTACTGTATAAAATCAATATTTGTCAAATTTGAAATATAGTAAAATTGTCAAAATTTAAAATTAACATGTGATTACGTTGATCAAAAATTATTAATAAAATTCATTTAGTAGAAAACAGGATATAGATCTAGTAACAAATTCAGTCTTAAAAACTAATATGTTGACAAATTAGTATGGTTGAAGTAGATGATGTAGATTGAATGTATATGTGATTATCATAAAAAAAGGTCTTAATAAAGCGTATTAGATTTAAAGTGATTTAAACTGTATAGAGTAGAATAAAATCTATGTGAGTCTTCTATATCTTGTTTATTATTCAAACATTGTTCTTCTTTGTTAATATAGTAAGATTCTAGAAAGAGTCTGGTTTTGTAATTGGACTCTTTGTCTAATATTTTAATTTCTTTATATGCGGGAGTATGTTTAGTTGTATAAACATGTTTAGCTAATGCACATTTGTTAGAATTGATCCTGCAGTCACTTCTATGTTGCGTCAGACGATTCCTCAACCATTGGAAAGTTTGACCAATGTAGGTTGCCAGACAGCTACAAACAATCTTGTAAATTAGATTACTGTTTAGTAATTTAGGGGTAGGGTTCTTTAGTCTAGTAAATAGGTTGTTAATGATATTGTTGTATTCGAATGCAATGGCAATACCAGGTTGTTTAAGAACTCTTATTAGTAACTGAGCTAAACCCTGAATAAATGGTAGTTTTTTGTATATGGTGGTATTTAAATTGTTAATGTTGTTAGGCGGTAAGCTGTTGTTGTTGTTAATATTGTTATTGTAATTGTTGAAATTGACATTGTCTTGGTTATTGTTATTAATATTTTGAAATACATTATTGTTAATATTATTATAGACGCTATTGTTTATATCCAAAGTGGTGCTGTAGATGAGTTTACGTAACAATTGTTTGGAGTAACCATTGTTTAATAAAGTATTGAAAAGAATTCTTTTATTTTTATTTAAAAATTGGGGATATTTCATGGCATTGACTGTGTTGAATTTATGTTTAAATGAATGGTTGGAAAGAAAATTCAAATATCTACCTGAATTGGTAGGTTTAGTATAATAGTCAAATATTAAAACGTTATTTGTTCCCCTGATAACTAAGATATCAAGAAAAGGTAATTTTCTATTTATTTCTGTCTCACTGGTGAATTTTAATTGTTGATCAAAGCTATTGAACGTAGTTATTGTTTCATTGATATGATGGGGTGGGGCAGAACAGATGATGTCATCAACGTACTTGACGAGGAAGGTCATTTTGTAGGTAGCCGTGGGAGCACAAAATCTAGGAAAGAATCTATAACGATTTGGGCAATGATGGGTGAAATTGGAGAGCCCATTTGTTTGCGAAATTCAAGATTATATTACTAACTTTACCTCTTTTTATGTCTTTTTGTTTTTGTGGAAACTCGGTAGAGTCAAGAATAGATTCTATCCGTCCTAATAATTTGCCAGTGTGAATATCTTTTGTCGAAGGTGTTATGTTGAATTTAGGTCCTAATGACAGAAGGTTTTTTACTTCGTCAGGTAGTGGAACAGCACTGATATTCACTATCCATTTTGAATTGTCAGTAAAGGCAAAAAGACTGACATGTTTGTTCATTAACTAATCTTGAATATTTATTGATATTAATTATCTTGATTTTTTTAAATGACAATCATACCGCACTGACTATCTATAATCAAAAGAACGTATAATATACGGAGGTAAAGTTCTTATAACATAGTTTATTGAATGGTGCATGCTTCTATAACTATAGGATAACTTAATGTGGCTATCCTCAATTTCTAAGTTAATGAAGAAAGCTGTTGACTTTCTTAGATAGTTGTCGATTCTCCGTTTAATCTTTTGGTTAGTGTTTTTGGTATGTTGTTAATGTTGATAAACAAATTTTTAATGTGGTTGGGAACGATTTTGTTTCTTCTACATTGTTCTAAGAAATGAATGCGGTTTAATAGATTGGCTTGTTTGATGGTGTTGTTGGCCCAAACTTTTAAGTAAAATACAACTTCTTCTCCATAATACAATCTGATGTAATTATAAAAACCCATTTCTTTATAAATAATTGTTGATCAATGAACTATTCTTTTTGTTTGTATTTAATATTGATTTATGTTGATAATATTAGAAATGAATCTGATGATGCTGCTAGACTAAAAAGTTTTTAAGTATGATACGTTTTCTTTTAATATAATTATAAATAACCCATTTCTGTAATAGCAAAATTTTCTTTTAATATTTAGATCGTTAATGGACTGGTTAGCTTAATTATTTTGATAACATAATGGTAGTATACTGGGTATGAAGTTCAAATAATAATACTTTATGTATAATTCAAAATTTAATTTCTTCTGCTTAACGTTTCGGCAAAACTTTTGCCTTTGTCAAAAGCATCTACAATTAGAAGTGTTGTAATATAAAACTAACATAATACAATAGATAAGTTCCTTACTGTATAAAATCAATATTTAACGCGCTGTAACCGCAGTAGTTTAAATTAAAATTTAGAACAAACGCCACATAAAAATCGGAAATTTTCCGCTTTATAAATTTGCTCTCTCATGTTTTTCCTCTAGAGTGTATATTTTCCGAAAAAAAAAACCCGAAAAATTAAAAAATATATACATATGAAATTTTAACGCGCTCTAGTGAGTGGAGTTCAAAGTATAATTGAAAAAAAACCTCATAAGAATACAATACTTTCCTCTCTACAACTTTTGATTATTAAGTTTTTTCGCTAAAATGCATTGTTTTAAGAAGAATGCTAAAAAACGTGAGAAATGCCTTTTTTGTACATTGTATACAACTACTACATAATACCGCTGTATTGTTTGTTAAATGACTTTTTATTCAGATTCATATTGACATATAATATCATTTATAAATTTAATTTTCATATCCAGCAGACGTTATATCTTCATCGTAATCCACTTCTTCATCTTCGACAGGAGAACGATTTGAACATCCTTGTTCCCTGCATTTACTCGGTCGGCGGCTGGTCGCTTGTGAATGCTATATAAAATATTCTTTGAAATTACCCCTCTTTTCTACCTTCTATTTTTCTACCTAGACAGGTATTAATACACATGAATAGCGGCAACATATACTTTGGAGTTTTACCTTCATTTTTAGTCGTATAGAATTCAAAAATATTTGTTCAAAAAGACGTAATATTAATTTAAATTTAAAAAAGGCAAAAAAGACACATTTATAGAAATTTCTCCGGAATTTTCCATACTGTTCTGATTTTGGATATCACAATCATGGGAAATTTATTATTAATAGTTTAGTGGATTATATAAACAAAACAAACAAGAAATTTTAATTCCTTCATTATTTTTCTTCATCTTGAAAAAAATATTAAAAATAGGGCGAAATTTCATAATTTTCAATATGTTGGTATTTTCTTTCAGTGGAATATTACCATTTTTCACTAGGTGTAGATTTGAAATAAACCTCCAAGTTAAATTTTCAGCGTTCATCAATTAAATCGAAACTTATTAAATTTGCTTCGGAGATGAATAAAAAAAAACGAAAAATTCCACAAATCTTGGATTTATGATGTAAAATTTATTACTAGGAAAAACGGGAAAACTTTGAAAAATACAAAACAAAACATAGTGTATAAATTGATTTTCAATGCCCTATTATAATTTTTAAAAATATATTATATAAATATCGAAAATTTCACTCTTTATAAAAAAAATAGCCTGCTGAAATTTTGTGTGCGAAAATTTTGCGCGCGAAATTTCACGTTTACTAGAGAAAGCGATTGCAGTCAAACTATTGCATATATGAAAAATGCGTAAAAAACTTTTTTTCGAAATTATGTAAGCTTCCTAATTCATAATAGTGTTACTTTTTTCGAATTTTTTTAATCCCGGATGTGAGAGAGCGACGAACACTTTTTTGAAGAAAAGGGATGTTGGGGGGGGGGGGTGCTAGACCCCAATTAGGAGAAATTTCAACTTTTAGAGAAGTTCAGTACCCAATCTAACGCTTTGTGAAGAAATTTTAAGCCGGGTAATTGTTTTCACCAAAATAGCCACCACAACTGGGCTATTAATAACTTCGATGGTTTTAAAAGACCCGATTAAGATGTTATCGGAGGTTTTACCGGTCGAAGCATGGCTAGTTCTACGACTAGACATCATAGGCAATTGCCTAGAGACGCCAGGAGGAAAGGGGTGGCCGGTCTAGTGCATTTAAATAAGTTGTGAAATCTACAACAGCATGCCAGAAAGATGAAAATGCCAGCTGAGCTGAATTAAAAACTTCTACTCTCGTATCATAAACTAAATTACGCTAGATTAAAAACATAACGGTCACAATAGAATAATATAGTTCCTATAGCAACCCTTTACGTATAGAACATTCTAATTAAAGAAATGCATTCAACTCCCATCAATTGGTTGCCATCTTTAGTAAGAAATTAAACCGGATTAAACAATCTGAGATATCTCACTTACAAAAATTTAAATGAATCACATGCACAACACAATCTTAGTCATTGTTACAGAAAAATAACCATACATAAAATGAATGCTTTCTACTAAAATTAATATTTCCAGAATGTTTTGCGCCCCTATTTACAACCACCAAAATCTTAACAGATGCGGCTACCTGCCACCGGAAAATAGTCATCCCTCATATATTTAGCTTAATACTATTGAACACAAAAATGGTAGTTAAGCCCATTCTTTACAGTTAAATTATAAATAAGAAATAGGTATTTTAAAACATCAACAAAAAAATCAAGCGACGCTCAGCATCATAAAATCGAAAAAAAACGAAAAAGCCAACATCCTTTGCAGATAATTCCAAGATTGAACACGTTGTAACGTTTTTTTTTCCGTGGCATCCACGTTGGGCGCCAAAAATGTTACGTTACGTAATTCGTGCGTAACACAAAGAAAATCAAAGAAATGACCGGGCTCAATCGGAGAGTAGGGGGGTTGTAGAAAGCAGACCAACATACAATGTACGCGGCTGTAAGGAGTTAGTGATAATACCTGCAAGAAAAAAAAATAGTTAAGCAAACCTGAAATAAAGAAAAGAATAAGCATAGCAGCAATGATAAGTCTAAATTAATCAGTACTTTGTAGAATGTAAGAAAAAAACTGTTTAGTTAAACTCTATATAATAACGTTAAAAGCATTACAAAAATTTTTATCACAAAGTGAGGTAATATTGGGGAGTAGCAGAAACGTTTCCTCACACACCAATTAAACATAAATCAGACAAAATGTTAACAAAAGATAAATAGATAAGACACCATTGGTATGAGTAATTCAGTAGTATTGATTGTTCTTTCTTTCTTTTTTTTTATGTTTTAAAATAGCATGCAAGTCTATTGCAAAAGGTATCAGAACGACAAAGATATGGCAAAGCCACGGATAGATATTTAAAGTAATAACAAGTAGAAAATAGTTCAACTTACAAAAGGTCCTTCAGTAACGTTTCCCTACAATTAAAGTGTGGGATTCACGATGTCCTGCACTAACGAAGCACTTATCACACGTTACACTAATCACACCTACGTATTTCACCGGTGTTCGCAGCAGACATTATCATGCTGATGGAACTATGTAGCATTGATAAATTTCTTGTCAATTCTATTTCCTGAGACACTAATTTCGAAATATTTTGTAACACAAATCGAAAAAAAAATGGTCATGAAAATTTAGAATCACGGGCTTTCAAGGCGCGACGTAATGCATTAAACTAACAGTAACGTGAGGTGTTTTATTTACTACCTATGGTAACAA
Source organism: Platerodrilus igneus (assembly GCA_036346225.1). Classification (NCBI taxonomy): domain Eukaryota; kingdom Metazoa; phylum Arthropoda; class Insecta; order Coleoptera; family Lycidae; genus Platerodrilus; species Platerodrilus igneus. The sequence continues at coordinate 1,674,466 of JARFIW010001219.1, forward strand.
AGAAAAATCTAATGCTTTTGAATTACGAACTCTGCGCAAACAACGATCTATTTTAGATTCGTTGGGGTTAGAAAAATTCAGAAACTACAGTATCACTGTATTTAAATAATCCAAAGTATGCGCTACTCTGAGAAGAAAAGACCCGCGAAACTAGATCGCACACACATTAATCCGAAAGAAAGAATCGGTCAGTTTAGTAAGTTCTACGACTATTATTTCACAAGACAAACAACTAAAAACCACAAATTAGTAAAGTACGCATAAGCAAATAAAACCGTCCGTCAAGTGTTCCGTAAAGCACACGTGCCTCGAGTTTAACAAGCTCTACTACTTTTTGTTTAAACCGAAAAGCAACAAAAACCATTTGTAGAGCAACGCGTATCACTAAAACAATCCAACACGTTACGTATAAAGCATACTTCCTTCAAATGTCATCAGAACTGCACTTCGCCGTTAATATACAACTCAGTAATTTATAGGAACAAAGCAAACAGAAACAGTATTTTCAACGTAATTAATTTATAGCAACCAAGAACAAAACTACAACCCTGCACTCTAATCTGTTTATTTAAAACTAGTTGTTACCATGAACTCTTGTCGACTACTTTCACGACTTCGTTAATAACATAAGGCACATACAAAACGTGAATGCCCCATCATATCCAATAACTAATTACAGTTGTTTATCATTTTCGATAAGCCGGAAAGCAATTTACGAATAATCCAATTTAAAACTTCGTTGCAATTTATTTGTTAATAAAAATCAACCATCAAATTATCTATCTTTAATTAATCTACTTTTAAAATTAATACCCGCGAGTTAAATTGCATACCAATCTGAAAACTATTCAAAAGTATTTACTTTATACAAACAGCGATCCAAAAACGATGTATTTTAAGAATTGAGTAGAGCGTACAATGGTCAAACTATAAAAATGCACGTTACAAATTCCCCCCTAGCAAAATAAAGACGTCGGGGTGAAAGAAAAAAACGACAGACAAGGAACCAAACAAAAAAATTTTTATCCGGTTCGAAGGACCAACACCAGTATAAGAGAAAGAACATTTTTTTCCCAAAAGAAGAAAGTCATCCATCGTAACCAACAACGACAGAATAGGTAAAGAAATTATTAAGTAAACACCCAATGAGGATTAAAGGTTATAGCTACTTTCACAAGCGTCAAAAGACGGATGTCTCCAAAAGGGACATTTCTGTTTTCTACCTCAAAAAAAAGTTTTGGCTTCTCGCGGAGAAACCAAGAGGAAAGAAAAAAAACGAGGAAAAAAACTTGTAGCAAACCAACTAGACGACACAACTGTCAACCTCAAGTGTGCAGCAAAGAAAGAACCAAGACAAAGAAAAGGGCAAAGGCAAACTAGTACACCATCTAGAATACTTCCAACTGAGGTAACACAGATTCGTATGAAACGATTACTCAAGCAAAGTATGGCTAACAGACCTACAAAAGCGACCAAGTCGAAATTCCCAAAGGAAAAGAAAATAGATCTGAAGCCTACCTCAAGGAATGGATGTAGAAAACGACTATAATAGTCAAATAGTGAACAAATGGTAGAACTAGCCAGAAGAAAAAGTCACGGGATGGGCTAGCTACAAAAAGATGAATAGGAATACGAAATGGGCGCCAGTGTTTTCGGACACATGCTTATCAGAGAAAACACAAGACCAATAAGCCAAAAAAATTACAAGTCATTAGGGATAGCGACACGTAGGGGTCAAAATAGAATCAGCCGTAGGGAGCCCACTAGGATCCAGAGGTTCAGGATCAATGTCTGGCGGGTCTAAAGTTTTATCGGGTTTGAGGTCCTTAATATGCCAAGTACCCAGATCGTTACCAGAATCATCCACTAAGATATAGGTCCAAGGAGAAAGTTTAGTTCTAATAGTAAAGGGACCCACATATTTGGGAGCAAGTTTAGCATTGAAGTAGCGAGTAGCATCCGAAAGAACATAATTGCGTTTCCACACGCGATCGCCAGGCGATAAAGTTAAGGGACGGCGATGAAGATCGTAGTGTTTAGCATTTTTCTTGTATGCTAAGGAAAGGCGTTTCGAAATTTCTTCACGAAGTAACTCAAATTTGACTAAGTCAGTAGGAGGAATAGGACGTTCGGGATCCATAAGAACATCATCAGGATCAAGAGGTTTTCCAAAATGATCGCCGTAGAAAACATGTTCACGACCATATAGAGCAAAATACGGGGAGTAACTAATAACCTCATGTTTAAGCGTCCGAATAGCACAACCAATTTTTGCTAAATTAACGTCCCACCGACGTTGATTATCAGAAACGTAAAAAGAAATCATAGTTTTCAGGACTCTATTAATACGTTCGGCCGGATTCGCCTGAGGATGATAGCGAGCATTAAACAGAATTTTTGTTCGATAAGAATCACAGAGTTTAGCGAAAATATTACTACGAAATAGTACACCATTGTCCGCAATTAGATACTGAGGAGTACCATACACCAGGAAAATATTTTCCTCAATGGTTCGAGCAACAGCAGCGGCCGTAGATGCACGTAGAGGAAAGAAACAAGCATATTTTGTAAAACAATCGGCAACAACTAAAATGAAAGAATTACCTTTAGAGGACCTAGGAAGAGGTCCGACAATATCAGTACATAGGACTTGCCAAGGACTAGTGGCAGTAGCACGAGGAGACATAAAGCCAGGAGGTTTGTTTTGTTCGACTTTGTGTGCAGAGCAAATTTTACAACGACGGACGTATTGAGCAACAGCGGCTCTAAGTTTAGGCCAATAGCAACGCATGGAAATTTTAGAGACAGTTTTGTGGACACCAGGGTGACCTGAAGTAGGTAGATCATGATTTTTGTATAGAACCCTATTCCGTTGTTCGCTGGGAACTACTATCTTCCAATCGTCTTGAGGAGGTTGGAGCAAAGACTGTTTAGATTCTACATGTTTATATAGTAATTCGTTTTCCACATGTCAGTTACTGTATAGTTTAGGATTGGAATTAACACGAGTCCGTAGCTTAAGATACCAAGGATCCAAAATTGGCAGAGTAATAGAAGATTTAGGATAGTCATCAATTAAGTCAATTTTAGGTACTGAGCGAGATAAGGCATCGGGAACGATGTTTTCTTTACCTTTACGATGTACGATGGTGAAGTTATGTTGTTGAAGTCGTACAGACCAACGAGCTAAACGACCGTTGGGGCTTTGTAGATTATTCAGCCAGATAAGCGAGTGGTGATCCGTGATCACAGTAAAGTGAGAACCCTCGATATAGGTAAGAAATTTCTCAATTGCCCATATAACACCAAGACATTCTTTTTCGGTGGCGCTATAGTTGCGTTTCGCCTTTTTAAGAGAACAGCTAATGTAGCTAATGACTTTTTCGTCATCACCCTGTTGAGTCAGCACAGCACCCAGGCCAAAATCAGAGGCATCAGTCTGTATAGTAAAGGGCAAAGAAAAATCAGGACAACTCATCACTGGAGCCGTTACCAAGTGTTCTTTCAGCAGCTTAAACGCCTGCTGACATTCCGAAGACCAAACAAATTTAGAATTTTTCTTAGTCAAAGCAGTAATTGGAGCAGTAAGAGCAGAAAAATTTGGGATAAAGCGACGATACCACGAGCACATACCAACTATGCGTCGTACTTCAGTTACAGTAGTAGGAGGAAAAAGATTAAGAATGGCCGAAACTTTTTCTGGGTCGACATGGAGTCCATGACGATTTACTACGTATCCCAGATAACGGAGTTCCGGTCGGCATATAATGCATTTATCTCTCTGAAGAGTAAGACCTGCAGAATTTAAACGAAAAAGCACTTTCTGTAGTACCACTAAATGTTGTTCGAAAGTAGGTGTAGCGATGATCACATCATCTAAGTATGCGAAACAGAAAGGTTTGAGATCAGCACCAAGCACACGATCTATAAGTCGCTAAAATGTCGCTGGAGAATTATGAAGACCAAATGGCATTTTAGTAAACTGGTACAAACCTCTACCAGGCACCGTAAATGCAGTAATCGCTTTAGAATTAGAAGAAAGAGGTATTTGCCAATAAGCAGAGCGAATGTCCAAACTAGTTAAGAATTTTGCGTCTCTAAGACGGTCTAGAATCGTAGAAATATAAGAAAGGGGATAGGCATCCTTTTCGGTAACCTCATTGACCTTTCTGAAATCGATGCAGAAACGATATGTGCCATATTTCTTAGGTACCATAACAATAGGGCTAGACCAAGCGCTATTAGATGGTTCTACATTATAATTTGAATTAGGGCCGCTATACTTGCGGCCACGTCCCCAAATGCTCCACCCGGAGGTACTACATTGGGTTTAAACGCGAAAAATAGTCGTGCTCTAATTTATTCTTACTTCATAGTTGATTCACCCTAAATTAAAACTAAATAAAAATCTAACAAACCTAAAAATTTAACAAACCTAACAAAATCTAACAATCTAACAAATCTAAAAATCTGACAAAACCTGGAACAAAAACAAAACAAAAACTAAAAACAGGGTTGTAAATAATGGTATCCCTAGCGCTGACTTTCGAGTGTACCCGATCAACAAGCAAAAATGAGAGGGGGAGGGATCCGTAATACCGGATAGCAGACGCCGGTTCTGCTTACCAGTGCGACCTGAAGGGTCGTCTTAAAACTATCCAAATCTAGCTACCTAATTTAAATCCATCCCTAGCTTTCCCTATCGTTCCCTAACTGATCTACATTATGATTACAATCTTCGCAATTCTGCTCGTCCTTCCCAAATATATACTGCAACCAAAATGGCGACAGAACGTCAAACAAAACAAATAAGCCACATAATACATGCTATATATAAATAAATATAAAGTGTAAATATAAAATATAAATAAATATAATTATGTAAATATATAAATAAATGTTTAATAAGCGTTAAGCATATAGCAGTGCACAAAATAGCGAAAGCATCACCCTATTTATCAGGTGCACTCGCACAAGCATTATGTCGGCTAGCGCCTTTACACACCAAACGTGCTTCTTAAATTATTTCAAAAACTACTAATTAATGTAAATCAATGCTTGTGCGAGTACAGCCGCCACAATTTAAGTCTTACCTCGATAATAAAATTCTCCAGCATCCGAAGATCTGGTCGTCTGTAACTTACTTCTAAAGGTGGGACGGGGTGCACTGCTAAAGTCCTGGTGGGTATGCACTAAATGTTCTTGGGGGGATCACAATCACTATCACTATCACTTCACTTTCAAGTCCTGGGGGGATGCGCGGTTGCGCTCTGTTTTATTATCTTTGTTTACTTTATTGATTTAATTTAATGAGGGTTTATGATGTATTTGTCATTGTTTATTTGGTATTATTTATTCCCGATTTTCCGCACATAATTATGAAGATAGGCAGTGATTGTATTAATGGAGTGGGGTTTCTCGTGCATATTGGACATTTTGGTATAATTATCTTTTTTTTTTTTTTTTTTAATATTTAATATCAGGTTTTGGTTATGCTCGTATCCTTACTCACGCCAAGTCAATCTAAAATTTTCAATCCTCCCACCAACCCCACCGAATTTTTACACGCGGTCGTCATTGATTGTCTAATCTCGCGACCCTTCCCGCGAATTCTTTTAAGGCTGTCCAGAACGCCTTCTGGTTTACCACTTCCCGACTTCCTCTAGGCTCTTTGGCCATGCCAGACCTAGGATAGCTAGTTTGCTATCAGCCAACCCTCGATTTCCCGCCTCAAGCGGGCAGTCGAAGAGCACGTGCTCTGCGCTTTCCGCGCCCTCACCGCATTCGCAGCGGTCGCTGTTGGTTAGACCAAACCTTTGTAAATACGCCTTCAGGGCGCCGTGCCCTGTTATCAACTGCACCATTTTGTGATCGAGCTTAACCTCGATATTACTTCTTGCTTCTATGCTTGGTATGAATTTGTGGGTCAACCTGCCCGTGGCAGCGTTGTTCCACCTCTCTTCCCATTGTCGAATTGATTTTTCGCGCAGCTTTCTTTTGATTAAAGACCTCGGTATCGACGAATGTGATATTCGAAAGTCGCCCGTCGCGGCCTCTTTAGCTAATTCGTCAGCCCTATCGTTTCCTACGTTACCATTGTGCGACCTGACCCAACAGAACTTTAAACGTCGAAACTCTAGCGCCGTACGTGCTATCCTCCAGACGTCCGCTTGGAGATCTGTCGAGGTGTTCATGTTTGTTAAAGCCGTTAGCGCCGATTTACTATCACTGATTATATAATACTCGTCTCTGCCCGTATGGTTTATTACGTAATCGATAGCCTCTCGTATGGCTACCAATTCGCACTGGAAGATAGTGCACCAGTTCGCGAGTTTGGTTTGAAACCGAAACACCTCCCTTTCCTGCTTATACACGACAAACGCCGCGCCTGCTTGCCCATCGTCCATACGTGAACCGTCCGTATAAATTCTGATACCCATCGCGTCCTCATCACCTTCGACAAACTGGATCCCTCTAATATCAGCCGGGTGCCCTAACTCAGATACAACAATCTTTCTTGCAATTTCCCTATTACCAAGATTAAGATCTTCGATAATTTCGCGCCCTTTTCCTATATTTATTAATCGTCTATCTCTAATCTCCCTAACGACATATTCGATAGGGAGAGTCCTACTGATCACCAGCACAGCCTCCGTGGAGGTGGTCCTGTACGCCCTCGCCGCTTTTACCGCGGTTATGCGTTGTACGCTCGTCAATTGACGCATCTCCCGCACTTTACAACCTTCTGCCCATACAGAAGCTGCGTACAGTATTGCCGGCTCAATTGCTCCGGCATAAACCGTCCTCAGCGATTCGCCCTGAAACCCCACTTTATTTTAGCCGCCGCCATCATTTTATTTGATATTTCGCCGCCCTTACTTTTTACGTATTGTACGTGCGCTTTCCAATTTAATTTATTGTCGATCTTGACGCCGAGGTAGGTAATACAATCTTTAAACGGGATTTTCTCCCCTCCTAGCTCTAACCTAGAAGGTCTCTGTCCTGGTTTCGTGCCGAAATAAAGCGCCTCTGACTTCGCCGTGTTAAATTTTAATTTTACCGCCTGCGACCATTCGTGTAATTTATTAAGCGCCTCGTTCGGTTTTGTGCGCATATCCATTAACAATCTCGATCTTACAATTAAAAGTGTGTCATCTGCAAACCCAACGATTGAGCATCCTGCGGGCAACTTGACCCTAAAGATGCTCTCATACAACAACTTCAAAATGTGGGACCAGAACATGACCCTTGCGGGCATCCCTTTCCACCTCACGCGACAGAACTTCACCCGGAATTTCAACCTGTGCTAATCGCCCCGAGAAATAGCTCTTGACCAAAGACATCAAGTTTCGCGGACAACCCCTACGATCTAACTCGCAAACGATTAATGGCCACCAGGCGGCATCAAATGCTCCTGAAATGTCCAAAGCAACAACGACACAGTACTCTTTGGCATCTCTTGCCTGCTTAATTTCCCCGACAACAAACTCTAACGCGTCGATAGTCGACTTGCCTCCACGAAACCAAACTGTCGGTTATTAAAACCGCCGCTGTCTCGCACTAGGTGTTCAACACGCGTAGTCATAACGCGATCTAAAACTTTCCCCAGCACCGGTAGCAAGCTAATTGGACGATAGCTGCCCGGATCTGACGCATCCGCCTTTTAGGTTTGGGTATAAATTTCACATTCTGGATTTTCCAGCACCGCGGAAAAACGCCCTTTCTAAACAAAGATTAAACAACCCAACAAAGACACACGGGGTTAACAGGCACGCCTGCAGAGCTGCGTCTGAAGTGATTCCATCATGCCCCGGTGCCTTCTCAGGGTTCATCCTCCTAAGAGCCCTGACGACCTCGTGAACTAGGATTGCCTTATCGTCACCTGTTCCTTGCGCCTTTGCAGCTTCCCGACGTATTAAATCGTGCGACCTTTCATCCCCCTCGGGATTATCCGATGGGAAAAATTTCTCTAGTAAATATTCCGCTGTGGTTTTAAAACCTTCCGTGTATTCGCCATTTGTTTTCTTTATATTACTGAGCGCGATTTTTTGTTGTTTTCCTCTAATTACGCGGTATGCGGTTCCCCAGGGTTCTTTCTCTGAGTTTTGCGTGCAGAATTCTTTAAATTTATTCGTTCGCGTTTCTTCTATTAATATTTTATATTCGCGGTAACTTTGATTATATTCTATTTTCCGTTGTTCTCTTATATCTCCCGAGGCGCGTTGATAGCGGCGCCTTGGGTTACGCGTTTCTGCCCGCTTGGTGGTTAGTTCCCGGGTCCACCAGGGTACGCTGTCTTTAAATGTTTTCTTTTGCGGCATGGAATACGACGACGCGTCTACCACCGCGTCGTTCAATTTTTCGCGAGTGTTTCTACTTCGTCTGCCTCTCGGCAGTTAAATAGCTCATTTTCGAGCGCAGGGATACTTTCGTCAAATTTTCTTTAAACCGCTCCCAATTTGCTTTTTATTACAGAACCGCGGAAATATAGTTAGCTGCTCGTTTGCGCTTGTTTTGGTTTCAACGTCCCATGTTATTAATTTATGGTCGAGAGCGTTTCCTCGTCCGACCTTAGTTTCCAATTACAAATCGTTTCTAACATTTCGTGCGAGACTGCAGTAATATCTATAAAACTGCTGCCTCTATGCGTCTCAAACGTAGGTGAATCATTAGTGTTTATCACACTAAGGTCCCATCCCGTAAAAGATCAGCAACCTGCGAGCCTCTATCGTCTTCGATAGGGCTGCCCCATAGTGGCGATTTAGCATTAAAATCTCCCCGATGATTAAATTTTATTCCTACCGATTTTGCGCAAAATGTTTTCAACTTGGTTTACTAAGTCCTCGGTTTGAGGATTTTCCCGCCGGGAATCAACCGGCGGAAGATACGCGCTGATCACGTAAAATGTATTTAGCCCTGATTTAATTTCGACCGTTGTTAAAAATTCGTTGGATAAATTATTTAGTATTATTCCGGCGCACGTCCCATTATTTATTATTATACCGCTACGCGGTCGTTCGCTGTTTGCGTTTAAAACGGTGACCCCCTTCCCAAAACCTGTTATTTTGTGGCTGTACAGGTGCGGTTCCTGTACAAGCCCGATGTCGATATTATTTTCGCTAAATAACTTTACGAAGTTATTTGTAGCCCCTTTCCTTTCCGAGATTTAATTGCGCGAATTTAATCTTCTTGCTTCTTTTAAATCGTTCTTTTTCTTCACGGTCCATAATCGATGTTGCGTGTGATTGCGTTCTTCAATCTCAGCATCGTGGGGCATCTACTCGACTTGGCGTCGTGGCGCGTATCGACCTTCGCGCCACCGCCAGTTCTGTCGTTTGCCCTAGCGCAAACCACACAGCAGGGGACTGCCCTCCGGCAATTCTTGAACTCGTGACCGACTTCGGCACAGTTACCGCACCACTGTACCTTCTCCCTGCACTCCATCGATCTATGGCCGTACTCGTAGCACCTGTAGCACTGGGTCATCGAGAAGTGGTCCCGGGCCCAGACTCTTCGCCACCTGAGGTTTATAGCGTCAGCTAATATACGTCTCCGAAGTGTGGGGGTCACTTCGAAGACTACGTTGACGAAGGGATCCCTAGGGCCCTTTCCGCCAAACCTAAATTTCTCCCTCAGGTGGTCTTCAATCTTCAAATCGCCGAAGCGGGATTCTGGCACGCGATCAACCGCACCAGCTCTTCCGCCTTCATCCCCGCTTCGACCCCGGAAGAACGACCCGTGGGCGCTTCTTCTCGATGGTCTTCGCCACGAGCTCTTTGCAGTCACCGACAACCTTCGACTGCAGTTTCTTCGCATCTTCTCGGTTTGCACACTCGACAACTACACCGCCCTTGCGAGTTCTACGAGCTACGACCACAACAAAACCATCACGAGCGGGATGACCTTCTTCTTTAGGGTCGACATGACGTCATCCTTCTCCCCTGGCCTGGCGTCGACCCTAACTGCAAAGGTGGGCGTCGCACCTGCAGCAGCTGTAGCATACGACGCCTTCCGCGGCATCGGCACCTCCTGGCTCCTGGAACACCGCTGCCCTGAAACACAAGCAACCACCGCTGGACTTCCCCCGACAACATTAGCTCTCCCAGAATCACTAGCCACAAGCCGCAGCGCCCTAACCATACCTATAAGTTGATTCGCCGCGTCGAGGAAATCATCCAGGGCGTATCGAATCCTCTTTCTGTCCTCCACGACGATAGTGGCGGAGGTCGTCGGCACCCTCCCGGAGATGGCCCAGTGCGCCTTCCTCACCCTCAATCTCAGGAGGTCCAGCTCATCGAGGTCGCTAGCTGCAACGCTAACGTCGCTGCTAGTCGACATCTTTCGCTGGGCTCCCGAAGTTGAGGGCGATTCTGGCGCCGCAGCCACCCCAGGGGGCCCCGACTCCCCCGACACGACCGCCGCAGACACAGGCTCCTCTACCTCCTGTACCTCCTCCTGAATCCCTAACCTAACGTCTTTTAAAATTACCTTTAGCTGTTTCCCCCCAACAGCGCCCTCAGCCTCCGACCTATTAGACTCCGACCTATCTCCCCTCTTCTTCCTGGGCAACGGGTCCTCGTCGCGGTGGACCACCATGCTGACAAAACAAACGACAAAAAATGACACCTAAAACGCAGCTCAACAACCACTTGACCGTTACGACGCTAAAAGAACGACGCTAGAAGAACGCAAAACGTTGGTCCAATAAAAATGTTTTGTTTAATGGTGAACCGTAAGCAACCTTGTATTTATTTAAACTTCGAACCGCCCAATTAAATATTAAATTTTTAACAAAAATACAGCAAACACTAAGCGTCAAAATAACAACTGGAATCAAATAAATTCCCTAACGCAATTCGATTCAAAATGTACCGCGAAGAACACTATTTATTTATTTTAAATTTTTTTATTTTTTTAAAACCGCCAAATCAAATTTAAATAAACTAATTACTTCAAAATATTAAAATGTCTAATTTATAAATAACAACACTTTATTTTTAAATGTGTAATTAACAAAATAAGGTCGAGCGCAATCGGAATGTGGTAACCGGAAATGACCTTTCACTTTATCGCTTGGTAACTAGCACAACCCGTAACTGTTACACCGCTTAATTACACCAAAATCGATTTTAAAGAACTTATAAGTACGCGTGTACTTAAATTACGGAAACTTTATATTAAAATTGTTTTAAAATTTTAGTTTTGAGATATTTATTTGATTTAAAAGGCTTAGATTTTTGTTTTTTTGGTTATTACTTTATTATACGCACTATAAAAATTTCACACACTTTTGGTTGTTTTACCCGGTTTTTTACTCGATTTACGCGGTTTTTATTTTAAATTTATTATTAAAAATGCCTTTTTAAGTTATTCCGAAATTATTTTGAGTATTAGTTTAGTAGATTTTTGTTTTATTGGCCCGTAATTTATTTATTTTATTTTAAAACGCGGATTTAGTTTAAATTACAAAGAAAACGCGATTTATTTAGTTTTTGTTGAGTTTAAATTCTGTTTTAAAATTTTTATTTTACTGCCCTGTATTTAAAATTTGATGGCACACAATTATAAAAATAAAACACAATAAAAAGCAAAGCTTCAAATAAAATAATTCAACAATAAATAATAAAACCCTAGATAAAAACTTACTGTTTGTTATTGCTGAAGCGGGAGCTCGGCAAAAACACGTCCGCTCGCTGCAAGCGGCAACTAGAAAGTAGATGGTTCTACAACACCATTTTCTAGCATCTCATCCAGAGCTTGATTGACGTGTCGTAGTACCGTAGGGGACATGGGATAATATCTTTGCTTAATAGGACTAGACGTAGTACGGATCTGATGTTCAATGAGATTAGTACAGCCCAAAGGTAAAGTATCATCTTTAGGAAACATCTGTTGGACGAGACAATTCAGATTGTTGTACGTTCGATAGATCGGAAAGAGCATTGATCTGACTGATCGAGACAGTAGAAGAAGAACAGAAAGTCCATTGACCCGTTCGAAAATCCGGGACAACACCCATAGATTTCCAGAAGTCAATGCTTAAGATCAGAGACTGAGAAATAGAAGGAACGACTAGGACGTCAAGAAGAATAGTTTTATTTTCGACTGACATGGGTAAAGTAAGTGACCCGAGAATGTCACAAGATTGACCATTGGCTACCGTACAGCTGTGGATCTCCGTTTGGGACAAAGGCAAAGAAAGAGAATAGAGGATATCCCAACCAGGACCACCAATAATAGTACGAGAAGCGCCAGAATCAAGCAAACCCTTAAATTCGATGTCGAAAATAGTAACAGTAAGATAAGGTCTGTCGTCCTCACGAGAACTAGCTAAAATAAAATCCAGAACATATTTAGATCGGTCATCAAGACCAGAGAAAGGATTTTCTAAGGAAATAATAGGTACCGAAACAACTGTAGAAGGGATCGGGTCGGTTTCTCGGCTTAGCGACTCGATCGGTTGAAACGTATTATATTTTCTTGATCGCTAACCCCAAACGGTCACATTCTTTCCTAAATTGAGCTTAACTAATGCTCTCTACTCAATACATAAATCTGACTCTAGAAGTTGGGGGTCAGCAAAACAAAGTCTTCCGACGTAACTAGGGGTCTATTCCTTGGGTAGAGCTATGAGCAATGGGGGGGTAAGTCGAAATCTATGGAGGGTTACACTTAACAAAAAAAACAAACAGGCGCCACCAAGTCCAAATTGATTTATTTTAGGGGCATAGCTATTTTTTTAAGGGCGGACTTGGAGACCCAAAAAAAGAGATCGCCTTCGTTGATACACAAACTTGTCTTAACAGAATAAGACGCTGTTCCTGTAAGAAAGAATAATAATTAAGTCACATAAAAATGGGAACACTATTTGCGTCCCTCAAGTATACCTAAAAGTATAGAGAATATTTTCTGCATAATGGGATCATAAAATTTTAGTTCTTATTGATTTTTGTTTACCAAGTCTGATCAGACTAGATCAGAATAAAAAACTTTAAATGAAGAATATTAATTTACTAATAAGAATTTTCTTGGTTTCAGTAAATAAAGTATCATTGTAATTAAATAAAAATAAAAATTTGAAGTACTTGCAAAACTGGTAGTAAAGGTTATCAACTAATCCTTACTCAAATATTTTATAATTCTATGTAACTAAAATGCTAGAGTTTCTTTATAACCCAATCAGATCTGTGTGAGTCATTTACAAATGAATATACGAAATTTTCTCTTTAGGTTAACAAACTTAAATTTAGTTTGAAGTCAAAATAATCACCAAGATATTCTCTAATGTTATCAATAGTGGTTGTACTAAAATGCTAAACATGTGTTAGCCATTGGGCAATTGTTGACAATAGTGAACAAACAAACAGGTGATGTAATAGCAGCTGTTAAATTACGTTGAAGCCACGTGTGATCACGTATTTACGAAGCTAAGTGAAAGCAAATTTAATACTGGGAAAACCAGCTTATTTACAGGTAAACTGAATAACAATTTTTGTACGTCTATCAAACAAAATGAAATAATGTACTTTCAGAAGGAAAGTACTCAGGAAATCATAATTCTATTACGAACCCAAGAGCAGCAGTTGTCCCTTGATGTAATGGAAATTACCTCGCAGCGCGGAACAGCAACTAATTATACTTGCTTTCCATGCTTTAACACAGGTGTAGGAGCAAAGCGGGTTCCTTACTTGGATCACGGCAGCATTACTTTGTAACGTAATCTTCCGTTGTCTAAATTTATTTACTAAAATAATTTTTCATTGCGTAGCCAACAAATTAAGCTTTCTAAATTGTAACTTCAAAGGGATCATGTTGTCTCAAATTTTACAGTTGCGATTTTCGACGTGGTGTGCGATATATACGTTATCCATGCAGTTTTCTAATTTCTCGTTGGGATTTCAAATGTGTCGTTGCGAGTATAGATGTGTCGTTGCGAGTTCAAATGGGTCGTTGCGCTAAATAAATTTTGTAAATTAGCTAATATGACAACGAATATACAAAATGTGGATTAGGTACTAACCGTTACTCAGGAAGTGCTTCACAAACATAGAGCGACTCGGAGGTCACTCGCCATTCTCTTAGAATGCCTCTTGACGCTACTTTTAACTATCGACGAGTGCGCTCGCTGCTATCTTGTATGGTGGGAGGTTCCGGATTTTAGTTCTCGAACCTCTCACGCGCGCGCCAGTGGCTGTGAAATTACACCGAACTCGGAAACAACTCGACTAATAATCCTTGATATTATAATACTATAAAAGTTTGATTGTTACTTGAATATTTATTTTAATTAATAAAGGTATTTTACTATTCATTGTACGTTTAATGAATGGATTCTCCTACTGCAAAAATAAAATTGTTACACGGTAGTTTAAATTCTTGTTACAACTCGTACAATTGGTACGGGTAACATTAGGTTTACCACAACCATAGCAATGAAGTATTTGGGGTTTAGTACAGGAAGGAGACTTGTGTCCTCGTTGGCCACAGTTCCAACAAGTAACGGAAGAATTAGAAATATTTTTAGGAGCATCGCTTGCACCAGGTGTAAGGGTTTTCAAAGTAGTAACACCAGAACGGGGAGGGACATAAGCGGACGTAAGTTTGCTGCGGACCACAGGACCTGTATAAGCTAAGTCAGGCTCTAGGAGTTAAGAAAAGTTCAGAGCAGGAGGAGACTTAAAATTATCGGCTTGTATTTTGCGCTGTTCTAGTCTGCGACCTACACGCAAAAGTTCCGTAATAGTATTCAGATCAAGCAAAGCCAAGTTGGTTTGGTAGAAAGGGGTAAGATTTGGTAAAATAATATCGAGTTTCTGTAGTTCAGAGAGAGAGATTTTTAGACGAGCAAATAAATTTTCCATCGTAGCTAAATATACACCAATAGACTCTGTGGGACCCATAGTACATTGCTTTATTTCCTCTAAAAGTTTTTCGTTGTAATTAACGGTTTGAAATTCTTCCCTTAATAGTCGAATAACATCTTGCCAATTAGTTAGGGATTTTCTATGCGCTCTGAATAAAATTAAAGCTTTTCCCGAAAGTAAGTCTGATGCCGAAGAAAATAGTTGAGAAGCAGAAACGTTGCGTGCCGAGCATAATTCGTCCACGCGTAATAGAAATGCATTTAAAGACATACGGTCCTCACCCGAAAATTTTAAGTCCCATTTAGACACCAGCTGTTCATAACCAGACGTAGCAATTGATTTAGAAATAGATATAGGTATAGGTAATTCATCAGAAGATTCAGCAGAAGTAAGATCATTCTCAGTATCAGTAACAGTCGGATTAATAGTAGCCGTAGAAACAAGTGGTACCCTAGGTGAAGTGGAAGAACGTCTAAAGCGACGGTATAATCTATCGCAATTACTGCGTAAATTACTAACACGTAGCAACAACTTTCGCTGTATTACTGTTTCAGCGTCAGAAGTAACATTCATGCGTTGGATTCTCCCTTTGAGATGCATAGCCAGGCTAATAATACGTTGGCCGTCGGAAGTTGTAATATCACTATTAAAATCTTTACTCTTCGTAGTTAATTCAGTTAAACCCTCAGTCACGGCTTTATTATCCGTCTGAAAATCGATACCAGATTTAAAAGACTTAGAGTTTCAGAAAATTCCATTTTCAAAATATTCCTAAAGGATTTACGAAGTTCGGATACAGGTATCTTTGCATCGAACCCACGAGAACCGACTTCATATTTGAGTTCAGCTTCATGTAACCGATCAACTTTTAATCTCCAAAAGTCACCCATTATTACAGAATCGACAAACAACACCCAAATATTTAAGGACACAAAAACGAATTCTTAGGCTTGTTCGACAGAGAAACCAAATTAACGAAATAACTAACTACCGAACAAAATCCAGTTCCAACGAGAAGGAAAAAGAAATAATTCGAGCCGATTCACCAGAAAAATCAATGTCAAAAAGAACATCAAGGTCATAAAAAAAATTTTTTAAAAAAATCAAGAGCAAATAAAAAAAAAATCGGGCCGCTACACAAAATAAAATCAATGTCAAAAAGAAATCGAAGTTATAAAAAAATTTTAAAAAAAATCAAGGGCAAACCAAAAAAATAAAAATTGGGCAGGAGAAAAAAAATCGGGCTGAAAGAAGAGAAAAAAAATCGAGCAGGAAAAAAATCGAGCAGGAAAAAAAAATCGAGCAGGAAAAAAAATCGAGCCCCACGTTGGGCGCCAAAATTTGTTACGGTTTTTTTTCCGTGGCACCCACGTTAGGCGCCAAAAGTGTTACGTTACGTAATTCGTGCGTAACACAAAGAAAATCAAAGAAATGACCGGGCTCAATCGGAGAGTAGGGGGGGTTGTAGAAAGCAGACCAACATACAATGTACACGGCTGTAAGGAGTTAGTGATAATACCTGCAAGAAAAAAAAATAGTTAAGCAAACCTGAAATAAAGAAAAGAATAAGCATAGCAGCAAAGATAAGTCTAAATTATTCAGTACTTTGTAGAATGTAAGAAAAAAACTGTTTAGGTAAACTCTATAATATAATAACGGTAAAAGCATTACAAAAATTTTTATCACAAAGTGAGGTAATATTGGGGAGTAGCAGAAACGTTTCCTCGCACACCAATTAAACATAAATCAGATAAAATGTTAACAAAAGATAAATAGATAAGACACCATTGGTATGAGTATTTCAGTAGTATTGATTGTTCTTTCTTTCTTTATTTTTATGTTTTAAAATAGCATGCAAGTCTATTGCAAAAGGTATCAGAACGACAAAGATATGGCAAAGCCACGGATATTTAAAGTAATAACAAGTAGAAAATAGTTCAACTTACAAAAGGTCCTTCAGTAACGTTTCCCTACAATTGAAGTGTGGCATTCACGATGTCCTGCACTAACGAAGCACTTCACCCTTGACTGTGCGGGTGTTGATGGAACTTATCACACGTTACACTAATCACACCTACGTATTTCACTGGTGTTCGCAGCAGACATTATCATGCTGATGGAACTATGTAGCATTGATAAATTTCTTGTCAATTCTATTTCCTGAGACACTAATTTCGAAATATTTTGTAACACAAATCGAAAAAAAAATGGTCATGAAAATTTAGAATCACGGGCTTTCAAGGCGCGACGTAATGCATTAAACTAACAGTAACGTGAGGTGTTTTATTTGCTACCTATGGTAACAAAGAAAAATCTAGTGCTTTTGAATAACGAACTCTGCGCAAACAACGATCTATTTTAGATTGGTTGGGGTTAGAAAATCAGAAACTACAGTATCACTGTATTTAAATAATCCATAAGTATGCGCTACTCTGAGAAGAAAAGGCCCGCAAAACTAGGTCGCACACACATTAATCCGAAAGAAAGAATCGGTCAGTTTAGTAAGTTCTACGACTATTATTTCACAATACAAACAACTAAAAACCACAAATTAGTAAAGTACGCGTAAACAAATAAAACCGTCCGTCAAGTGTTCCCTAAAGCACACGTGCCTCGAGTTTAACAAGCTCTACTACTTTTTGTTCAAACCGAAAAGCAACAAAAACCATTTGTAGAGCAACGCGATTTATAGGAACCCCCATCTATTATACATATAAAACTAATATTCGTATTAGGAAATATTAGGAAATGTTAGGACAGTGCAACAATGTCGTTGCAACATTTTATTACATTATATTATGATGATTTCAGTTCCCACGAGTGGAAACGCTACAAAGTAGCACAACGATAAGTGACACTGCAAAAGTCAGGTCACAGACGGTCGTCGGATGTCACGTACCGAGATTACGCAGAATAAGCCTGCAACATTGTATTTATAAATAGCTTTTAAGATAGCAACTAAGTATTGTAAAGAGTAAGCGGACATTACGTCCGCAGGTTCCCACAGAAATGTGAGGGGGAGAAAGTTATATAAGGACCAGGAGCTCCACTCCTAGTCAGTTCATCAGACGTTCAGCTTTAACTTTGCAGTTCACTGGTAACTCACTGTACAAATTAATTAATGTATTTCGACTTAGAATAAATTAATTCAAATTGTAAATGTTCAAATCTGTTTAAACAAATAAATGTGTTAAGGACCAAAGAAGTCTTTTTAAAAAGGACCGCTTGAAGCCACGAACCTTAACTCGCGTATCACTAAAACAATCCAACACGTTACGTATAAAGCATACTTCCTTCAAATGTCATCAGAACTACACTTCGCCGTTAATATACAACTCAGTAATTTATAGGAACAAAGCAAACAGAAACAGTATTTTCAACGTAATTAATTTATAGCAACCAAGAACAAAACTACAACTCTGCACTCTAATCTGTTTATTTAAAACTAGTTGTTTCCATGAACTCTTGTCGACTACTCTCACGACTTCGTTAATAACATAAGGCACATACAAAACGTGAATGCCCCATCATATCCAATAACTAATTATAGTTGTTTATCATTTTCGATAAGCCGGAAAGCAATTTACGAATAATCCAATTTAAAGCTTCGTTGCAATTTATTTGTTAATGAAAATCAACCATCAAATTATCTATCTTTAATTAATCTACTTTTAAAATTAATACCCGCGAGTTAAATTGCATACCAATCTGAAAACTATTCGAAAGTATTTACTTTATACAAACAGCGATCCAAAAACGATGTATTTTAAGAATTGAGTAGAGCGTACAATGGTCAAACTATAAAAATGCACGTTACAACGTTTTTTCAACTAATCTCATCGCCTGTAAATTCCAGTGATTGTGCCTGCGTTAGTGTTAGTGCTGCTGATAAACAACTCAACCCGCAGGAGTTAGAGACACCGTCATCACAAAGTATAACATGAATATTGCAATAACATTTTTGTTGAAACTAATCAAGAATTTGATTTTCTAAAAATACAACTTGTGGATAACAGATGTGAGAAAAATGACAATAACACAAGTCTCAATACTAACTCTTATGCATATGAATTGGATCCAAGCAGGTGGCATTTTACAACTGATTCGGGTATTAAAAATTTACCATCATCAATAGGTCTTCAGTACTCGAACTGGTTAGACGCGTATCCTCCTGGTTTCCTATTCTGAACAAACCTTCACATTTCCCTGAAATTTGCAGTCTGCATCTATCACTATCTGCATGCGATAGTTTGATCTCGGTCTACCTCTACTTCTTTTTTCCTATCTCTGCTTGTAATATATCCCGTACTATTCCCCAGAAATGCCTTCTATTTCTCCTATTTTTTTTTGTTTTCCACAAATATCTTTATTCCTTTACAATTTCTATAAACTATTTGTTTTAACTTTGTCTGTCCATGCTACCATCCTCATACATCTGAAGCATACCTTGGAATTTCTATCCATTATTTAGATTACATCTTTCAGTGCATGCCCTGCTTGTCACGCCCGCATCCCGCATATTGTCGTATTATTCGAGAATTTCCAACTTTTGACTTTCATTAAGTCACGTATTTGGATGTTTATTGATTTTGTCGTCTAATTGAATCGCCTAGTGCTTGTTTATTTCCACAGAATATTAATTTTCTGAACAAATGTGTTTTCTTCCAGTTACGTAACGATTTTATAATAATGAATTATATAGAATGCGTGTACGATGATATTTTCGACGCAATTGTTAAATATTTGCAATGCCAATTTGTCTATGCTTCCCGGTGATTTAATTTTGATGCAATTTGTTGCGTTTTAAAATCTTATCTTTACTTGTAAACTACACTTAAACAGCTTTATGTTCTCATGCATTTAATCCCGTGTATTTTATATACAGTGTCCTCTCAATTAACAATATGTAGAGTGACCCACTTACTATTATAATTTCTGGAATTATGTGCTTTTTCTTAAGGTGGAAGTTGTTTATATTTATTCTACGACCCTCATGACTTAACCTACCCTTAAACTACCCTATTATCATAGCAATATTATTTAACATTTGAAGTTAGGTGATAATAAATTAATCTCCAAGATAGATTAAAATGTCATCTGTAAGGATCATTGAGGTGGAGGAAGCCTGAGGTTTGTGGATAGTAAAGTGTTGAAGAAGATTAAGGTGGAGGAAGGTTGAAATGTGGAGATGATTGAGTTAGGAGGATGATTAATGTGGAGGACAAAGGAGGGTTGAAGATGAATGAAGAAGGCATGGGAGGGTTGGGAATGAGTAATGATGAGGACGGATGAGAAATGAAGAAAAGTGAAAAGGAATACAATGGAAAGTTTAGAATAAGGAGGAGTAGGACGGAGGGCAGTTGAGGATGAGTGAGGAGGAAGACGGAGGAGGCTTGAGGATGAGTGGGAAGGAAAACAAGGTAAGGTTGAGAGTGTGTGAAAAGGAGGACCCAAAAAAGTTCACGATGAGTGAGGGGGGATAACGATGTAGGATTGAGGATAATTGAGAAGGTGG
The DNA here is from genome assembly GCA_036346225.1 of Platerodrilus igneus. Classification (NCBI taxonomy): domain Eukaryota; kingdom Metazoa; phylum Arthropoda; class Insecta; order Coleoptera; family Lycidae; genus Platerodrilus; species Platerodrilus igneus. The sequence continues at coordinate 1,694,845 of JARFIW010001219.1, forward strand.
TTTGATGAGGGTTGAGGATGAGAGAGGAGGACGAAGAAAGGTAGATAATAAGTTAGGAGAAGAACGGAGGAGCAGGATGGAGTAGGGTTGCGGATGAGTTAGGAAAAAAACGCAGGAGAAAGGGAACGGAAGAGGAGGTGAAGGTGGTGTGCGGTTTCACTACGCTTCAATGCTCCTTCTACGTAGATGTGTTTTCAACATTTGTAAATATTCTATTGGGACTGTATGTTTTTCTAAAAGTTTATAATATAGTTCTTTGTTACTGAGGTTTCCAATTCTTTTCTGTTTAGGCCACTCACCCCACTCTACGAAGTTTTTGAGCTAGCCTGAACTCTGATCTTTTTGGAGTTTGATTTTACCATCCTGTCTCTGTGTTTTGTTGCGGTATTCGGTCTAGGCGAGTTTTCTACTTACTTTACTGCTTTCTGTTTTGTCTGCACGGAATCCGTAACATACGGAGGTATTTGTTTCCCTTGTTTAGATTGTAGATTGGTTATAAGAAAAACATCATTCCAAAAGAAAATCGGCAAAAGCAGGATCCTCTCGCAAATTCCGCCTTCCAGAGAATTGTACGTTAAACCAGACGAGTGGATGCCCATAATTTAAGACAGTACCGAATACTTTGTGGGTAAACGTTTAGTGTAACGTAGCCTGGTAATTCTATCCAGTTCGCTCTACTTTTTGCCATTTACCAATTTGTTTATATGGGAACCCACTCCCGCACCACTGTAGTTACCTTGTGCACCCATAATTTTGTTACGAGATTTCCACCCCTTCAATGCATTTCATAATTTAACAGTATGGCGATTCTTTCACCAGTATCACCGATTTAATGCAGTGCTTTCTTCCTTGATTTCATTTTTAGTAGGAATCTTAGCACAGAGCCAACTTTTGTTGCTTCCGGTCGTATAAAATCTACTTCTGCTTTATATAGAGATGTCACTGTTGGTTCTAGGGAACATACACTTTCTTTTGCGTATATTTTCCGTTGAGCTTTACAGAAATACAACCCGTTATACAGCGCCCTTCGATTGTTTTCCTATGTCGTGTATTTAAATCGGTTAACAAAAGGTGTGTTTGGAAAAGGATTTTCTGCGGTGTGCTTTTGCAGGTTGTATTTTGTTTGGAAATTTTAAACATTTTGGTGGTAAATCGTGTGAAGCCTGGTGCTCGCAGTGTATTACGCGTTTCTGAACATTTTTTTAAACATTGCACGATATAATGGATTTGGTGATAAAATTCTTGGCTTTTGGTGGATGTGAGTCGTCTAGACTAATGTTCCCCATTTTCTGCCCGATCTGCAATTGTCTGAAGGAAACACGACAATTTGTGGTTTTGCAAGTAGTTGTTTTAAATCAGTGATTTAATCCATTGTTATGTTTTTAGTGATAGTCTCAAAGTATCACAAACATTTTTTTTTCTAGGCGTATTAGGTATGGATTTTCTTTAAGTAGAAGTCGTATAAATGATACTATACTGCCAAAGTTGTTATTTTGTCAAGTGATATTTTTGCTAAGTTACAGAGAAACTTGGGGCTTCATATAAAATCTGTAGTTCGATTTCTGAACAAATGTATCCAAATTTGTTTGCTCTGTTTACAAAGCAATTTGATGAAACACTAACACAGCACTAACGATTTTACTAAATTCACTATTTTTTTTTATTTATTTATTCTAACGTTACAATTAGTCTGCTACCTAAAAATTACAGCAAACCTGTTACTCTTTAAAAATCTAACGGAAGTATTTGCTACCTTAAGTTATGTTGGTTAGTCTTATATTATTTGCGTTTGGAATTACTTTTGTGTTTGTGTGCCTGTGTATGTGCGTGCGTGTGGGTGCGTGAGTGTGTATGTTTCTGTCTGTCCTTGGGATTGCTTTCCTTCCCAGTTTCCGACCGTCGGCAGCCGCAAATAAGAAACCGTAAAGTTTGCATTTCTGTGCGTGTCCTGGCCGTCGGCAGCCGGAAACCAAGGGGATCACGTACAGTTCCTGGTGTGTATGTTTATGTGTGTGTGTGTGTGTGTCTGTGCGCGCGCGTGTGTGCGTGAGTGTGTGTTTCTATCTGTGGTAATGTCCTTGGGCCTGCTTTCCTTCCCAGTTTTCGCTCGTCGGCAGCCGGAAATTAGAAACCTAGAAGTTCGCATTCCTGTACGTGTCCTGGTCGTTGGCAGCCGGAAACCAGGGAGACCACGTACAGTCCATGGTGTGTATGTATATGTGTGTGTGTGCATGCGCGCGTGCGTGTGCGTGTGCGTGTGCGTTTGCGTATGCGTGCGTGTACGTGTACGTGTATATGCGGGTTTTGGTGTGTGTATGTGTGTTATGTCGTGCCGGTGTGCTATAATGGTGTGTGTGTTTGTATTTTCATGTACGTCTGTGCGTGCGCTTATGTCTGTGGTGAGGTCCTTGGGACTGTTTTCCTTTCCCGGTTTCCAACCGCCGGTAGCCGGAAATCAGAAACCGAGAAGTATGCATTCCTGTACGTGTCCTAGCCGTCGGCAGCTGGAAACCAGTGAGGTCACGTACACTCTTTGTGTGTGTGTGTGTGTGTGTGTGCTTGTACGTGTGTGTAAGCGTGTGCGTGTATGTGTGCATATTGCGTGTTGTAATTATGTTGCCAGAATATTTCCCCAGTAGTAATTTCTAGTTGCGCTACAACATTAAAAATATAAACATTATGTTACTGAAGCTAGTGTTAGATTTCTTAAAGCAATTACGAATAAAGTTTGTATCTTCTTCTGTTTATTTTAGTTAGTTGTATTTTTTGGTTAGGTGGTTAGTATTGAGTTCTTATCCTACTAATGTTAGTATTCTAATGCTAATAAGTGTTCTAGGGGAGATTTGTGTTTGAGGTATGTTTGCCGCACTTTTACCGTTTTCACTACTTTCACTTGGTTTTCACTGGTATCATTCCCGGTTGTCAGAATTCACGAGCCTTCTGGTAGATCTTCAAAGACACGTAGTTCCTGGTAAGTCCTTGGGAAGATGCCGTTTGTTTGTTGTCGGTTCCCATGTATGTTGGGTGGATTCTGCTTTTGTATTTTACATTCGATGCGTTACGTCAAACTTCTGTGTTTCGTGTGATCTGTGTTTGTGGTATTTGTGATGTGTGGGGTTTGTATGGTGTTTGTGTGTGTCCTGTAGAGTTCCTTTGGTGTAGTTTAGTGGTAGTTTTTTCAGTGATTCTGTTTAGGTAAGGAAATATGTTTTCATTCCAGAGCACGTCCGAGAGGGGTATGTCCCGTAGGATTGTCCTGTCCATTCCTAGGTCCTGTTCCAGTTCGGCGCAGTGGAACACCAGATGTTCCGGTGTCCCCACCTCAGTAAGGATACGAGCATAACCAAAACCTGATATTAAATTTAAAAAAAATAAAAATAAAAAAAAAAAAAGATAATTATACCAAAATGTCCAATATGCACGAGAAACCCCCACTACATTAGTACAATCACTGCCTATCTTCATAATTATGTGCGGAAAATCGGGAATAAATAATACCAAATAAACAATAACAAATAAATCATAAACCCTCATTAAATTAAATCAATAAAGTAAACAAGGATAATAAAACAGAGCGCAACCGCGCATCCCCCCAGGACTTAAAAGTGAAGTGATAGTGATAGTGATTGTGATCCCCCCAAGAACATTTAGTGCATACCCACCAGGACTTTAGCAGTGCACCCCGTCCCACCTTTAGAAGTAAGTTACAGACGACCAGATCTTCGGATGCTGGAGAATTTTATTATCGAGGTAAGACTTAAATTGTGGCGGCTGTACTCGCACACGCATTGATTTACATTAATTAGTAGTTTTTGAAATAATTTAAGAAGCACGTTTGGTGTGTAAAGGCGCTAGCCGACATAATGCTTGTGCGAGTGCACCTGATAAATAGGGTGATGCTTTCGCTATTTTGTGCACTGCTATATGCTTAACGCTTATTAAACATTTATTTATATATTTACATAATTATATTTGTTTATATTTTATATTTACACTTTATATTTATTTATATATAGCATGTATTATGTAGCTTATTTGTTTTGTTTGACGTTCTGTCGCCATTTTGGTTGCAGTATATATTTGGGAAGGACGAGCAGAATTGCGAAGATTGTAATCATAATGTAAATCAGTTAGGGAACGATAGGAAAGCTAGGGATGGATTTAAATTAGTTAGCTAGATTTGGATAGTTTTAAGACGACCCTTCAGGTCGCACTGGTAAGCAGAACCGGCGTCTGCTATCCGGTATTACGGATTCCTCCCCCTCTCATTTTGCTTGTTGATCGGGTACACTCGAAAGTCAGCGCTAGGGATACCATTATTTACAACCCTGTTTTTAGTTTTTGTTTTGTTTTTGTTCCAGTTTTTGTCAGATTTTAGGTTTGTTAGATTGTTAGAGTTTGTTAGGTTTGTTAGATTTTTAGGTTTGTTAGATTTTTATTTAGTTTTTATTTAGGGTGAATCAACTATGAAGTAAGAATAAATTAGGAGCACGCCTATTTTTCGCGTTTAAACCCAATGTAGTACCTCCGGGTGGAGCATTGGGGACGTGGCCGCAAGTATAGCGGCCCTAATTCAAATTATAATGTCCCCACCTCACCACATGTGCAGTTGTTGTTGTCTTGGAAGTCGAAGCAGTTCCTGTATGTTGAATAAGGACCATGCCCCGTAAGAAAATGAATGAGCCCTTGTGAGAGACCAAGTGTCTCGGATGTTTGGAACTAGTGCGTATACCCTCCTCCCATTTGTGCTCTGGTTCCATCTATTTTGCCACTCGGTTAGTATTGTGTCCTGAATGTCCTTTATTATCCGAATTTCTGATGTTAGTTTTAGGATTTCCCGGACTTTTTCTGGTTCGTTGTTTTTAACCAGTATGTCACCGTTCTCTTCCTGATATACAGATCAAGAGGGAGGACTCCTAATATCACATAGAGAGCGTTGTGTTATACGGTCCGGTATGCTCCAGTAAGTCTTATTAGTGCCCCCTTTGAGCATTGTTGACTTTTTGTTTGGGTTATACTAGAGTAATCTGATTGCCCAGGCGCTCGCTGCATGGCTTATTATTGCTGCAAGTACACTGGATAAGTATAATCTTATACAGTTTAGAGGGATATTGTACTTTCGTTGTGCAAGGGTTGCTATGCATTGCATAGCTTTACTGGCACCTGCAGTCACTGTGGTAATGTGTTTTTCGTAGTTGTTTTTCATCAAGGAGTAGCCCTAGATATTTGGCCTCCCGTGTTCTTCGTATTCTGTCTCTGTTCAGTTTAATGATAGGGTCTCTTTCTAGAGAACCTTTAACTATCATATAAGTTGTTTTGTCATGTGGTATCGTCATCTTATTTGCGCTGCACCATTCTAGAGCTTTGTTCAATGCGGTGTTTGCATTGTGCTGTAGTTCATTTCTGAAACCTCCTTCCACCACCAACAAATGTCGTCCGCATAAGCTACTACGGACCTCACCTCATCTGCGGTATCCAGCTGCTCCTAAAGCTCCTCAGTCGCAATGTTCCAAAGCATGCGACCGCAAACTAACCCCTGTGAGCATCCTTTGGTGATTGGTTTTGTGATGTTTTCAGTACCAGAGAGTGATACAAATCTATCTTGGCAATAGCTTCTGAAGGTATGGTGTAGTTGTTTTGCACATTGAATTTCGATTAGCCTATGGAACAGTGTTGGCCACCATAAGTTGTGGAAGGCTCCTTCTATGTCTATTATGATTAGGTCCACGTATTTTTATTTGAAGTGGTTGCAGAGTTTATGGCTTTGTTTACGGCGTCTTCGGTTGATCGTCTTTGTCTAAATCCGTACTACGCCGGGTGCATGCCTTTCGTCTTCCGATATTCTTGCATTCTCGTGTACAGTAGTCGCTCGAAGGTTTTTCCGAGCGAGTCTAGAAGGCAGATGGGGCTGTACGAACTCGGATTTTTCGGGTCTTTTTCTCGGTTTTTAGAGAATATGATTAGGTCTGCTTGCTTCCAGCAGTTTGGAAACTAAATTCACTAGCACTACTATAATATTAATAATAAATTCTATCCTTTTCTAACTCTCGACGACGAGGTTTCCAAAATTTTCAAAACGGGAAATGTGGCTGAGCTGAGGTGTGAAACACAATGAAGCACTAAAAAGTTTATTGCATCCGATCACTTGTGATTCTATAAATAAAGTTGTACCTAACTTCCAGCTCTCAAATGTAATCGATCTAATATTTTCGAAATCGTAAGTGCGACTGAATTGGTGACGCACAATGAAACACTAACGGAGGATTATAGATATTTATTGTGATTTATGTGCGTGACCTACTTCATAGACCTGAATAAAATACGCGCAACTGCAAGAAATATGTTATTGCAATTCTAATCCGCTAAGCGTCACTATCCGATTATTTATAAGAAAACGTCACCAAGGCCCATCATATCCACTGTCGTCCTTTATCAACGTAATATTACGCACGTTTTACAATTACCTACTAATTGTTTATTATTTTAATACTTAAGTATTGTTTAAATTAGTTAAAAACACGATTGTAAAAAAACAACTCTATTTGCGTAATTATTTCAATGGAAACAGTACCTTGCGTAAGCTCTTAATGTTCTATTTTATGGAGTGTAATACAATACAAATAACTCTTGAAATTCCCATGACGACGTGGTAAAATAAGTTACTTGAAGCATTCAAATTTGTTAAGAACCGTTTTCTGCTACTCAATAGAAAGTGAACTTGGATTCTGTCTACACATAAATTATTTAAACGAATAAGGATGCATGAGAATTCTTGAGATCATACAAACTGATAATTTTGTTGCGGTAGACTATGATTTGTTAGTTGTAAAAAGCATCTTAATTAATAGGAAAAGCGATTATTTCGATTTCACTTAATTAACGTATATTGACAAAAACGATTATGCAACTTTCGATTATTTAATATTCAATATAAAAACCTAAAAATTGACCAACTTTGTATTGCCAGTCGAAATTTCAAAACGCGCGTAGTTTAAATAAATTTATAGAAATGTAATATTTTGAGTACAGCTCAATAAGACGCGCTTCGATAGAAGTTTGTTACGTTCAATTTAAAGCATGTTACTAAATCCACGCAAATATAATTAAATAGAACGTTGTTTCTATTTCGCCGATTCCAAATTCATAATGCCTTTAAACTAAGCAACCTATACTACTCCTGTCTTCTGTATATCTAGATAGCGGTTCTAAAAATTTTTGAAAGTTGACAAAATAAATAATTTTTGACGTTTTGCTGTTCATTGGAACGGAATTAATTTACGGTGATGGTTTTTCAATTCTAGCGTGTCCCGTTGTTTAAAGGGATGCGATCCGACAAATTCTAAGTAATTCTCAACTTCTTCGAGGATACAGCACGAAGTATAAGTCTAAATTCGGACAATTGCAGTTATACTCGTGCTGTTTCCTTTCCGTCCTCTTCCTACGTCCTGGTCTCATCCTGGTTGAACGCTAGCTCGCTTCCTTGGGCTGGGTTTCAAATAGTTCCTGAATGCTGTTAGCGAATGGTGCTCATGGTACTCGACTCACAACGTCATACTCCGAAATATAGGTCCACCTAAGAATTCACCTGGAACGTTGAGGAAACTTTCTGGAGTAGCCGACAAAAAGTAATTTGTCTCCCATCAAGTTAGGAACATTTCGTGTTGGATTTACTACAGAGCTAAGTTCCCAAATTAAACATGATACGTAAGTAAGTTCCACGAAGTATCCTTTTACCCTTTATATTGTTTACCTCCTATATCCTCTGGAGATACTTTTCATGCCATTGACTGCGTGATCTAGCAGGATATATATACTGAGTGTTGCGAAATGAATAGTGTTTACTGTTTTGGTTGTTGATTTAAAAACTTAACTTTTATATGCAATAGTCTACATAAACCTTGGTACTTACTAGTATTAAGCATAAAACGCCTGGCACGGGTGGTGCCGTAGCGATAAAATATTTGGTTGGTTGCTTGAATGCCATTAGCTTTGCGGAACACGAGCTCGCTATGTTGTTATAGTATAGTGAGATATGTAATATAAACACCTCCACCATAGGTAGATTAAGTTATATCCGTTTATGTGAACTTACCATATATCATTGCTAGCTCCGATTTATACTTATCTGATATTGATTAGCCGCCAACGAAGTGGCTTAAATAAAAACTCTAGTCCTGTTACAGTTGAAATTATTTTAGTTTTCTCCCTCCTTACTTAGCTTGGCCTGTGGTGCATTCCAGGCGAGAGTTACTGAGGGTTCAGTATCCGCCCCCTAGGATACTAACAATTCCTGTAAGTATTTATATGCCTGTATCTACGGGAGTGCATTTCCGGAACAACGACCTCCCTAAGGAGTCCCTAGAACTGTCACTGTCCTGGTATTTCACTGATGCTAATATTAGACCGACTAATGGTCTGTCATCATTTGTTTATTTATTATTTTTTTTCTCCTTCCTGTCGAGGTACTAATCCAACGTATATTCCAGCGGTATTCTTTTACCTGGCTACGTTGACCCTACTCCCCACCCCTAATCTACGACGGCTAGCCGTAGCATCCTGTTTTGTTTCGGTAAGGGACCCGGGTAGAAAGTTCCTTTCCTGCCTTTGCTTCATTTCCTTCCTGACCCGTAGGTTTTACCGTGACAAGTTTTAATCTTTTAAACCAAAATAAAATATATTTTGGTTGTATTGCTTAAGTAAATCCCCATACGTAACAGTTATAGTGTACGAGATAAGCAAACTAAAACTGTAAAAACCTCATAACTGACTACAAAAAGCTATATATTAGAAGTCTTTCATGCCTTGATAACCCAATATATCTTGCAATGTCAAATTCTTAAAATTGGAAAATTAAACACACTTTCGCGGACACACGCACACATGCGCGTACACGCGTACACACACACACACACACACACACACTAACATTATTTTGAAACAGATTAATTGATTAATTAAATTTCATTAACTTGTATAACTTATAGACAAGAACTCCATAATAAATTACTTTTATATTTTAATTAGCATCCCTTATAATAAAAACCAGGTTTAGAAATAGCTTTAGGGTTAAATATTATAAATTCCAGCGGCAGTCATCATAATTTAACGGTCCTACCTTGCAAATCCGAATACAAAACCCTTTTAAAGCTTATGTCGGTTATAGAATGATGAATCTGATAAATTTAAATGGCATAGTACCTTTTAACGTAAACAAAGAAAAGCAATTTTCAGTAGTAAAACTTAATCTTCTTAATAATTTCGTTGATTGAAAAGGGTTATAGAAAACGAAACATTATAAATAGCCAAACTATTTTCCAATTTGATTTGTTCAAAGATTGTAAGCAATTTTAAGTAGTGTGGAGACATCCATTGTATTTAAATCCATTTCGGCTCAAGTGGGTTAACCAGTCTTTTGTTAATGGCAGACAACTGTTGCCAATGGGTATGGTCCACAATTCAATAATTAAAAATTCCAAGAAGATACAACATAGTCAAACCCTTAGAAAAATAATCGCTTCCGTGACCCTCAACTTGAAAGAGGTTGGATTTGGTTTCTGAAATCTTGTTTTTGAGGAGGTTCTGTTAAGTCATTGGATAACAGAAATATGACGTAAATAATGGTTAGAGTGGGGATTAATATATAACTTAAGACTTTAGCCAAAAGACGAGAGAGATTCCAATGGAGTTGTCCGTTGTAAAAAAAGGTAGAAACGTAACCACAGAAGTTTGCGGGTAGCGTTCTCCGGCATCACAGATATGATATTGCACTTAGTATCACGATAGTGAAATTGGAAATGAGTAATTAACTCTTCCAGTTCGCGAGGGTTACGCCCGTATGTTCGCGGATTTATAGTGATACAAAGTATAGAATAAAAAGCTTGTATGCGTGTGACGCACAAGTTAAGTTAAATTATCAACAAGATCCTGCCGGGTTCGTGTGCCAGTGAATTATTTAATAATTGCAAGGAACAAAGCAACAAGCGAGATTCTCTCCCCCAATTTAAGAGCTGTTCTGCGTTGGAAGGCAAGCCATCAAACAATTGGCTATTTTTAGTAAGTAAGTTTTTATAGTTAAGTAGCATGACCAATTTTTAGTTAGTTTGTTGTTAGGACGTTTTGGCCATAAACCGTAGGATTAATTTAGTGTAAAATTTATAAGTTAAGTTTCTTCCATATAAAGTGTTTGGGAATTACTTATGTACGTAAATTATCATAATTCCATATTCACGCATTCAATTAAATTTCTAAACTAAAATCAATGATTGTAAAAGGTTCACGTTTATTGCTCTGTTAATTAAATAGTTTTTGTTTGCCGTTGATTAAGTCAATAGTTTTTTTATTTTTATCATGAAAGTTGCATAAGTAGTCAAAAAGGAAAGAATTGATTAAAAGAAACAATTGTCCTTCTTGGGATGACAAGTTTCTCAAGGTTTTGCATGAACATTCTCGACTTGTCTGGCGCCCTTGGTAATTGTCATTAAGCCACAATATTTATGAAAGGTAAGTGCCAATTCTTTTTTGTATTATATTATATATTAATGTAGCCCTGTCTGCAAAATTTTAACCCTCTATATGATCCACGACCTTCGCTAGCTAGTGCCGGTGACCTTCCTTTAATTTTTGTTTTACAGGCCGCCCCATTTTATAATTTTAATAAAAATAATATACTTAGTAGCTTTTCCGCCTGTAACAACACACACACACACACAAATGTGTACATATATGCCAAGACTGATATACACTTATTAATGCGCATTCAAATACTCCATCAATTTTGAAATAAGTTTAAATTTAAACGTGTTTTTACAGTTTCAATTTAAATTTATATTCATTTATACAAGATTTTAATTTACATTTTATTTGTTATTTAGTTTTTATTTTTAGTATACTTTTACAAGTGTTTTATCATTTTTTGTTATTTTTCCATTTTAAGAAAAAATAATTTCATCTATTGTAAGTACACATTTAACTAAAAACATGAGTGTACAAAATTTCTTTGAAGCATTTTTTTAAATTATTTATAAAAATGTTGATGGTCAATGATAGATGTTATTAAACGGTTTTTATTTACTATAGACGCTGAGAGTTTACGAATATGTCAAACTTATACTCAAATTCTCTCTAAGGTATACTATAGATGATAAATTTATCCGTTCTGAAATAAAACTTTCAGGAGACTTCCAGACTAGTTCGAACTCTAACTTCGCGCGGTGTGAGAGTGAACAGAACTCAAGCGCCACTGCAATTTCGCGGTAATTGTGCAAAATTGACCGTAAGGAAAATGAAGAAATCCCAACGCTCAAAAAATCGCTCTGAATACCACTGTACCCTCTAACAACTAAATCAAAATTGAAGCTGTAAGAAAATGTAGTGTTAGATATTAAAAGTGGAACAGCTGTATGCATTCCAATAGAAGATCTCTCTCTCTCTCTCTCTCTCTCTCTCTCTCTCTCTATATATATATATATATATATATATATATATATTGTTATGTATAGGGAGCTACCAAGAGTTCTAAGGGTTGTTTAGTACAAGGTAGTATATGCCAAGCAAAATTATACACATATTTGATCACATAAACTTAAAAATATATGTTTGCCATGTTTTTCATATACTAAAATACCATTCAAAATGGTAGTTGAAATTAAGTGCCAAAAAGTAATATTAAAATGACTAAATGACGTAGTAAGATGTACAGTGCTCAAGGGTTTATGCCGAGTTTCAATTTTAAAGGCCTTTGAAAGTACATTTGCCGTCCAAAAACCGGATGCGTCTATGGACGTTTACTATCAACCACGCATCCAGGTTCAAGTGTTATTTGTTTTGGTTTTGCATTTTAAATAGAATCAACTTTTGGACAATATTTGTAAACTCAAAATTATTAGTTATAACAATGTCAAATATGATTGGTGAACTGTAAATATTTAGGACAAACACTAGAATTTTATGTAATTAAGGAAAGTGTAAAAGGACATGAACTATGGTATGTGCGACACAAACGAAATGTTAGGATGTTATTGGACGATTTAGTTATGTACTTTAAAGTGTAGTAGGCAAGAAAGTTAAAATGGTCGCCTTGGAAAGCAAACAAGAAGAGATTATTTCGAAATTCTTTGGTAAAAAGACGTGTTTTTCATACTGTGCTAATTTGTATACGATTTCAAAAGAAGTTAATAAAAGTATTTGTTTTTAAAGAGTTTGATTTAGTGAAGAAGGGCAAAGAAGTAACAGCGACGAAAGTAATAAGTGTAAAGAGTAGTGATAGTGCGACGGTGAAACGACGAAAAGTATATAGAATTGGAACGATATTGGGAAAGGTAGCAGGCATTCGAGTGGTAATACAAGGGAAAGAAATTGGATTTGGATAGCGATAATTAGGTAGCAGGACATCGAGAGGAATTATATAAGAAAAGACGTTGGATTTGGATAGCGATTTATAGATTTGTAGCGGGGCATAGAGCAATTTGAATTAGGACGACGAGTAGATTTGGATACGATAAGAAGAAGCGGACGGTTTGATTGAAGACACGAGGAGCGGAATTTTGGAGAGCAGCAATTGGTAGTGGAGAATTAAAGCAGAAATTAGCACAGGGGAAGTTACAGCACAGGGTATTCAAAATTCTAAATTCGGGTTAATTATTTCAGGTATTGGGGAGCAGCTAAATTTCAGAACAACACCTGGAGGCGGTACCAATCATTCAACTAGATAGGACATCAGTGTAAAGACGCATACGGCGATAAGGATTTTGAGCCAGCAGTTAGAGCGGCCACATACGAAGTATAAAAAGATATCTTAAAACGTCAGAAATAGTCATATAATTTTGGTAGTAATTTAATTTGGCACAAAGCGACTTTGATCGTAGTAAAATTTTGGCATACACAAAAGTAGAATAAAATTTTGTACTAAAACAAAAGAGTGTGCACGTTGGTTGGACTTTGCACATCTACTTATAACAGAACTCACTATAAGTAGTTTGAACACCCTGAGATTTAAGAGCTTAAATAGTCGAGACATTGAAATAAATAATTAATTAAAGAACCAACCAAACGTTGCAAGTCCGGGGCGTGCATTAGGTGTGCACATTGCATAAAAAAGGCGCGACAAAAAAGGGGTAAAATCAAATAAAATTTTATAGAATAAAGAGTGAGTGATTACATAGTAAAGTAGTAAAGTAAAAGATTTAATAATAATATATATATATATATATATATATATATATATATATATATTGATATGATAACGCCGTACTCGGTGTCAATGGCGTTTTCTTACTTAACTCCACCTCTCTGTGTTTTCCTAATCAAATTTCATTCCCACTAAATTTTATTTATTATTCTGCCACGGCTAGCTTTTATTATTCTACACAGAGTGCACAACGTTACGATGATCAATTTTTCTCTCTTTTACCCCTTTATGATTACCTCTTTCTTTGAATTATAAAATAAATGAAGTTAATTAATTCCATATAATGAAAAAAAATATTATGTACAGGTTTTGAAAATTATTAAAATACACTCTTCAATCAATCAATATCATAAGTCTTATTTATCTCAAAATTTATCTGCTTTGCAATCAATCTAAAGTCACCAAAACTACTCTTTTTTATCAAAGAAGCCTGGAACGTTCTAAACCCCTTTATAATATTACGTACTTTTAACATATGCAAAGTTTGTTGCTGACTCTGTTACACAAGTTTTAATAAATTCAGTAATGAAATTTAAAAATAGAAAAAATATCTTAAAACTAATAAGATCTGACCTGGTCTGTTTACTTTGTGCTTTTTTATTTCTTTCTAGCCATTCAAAATTGTACCAAACTTGTAACAATTTTATTTTTGATTAATAAATCCCTTCATAAAATTGCGAGAATAATAAAACACTTTTATTAAAACAATAGTAAATTACATTCAACAACTAAAGTAATACGTTAAAGCAGCATCGTCCTTTGGTATTCTATTTGTGGTTAAATATCTGTGTCTTCTACAGCTATTTGCAGGCGCGTTTCTGTTTGACTGTCCCCTCCTCGGACGCCTCGGTCGCCCGAGCTAGTTTTGTAATCAGTCGGCCATACGTGGAAGAAGCAATAAGATGTATCAAAAATTGCAGGCCGGCAATTTGCGTATCAACTTTGATGAGTTAGGACACATCTTCGAATAGCGGTTGGTAACGTATAAAGGTTATTAACTTGTTTAATTTGAGATAATTTATTTAGCGCGACAAGACATAATGCTACAATTGACAATGCAACTCTGAAAACACGAAATTTAGAAGGCAGTTTATTAAGAAGACGACTTTGCTACAACTTACGATGCAACTTTTAGAATAGAAAATTTAAGAAACCAATTTTATGAAGACCACTTTGTTATACAACGTAACGATGCTACTTTGGTGAGGCGGCGTGATTCAACAACCGGATTGCAACGGCTGCCGAATCTATCGTGGCCGTATTTGATTCTACACGTGGAACAACTCCATAGTAGAAGTTGTTTAGTATGAATTTGGTTCACACTACACGCAGTGACCTTTGCATGAAATAACAAGTACCTCATCAAGGCGAGAAATGCAATTTTTGGTTCGTATATAGCTTTAAGTCATTTTTATGTGTTTCACACTAGAAACACGTTAATTTGTTCTAATGTGTAAAAGCATGAATAATATAAAAGTTTCAACTGTTGCTGAGCTGGATTTTCCAGTGTCGAAACTAAAATTCACTGATTTGATGTTTTGAGAAACAACACGCGTGGTTCATTATGAATCGTTAGTAACAACAACAGGTGTTACTGACGTCACATATTTTTCTGTAGTATACTGCTGACAGATGTATTCTTGAAAGCAAATGCTTCGAACAGCTTTAGCACAAGTTATGTAAACAAGAGTATTTTTGTGATCTGCTTTATAGAAACTAAAACTTGCACATGTAATTTAAAAAGAAAAACTTGAGTAGTAACATTTTTAGAAGTAATTAATTTGTCATCGGCCTGAACAGATCTGCACAGGTCGGAGCCCTTTTGTATAACAAGTTTACAATATACTGTAAAATATTTGATTAAAAATAATTTAGATAAACCTGAAGTTGAAAACCATGAAGTGATTCAGTTATTAATTAAATTTTGTTGCAATTCATTTTATTTTAAAAGAGATTCTTTTAGTAAACAATTGGTTAAAGATTAAAGTTTTTATTTTGATCAAATATGATCAAACCTAAACACATAAAGCTAACATTCTTATGAGTAGAATTTTGATGCCAACTTTATATTGAAAATATCTTTTTACTACTTCTTTATGTATATTTGCTGGACACAAATAGTGTTCCACTTTTTATTTATCTAACTATTACAATTTCTTACAGGAACAGCGTCTTATTTTATTAAGACAGGTTTTTGTCATCGAAGGCGATCTTTTTTTTCTTTGGGTCTCCACGTCCGCCCTTAGAAATATGCCATGCCATTATCATGAATAAGTCCGGACTTGGTGGCGCCTATTTGGTTTAGATTAATTTTGACCTACAAACAGATTTCGACTTACCCCACTATTTCTCATAGCTCTACCCAAGAAATAGACCCCTAGTTATGTCGGAAGACTTAGTTTCACTGCCACCCAAAATGGGGCTGGTGCCTTTAAGAAAAGATACGTTTCAAACTCATCGACGCTTTATAATATTATACCATCAATTAGAATTTTTCATGAATTTAAATTATTATACCATCCATTATCAACCAACATCAATTCAGAATTATTGTCATCAACACATTTGAAATATGATCAACCAACTAAGATTATCCATACACTCGGATTTATGATACACCCATTTGGATTTCAAAATTATTGCCATCAAGCTCAAATTATTACATCTTACTTAAATCAGGATTATGCACCCTTTTGGATCATTATCATCAGCCTCAAATTATTGTCGTCACTCTGGAATTATTGTCGTCCGACTTGAATTATTATATTATTACACCTCAAAGCCCTATTATTATTATATTATTAGTTTACATAAATTACCCAAAATTCTACTCACGTTAATCGGCAAAAGAATTCTTCATATTTGTATCACTTATCTGTCACTATACAATTTCACTATTAAAATATTATTACGCGTGACTCTTAGGTTTAGAGTAACGCAACTTGGCCTTGTTGACTTAAAACTGAGCTCTGTTATAATTGCTCGCTGTTAAAATATGGGCTGATCCCATTTGGGTGTGGGCCGGGCCCCTAACAAGTCCGTCGCTATCTTAACCAATGAGGTCTTTGTATTTCCTACACTTGAAGCGGTTTTCTGATGTAATATACTTGACTTTTCGGGTAATGGTTGTTTGCTACAGATGCTTCGTTATCTACCATACGTTGTTTTGAGTAAATAATCGCTTTTCTATATTATACAAAAATATCTGATGTAATTTTAATTTCGATTTTCATGTATATTTGTTTATTTACGCATCTTTAATTACATTTTCTTATCAAAGATGTTAATTGTTTCTACGCACTTACGCAACGCTTTATTAAGTTTTATCTCTTATCTCCGTATTACATTATAACTAATTAGAATCCTTTTCAATGCATGTTTGATTACCTTTATTCTCATTCTCTTCTAAATACGCGTGCTTCTACTGAAAAATATCGTTGTTTGCATTACTTAAAATTACTAAAGTTTTATATACCGGGTGATAAATCTTTGTTATTCACCTAATGTATGAATTACCTATTTCTATGCTAAATATGCGTCCTATTGTTATAAGATGCGTTTATTTGCGTTGCTTAAAACTACTTGTGCTCTATATACAGGGTGTTAAATACTTACTATTTACATAATATAAGAACTATTGAATTTTCTACTAAATAAATGCAGTTTTCTGCTTCCTATTATAATTTATGATTACTGCACGACCGTTGTTATAAAATACACCCTTAAACAACCCCTTATCACAGCATATATATATATATATATATATATATATATATATATTGCTGTGATAAAAGGTTGTTTAGGGGTGTATTAAGTAGTAAGGGTCGTGTAGTAACTATAAATAGCAATGAAAATCAGAAAACTGCATTTATTTAACAGGAAAATAAGTAATTTGTACATAAATAGCAAGCATTTAACCCACTGTATATAGATCGTAATTAACTTTAAACAATGCCAGCAAGCACATCTTTCGATAATAGAACGCGCATTCAGCAGAGAAATAATCGTACATGTAAATAAAACTACGTTGAGATGTGTTTAACAAGTTTATAAAATAAAGCCGCAGAAGATAAAACAAAACCTAATAAATCCTCATGCAATTACGCTTGTAATAGAGAAGGAACAACATGCGCTTTGATAAGAAAACGCACTTTCAAAGATCAGTCTAAATAAATACGTGAACGAAAACAGCACGAGAGTTACATCATTTATTTTTGTACAATTATCCAAAATCATTACCTATACAAAACACAGACGTAAGTTAAAAGTCTGTTCACGATAACAAATAATAAGCCAATCAAAGATCACAAATAAACACGATGACACGGAAATCCAAAAGAGTTTCATCAGAAATCAGCTTGAAATATTAAAGACAAACCTGGTTGGTCGCGACTATCTGTAAGACTGTTTGTAGTGGGAAAAGCTATATAACACCCACCGGTGATAAGGCAGCTCAGTTTCCACTTGAAGCACGTTGAATCCACATGACTTATAACCAAAAATCTACGCGTAAGATAAATAAAATTTATGATATAGTGAAAATAGTGCTGTATAAAATTTGTGTTAAGAATATATGAAAAGTTTTTGCCGTTTTTTTAGAAAACGTAAGTAGAAATTGGTTAATTAATTAATAAATTAAATATTTATAATGGTATAGGACTTTTGTTCTGCGTCAAAACAATACTTCTGGTATATTCTTGGACTATCTCTGGTATAATTCTGGTATAATTTATAGTACTAGGTAACCCACGAATTCAAGAGGTATTTAAGGGAAGAGATTCAAAGCAGATACAGAGAAATATCAAATAAAGCAAGAGGTGATTTTAGAAAACAAGGGGTAACCGTACTGAAATATTGGTTCGACAAAGCAGAGCATTAGTATTCGATTGAGGACAACAGGGGGGTGTTGATCCATAACACGAAACAACATATCAAGAGATTGCAGGTCAGACCTACTTAATTTTAAGGAATTTTTCAATTTAAATTTTAATACTGAATTTATTCAATTTATCCAAAACTTGTAAAGAGTCAACAGAAACATTGCATGCGTTTAAACTTTCGTAATAAATCATAAAGAGGTTTCGAACGTTCCAAATTTTTTTTGTAAAAAGGTGTTGTTTTTGGTGACTTTAATTTAAATTAAAAGAATATAAATTTTGGCATAAATAATACATATGATTTTAATTGATTGAAGGGTGTATTTAAATAATTTCAAAAATTGTAAATATTATTTCCTTTCATTATATGAATGTTGATTGACTTCGTTTTATCAATTCAAACAGGTAATCATAAAGGGGTGAAAGAAAATTAATCATCGTAACGTTGTACACTCTGTGTGGACTAAAAAGGGCTAACCGTGGCATAATAATAAAATTAGGAGATTAGAGTAATACACAGAGAGGTGGCGTTTAGTAGAACGTTTATTGCACCGAGTACGGCGTTATCATATCAATTTTTATATGACGTAACAACGTAGGGGAGAAAACTACATAGCAATATATATATATATATATATATATATATATATATATATATATATATATATATATATATATATTGAGATATACATCTGTCCGCTTAATATTTTAAACAAAATGTAGAATAGTGTAACAATTTTATTTTCGATAATAAATCCCTCCATATAATTTTAAGAATAATGTAACAATTTTATTAATAACAATAATAATTTGCATTCAACTTCAAAAGTAATACGTTAAGCCTGCATCGTCCTTTAATAATCTACTTATATTTAAATATCTGTGTAGTATACAGCTATTTACAAGCACAGCTCTGTTTGATTGTGCCCCTCCTGACGGCGCGACCGCCCGAGCTAGTTAGAAGATAGTCGGCCACAACTGATAGAAATATCAACATGTACCCTAGATTGCAGGCCGGCAATCTGCGAATCCACTTCAATTAGTGAACATATCTTCGAATAACGGTCGGTAAGGTATATATTGTGCGAACTTGTATAATTTGAGATAATTTATTTAGCGCGACAAGAAGGATGCAACTTTTAAGACACACAACGACAAGAAGGATGCAACTTTTAAGACACACAACGACAAGTAGGATGCAACTTTTAAGACACACAAGAACACAATAAAGTATACACATGTAAGATGCTACCTTTGGAAAGCGGCGTAATTCAACTTCGAGATTACAACTGCTGCAGAATGTATTTCAACAGGATTTGATTTGACACGTGGAACGAAGTCATTATTGAAGTTGGTTTGGATGAATTTGTTTCAAATTACAAACGCTGTTATCGTTGCTTGAAATAACGGGGATCCCGTCTTTCTTTGTTACAATGCCACAAATGCAGTTTTGGTTCGTAGATAGCTATAAGTTCTTTTTATGTGTTTCAAAACTAGGAACACGTTAACTTGCTTTGATGCGTAATACAAGTACGTTATAAAAGTTTCAACTAATTGCTGAGCTGGATTTACCAGTAGTAAAACTAAAGTTCACTGATTTAATGTTTTAAAAACAACACGCGTTGCTCAATATGAATCGACGGTAACGTCAACAGGTGTTACAGACGTCATATATTTTTCTGCTTTGTACTGCTGACAGATGTTATTTTAAAAGTAAATGCTTTGAACAGCTTTAGTACAATATATGTAAACATGTCTATTTTTGCGATCAGCTTTATCTAAATTAAAATTTGTATATGTAATTTAGAAAACTCAAATGCTAACATTGTTAGAAACTATTAATTTGTTATCTGCCTGAACAGACCTGCACAGGTTAGAACCCTATTTGTACAACAAGTTCATGTCTTGAAGTAAAGTATTTGATTGAAAATAATTAAGACACACATGAAAGTTGAAAGTTTTAGATTGATACAGTTAATGATTAAATTTTTGTTACAAGTCACATTATTTTAAAAGAGATTTTTTTTAGTAAACAATTGGTTCAAGATTAAAGTTTTTTATTTTGATCAAGTATGATCAAATCTAATAACATAAAGCTAAAACCCTTATGAGTAAGAAATTGATGCCAATTTTATATTGGAAATACCTTTTTACTACTTCTTTATGTATTTTGCTGGACACAAATGGTGTTCCACTTTTTATTTATTTAACTATTACAATTTCTTACAGGAGCTGCGTCTTATTTTATTAAGACAGGTTTTGTCAGCGAAGGCGATCCTTTTTCTTTGGGTCTCCACGTCCGTCCTTAGAAATATGCTATGCAATTATCATAATTACATCAGGACTTGGTGGCGCCTATTTGGTTTAGATTAAGTTTAATCTGCAAACAGATTTCGACTTACCCCCCACTTCTCATAGCTCTACTCAAGGAATAGACCCCTAGTTATGTCGGAAGACTTTGTTCACTGGCGCCCATTTAGAAAATTTGTAACACTGACGCCGCACATATAAAAAAATATGTTTCAATGGCACCGGCAACGGTTAGGGCCCAGTTAAATTCGTTTCACTGCCACCCAACGTGGGGCGTGCAGTAGATAAAAAGAAAAAACGGTACAATACTAATAAATTAGGTCTTACTCAAATGACTATTGTGAATTTGACACCATACACGATTCACCCACATGTCTTTCCTATTATATGCTGCTGTAGGGCTCTCGTATCTTTACCTGTAACTTCAAATAAGTGTTACTGTTTTGTATTGTTATCCCTATTTATACAAAAAAACCTCAATTTTGTAAATAATTACCTCAGATTTACATGCCCAAATTCTGTATCTTGATCACAGTTATTCCAAAATACAGTGGTACCCTTACATGAGTGGCATCGCCGTGGATCAATGTAGTAAGCGTAAGACTACGGATCCCAAGGTCCTGGGTTCGAATCCCGACACGGCCGATTGCTTGAAAAATGGTAGGTGAGCATTTTTCACAAGAATTACGCCCTCGTTTGGATGAGAGGTTAAATGGAGGTCCCGTGTGTGAGTGTTGTCACGCACGTTAAAGATCCCTACCTTGCCTGGTACGGCAAGTGTTCGGCAAAATTCTAAATTTTCAGGCAACAAAAAACTCGCCTCCTGGCCAATGTAGTACCTTCGGGTGGAGCATTGGAAATGCAAATGCACTATACCCTTACAAGGTAACGTAATAATCCAACTCTCTTTTTACCTATCTAACTGCAAATATTAATACTACTGGCAAATATTATTGAATTCTTTTTACTTTCCTTAAGTTTGGTTTTTCTCTGATTCTCCTAGTCTTGTGTGGATGGTCTTTATTTGTGGGCCTTTTTGCTGTCTTTTCTATGTATTTTAGCTTTGTTTTCTTTTGGGTCTAATTTTATTCCTGTGGTTATTGATACTCTCTGGGGAAAATTACTTCTGGGAAAATAAAACTCTATCCGTCTTGCCAACAAATATATTTCTATTTAATTATAGACCTTTTTTTACAATCTCTTATCCTGTTTTAAATATAACATACCCGTAGGTTCACATTATCAAAAATATATAGTATCAGAACTGAAACTTAAAAATTCAATCAATCTTTACAAAAGTCATCTGTCATTCTTATTTATTTTTTTAAAATCCCTCTCTCTTAGATATTTCCTTGACTATACTCTGCATACTTACTTCAATATCATATTTTTACATACATTTCCTTTATATCCTAACACATCTTAATTAAATAGACATAAATAATTACTCTGAATTCCAATCTTTTTCTAAAGTCTTTAGTTACTTAAATTCACTCACATTTTTAAACATTTGATCATAGTTTATATATACAGTAGACTCTTAAATTTAAACATCTACCTAATCGAACAATTTCTCCAATTCCGCATCCGATATATCACTACACGGACACAACCAACACCAAAATATGGCTTAATTGCTCCTAGCACCAATGAATGTGGTCTCCATTCAAATACAATAGAATGTCTTAAAAAAAACGACTAGCAGAAGCTCCCGGGGCGGTTTTCATAACCCAAGTCACAACAAAACTACTTAGCTACCGTATGTTTAAAAGTCTATTCCAGTATCCTACATGCTCAAAATTACAGCAGCCATACAACAGAGCACAAAAACATTACACCTATAGTATTGTTGAACACAAGTATTGATGTAAACTGCTCGTTTAGAATATCGAAACAGTACGCCTATTATCACTGAAGCACCATATTTGCCAACTCCTAACATTCCTAGCCCCTAAGTGTTCTTTTCTATTTGTTATATATATATATATATATATATATATATATATATATATATATTTCTGTGAAGTTTCCCTTTGATTGCCCTATAAAAATACCTAAAATTAAATCGCTAAATCGTTAAATCGTGCCCCACTGTTGGGTCGTTATAAATATTGTGTAGTTGCCCTGGAAATCGCCGGATTGCTAATTCGTGCCCCACAATTTGGGTGCCAGAAATATTGTAAAGTCTACCTCGGCTGTTCCCTCTCGGGCACTCTATTATGCATAATATACCACCAAAGACCCATACCTGAACTGCTGAAACTGAAAACTCCCGCTCACTGCCTCCACGCTGTAATCTAACAGCAAATCACTACCCTACAATCATTCTCAAAATAACGCAACTCACAAGATACATCACACTCTATTTACATGAAATAAATATTACAATTTTAAAAACTCTTTTCGTTATATACAATAATATTACTAGGGTTCTCAACAATTCCTTTTCAAAAATGTATTTGAATTCAATAATCTCATCACACAAATATCCTAATGAAGTAAGAGGGCTAGCCCCATACTTGACTTTAATCCTTGTCCTAATATGAATTCATAGTAAAACTCTTTAAACTTGAGTGCAAAAGTATAGCATTGTGAAAATAAAAATAAGTCCCCTGTTAGAGTATGAGGGAGCATACAAGAAATAACAGGAAATCATGAAGTGTAGATATATTTCAATTTAATGTTGACAGCAATATATTTTATTTTATAACAACTATTATTATGACAGACAAGGCCAACCTATTATAAGTATAACTATTAACAAACTAACACATACTACAACAAATATTTGAGTATAGGAACATACATATTTTAACACTTCCCCTTACTCAAATATGTATCACAATTTATAAGTCCTAATTCTTTTACATGTTTTGAATGTTTGATCTGATTTAATGCTTTCGTAAACAAATCAGCTAACATGTCATCGGTTCTTTTATATTTGATTAAAACTAAACCTTCGTCAACTGCATTTCTTACAAAATGATGGCATACATCTATGTGTTTAGTACGCCTATGCGGTTGCGAATTTTCAACTATTTTGTGTGCACTTTGATTGTCGTTATAAATTGTAATCGGACAATCAATATGCCATAAGTCATGTAGAAAATTTCTGATAAAATATGCTTCTTTTGTAGCACTACCTAAGCTGTAATATTCAGCTTCTGTGCTGGAGCATGCAATGGTTTGTTGTTTTATGGATTCCCAGCTAACAACAGACTGACCAAACTTTACTACAAGTCCAGTGCAGGATTTTCTGTCACTAATATCACCGGCCCAATCTGCATCTGTGAAAATCTCTATATCATTTCCACCCTTTTTAATTAGTAATCCATAATCCAAAGTACCCGATAGATACCGTAAGACCCTTTTTGCCGCAAGCCAATGCTCTTTATTAAAGCTATTGTTAAATTGACTGAGTTTACTACAAGTATAAGAAATATCAGGTCTTGTACAAACAGAAAGATACATAAGACTACCTATCAACTGTTGATTCTTGGTATCACAAGTTTCTGATTTTACTAATTTACAACTTACGTCCATTGGAGTAGCAACGGACTTGCAATTAGACATCTGAAATTTATTTAATAGATTTTTAATATATTCTTTTTGAGACAGTATCAAAAAACCTTTTTCACGATCCCGAATAATTTTCATACCAAGACATTGTTTTACAGGTCCAAGTATTTTAATATCAAAGTTTTTAATTAATTCTTCATATAAATTCTTTTTAAGCTTTTCGTTATTGCTAAAAACAAAAAAGTCATCGACATACAGGGCAACAATAACCCTTTTATCATTCTCAGTTTTTACATAAACACATTTTTCACACCCTGACTGTTTAAAACCAATAGCAGAAAGAATTTTATGTACCTTCAAATTCCATGATCTACTAGCTTGTTTTAATCCATAAATACCTCTTTTTAATAAGCATACAGTATGTTCTCCATTATGAGTATAACCTAAAGGTTGCTCCATGTAAATTGTTTCATTAATTTCACCATTTAGAAAAGCAGTAGTAACATCGATATGTTCAATATCCATATTTAGCTCTACTCCTATAGTGAACAACATTCGTAATGTGGAATGCCTAACAACTGGTGCAAATGTGTCTTCGTAGTCAACACCAAATATTTGACTAAAGCCACGAGCTACTAATCGAGCCTTATATTTGTGTATAACGCCATTTTCATCATACTTTTCTTTGAAGACCCATTTACGTTTAATGACATTTTGACCTTTTGGTCGATCTACTAGCTCCCAGACATTATGCTTCATTAGTGAATTATATTCTTCATCCATAGCTTGAATCCAATGAGCACTCTTTTCTGAGGTCACAGCTTCATTATAATTTTGCGGTTCATTACTATTTGATGCATTCAAAAAATAAAACTCGTCCACGTCGAAATCTTTCATCTAAACAGGTAAGCGTCGATCTCTTTGGGGCCTCTCGTTTACATGTTCGGATAAGTCATCAAGTCTGTTAGGTTCTATCGGATCATTTATTTCATTTGAATGAGTATTTTCCATCAACTTGGGTAAAGGTTTAACCAACAAATCATTTCTAGTAGGTAGCATAATTGTACTTTCTACAGAAGTTGAGATGTCCACTTCGGTGGATATATCTTTAATAAACTTATCCTCCAAGAATATGACATCCCTAGCAATTATTATATCTGCTGGTTTTAGTGGGTCTACTAGTCTGTAACCATTACCGTATAAACAATATCCTACAAAAATGCATGTTTTGGACTTACAGTCTAGTTTCTTACGCTGATGTTCAGGTTTTAGAGCATATGCACTGCATCCAAAGACACGTAGGTGACTAAGATTAATTTTATTACCAGTCCAAATCTCCATAGGTGTAACTCCTACAATAGCTGCAGTGGGACTCCTATTTTTTAAGTATACTGCTGTAGACACTGCTTCAGCCCAAAACTTTTTACTTAAACCTGATTCGTGAAGCATCGCCCTAACCTTTTCCATAATAGTTCTATTTAATCGCTCAGAAACTCCATTTTGCTCTGGCGTATATGGTACGGTTGTTTCATGAATAATACCACTTTTCTCTAAATAATTTCTAAAAATTTTGTTACAATATTCTGTGCCATTATCACTCCTAAAACGCTTTATTTTGCAATTGGTTTGATTTTCTGCTAAAGTTTTAAATTCAACGAATACATTAACAAGACTCGCCTGATCTATAGTCTTAAGAAAATGCACAGATGTGTATCGGGTGTAATCATCAGTAAATGTTATGAAATAACGAGCTCCACCCCAACTATTCTCAGACATAGGTCCACATAAATCTGAATGAATCAGTTCTAGTTTTTGAGTTGACCGTTTTGCTACACCTTTTGGAAAAGCAAACCTTTTTTGCTTCCCCTCAATGCAAGAAATGCAAGGGGTTAAAGAGTCATTTTTAAAATTAATACCTTGAGCTAAGTTATTACGAAGCATCAACATACCATTTAAACTGAGATGTCCTAATCTTCGATGCCACATATCCAGAGAAACCTCTGGCGAACTGAATAAACAGTCATTTTTGTTCCATTCAGTTAACTTTGTGTTTGACATACTGATATTTGGAACATTCTTTTGTTGAGTTTGTATACCCCATTAACATTTGTTGCTGAAAATGACAACGTCCGTTTACTTTTATGTTCGACTGATCAAATGCATAACAATTTTTGTTGTCAAATAATAATACATAACCTTTGTTAGTTAATTTATGTACTGAAAGCAAATTAGCAGCAATATCAGGTACATACAAAACATCAGTAATGATTTTTCTTCGTCATTATCTAATAGAACATTGACATCTCCTACACCCTTACTGTATATTTTACTATTATTAGCTACCGTAATTTCAGATATTTGATTTGAATTAGAAAAATTCGTTATCCAATCATGACGATTTGTCATGTGGCTTGTACAACCTGAATCAAGCAACCAATCATTAGATTTAGATGCATCACAGCTAACAAAAATGTTTTCAGTAGAAAACATAGTTTTACTATCTTTAACAGTATAAGAATGATTACCATTAGAATTGTGAATCTCTCTTCATTCTTTTTTGTTCCTTCCTGTACAATGTACATTTTGGCTTAATATGACCTGGTTTGTTACAATGATGGCATACAGGTACTGTTTTCTTTTTAGTTTTTCCAACAAAAGCAGTAGATGTACTTGCACCAACATTATCATTCTTACGATGAACATCCAGCATCAGTCTTGATTTAATAAATTCGCTACTCAACTTTGTTTGTGTAGCTTCAATTCCCATGACCAACGAATTGAATTCATCAGGAAGTCCAATTAACATCAATTCAGCTATTTCTTCATCTTCAATCTGACAACCTATATCTGCAAGCTCTTGTGTTAAAGAAATAATGGCCCCAATGTACTGATCCATGGTTTCAAAATCGTTGTACTGAATACGGGATAGTTTACGTTTTAATGCTAAACGTCTACTAATACCTTGGTTTTCATATGCAATTTTTAAATTATTCCATGCTTCTTTGGATGTATTTGCATTGCGTACATGAGGATAACATGAAGGTTTAACACACAAGCATATTTTTGCATAAGCTCGCTGATCTTTATTAAAATCAGTAACAGAATTATCCTCTACACATTCCCATAAACCGGAATCAATCAAAAGTAATTTCATATGAAATTTCCATGATGCATAGTTGTGAACGCCCTCAAGTTTATCAACACTACTTAAAGAACTTCCACTATTTATTATAATAGGCGTAGATACAGCATGAATAGCATCAGTAGCTTCAATTTGTCCGTTTTGAGTCATATTAGAATCTAGACAAACTTACACTATAATGTCCAAACAAGTTGTTACGTCGTCATCGAACAATTCGGTATTTTGTGACAATAAATACTTTGTGCGTGCATCCTACAGTTTGAGTGAAACATTTTATATACCGGCAATAACAGTGCATAAAGTGACAGTCGTACTCGAGCCTTTAAAGAGGCAAGTCGCCTTCGAACCCTTGAAAGGGACGGTCGTATTAGAGCTTTAAAAGCGAGACCGACACCCGGTCGAGCGTGTTACTGGTTCTCCGTAAAAGCTTTTGTGCGTGAAAGTGTCTATTGCCCCCAGCGGCGCAGGACAAAGCTTTGTGCGTGAAAGTGTCTATTGCCCCCAGCGGCGCAAGACTTAAGGTATTTATACCCTTCCTTAATTAGTTGGTAGTTGTCTTTTTTTGTTATTACATAACCGCTTCCACCATTATCGTTATTGCTATAAAAGCAATTGGTCCTTCATTATAATTTGCATATTTTTATACACACATTTGTATCAACCTCCTTAATCCCCAATTAATCATTGGCCCTATAAGTCGATCCGGATTCATTAGTCCTGTGGTTACACATGTCCTAAATTAAATATTATTGTGCATTTCAGCGAGCTTTTAATTAAGTAAATATTTTAGCTTTTTAAAGTTGTGTTCAAACTCCATATTTAGCGAGTTAAAATGTGTAAATATTATTTATACTGTCTTTAGATTAAATTAAGTGATTTCGCCGTAATTAAAACCAGCAAGCGTTTTAATTACAAACAAATCCTTAACATAAAATTTGTTAGTTTTCAGTTTAAATTTATCTTAGCGGTATATAAAGCATAAAGCAACCTGAAAACTATAAATCGCTTTATACTTCTTAAACGAGAAACGAAAGGGTTTGCTTTGTATTTAAAAGCTATTGTACGTTTTAGTATCAATACAAACCTTTTCAGGCGGTTTACGGTAAAATATTGAACATCTGCAGAGGAATAAGGTTGTAAAGTTGCATCTTTCGGCAAATATGTTAAGCCACATGTTTTAAACGTTTCTGTGAGCTTTTGATGGTAAGCCGCTCGGGTTGTTAAGCGGTACATCTTATATTCACGCTTTTGTTTGACGAACCGTTAGTCATAAAACGTGATTTATTGGTTATACCCTATTTTACATTTTTCGTGCTTTGAACAACTCATAATATTTTAATATTTCTCAGTGCACATTTAGCTTTACCGTTTTACAACAGTTTATTGTAGTCCTTTCAGAATCTTTGAGAATGGCTCCAAAGAAAGCACATGTGGTAGAACTCCAATTACTGAAAACACGGATTTTAGAAATATTTGAGCTTTGTAGTTCTATACAAAGTGACCCAAGTTTAAAGGCATTGTTCCTTATTCAAACAAGGGGAATACATGACCTTTATACAAATTTCAGCAAAATTTTAATTGCGGTTTTGGCCTCCTGTAACGAGGCAGAATCATTAACTTACAACGCTGTACGGAAGGAAGTAGACTCCGCTTATTACTGCATACTGCTGCATCTCGAAACGATGCAAGAAACGCGGGCACAAATCACCGAAAATGCTCCAAGCAGCACGGGATCAAAATTGGTACCGTTAAAGCTCACACCCTTTTCTTCAACCGCACCTGTTTCTTATTCGACGACTGTCCATACTTCGCACACATCAGTGCCTAAGAAATCCTCAGCGTTTCAATTTAAACCAAAGGTTTCTTCTAACGTAGTTTCACTGGACACACCAAGTAGCTCCAGTGACTCAAATAATTCATTTTCGCACCATTGTCCTTCCTGCAAAGGCAATCACTTAATTTATAGATGTCAATCGTTTCTAAAGAAAACTCCGACGGAACGTTTCGACATTGTCAAACGCTTACGCCTTTGTTTAAATTGCTTACGAACAGACCATGCGTCCATGCAATGCAAATCTTATAATTCCTGTCGAACTTGCGCCAAGCCGCATCATACCTTGCTACATTTTGAATCGCAACCTGCTTCTAGCCGTTCAGCTGAACCGACCGCTACACACATGCATAAAAATGCCAATAGGACGCAGTCAGCCTCTCCTATTCCGGCAAATGTTTTGTCTTCACAGACGAATTCAAATCTTGGGGTTACTGTCTTACTCTCCACTGCTGTTGTGGAAGTTCAAGATCGTTCTGGTAGATACAAACCGATCAGGGTACTCTTAGATCCTGGTTCCCAAGCTAGCTTTATTCGAGACGATTGCGTGAGCAAACTTTGGCTTCCACGCATACGTTCTCAAGTTCCGATTTATGGACTTGGGCAGACAACTTCAGCAGTCAATAGAGGTGCCGTCAGCTGCACTATTCGCTCTATGTTAGACTCTGAAAAATCTCTAGAAGTCACAACTTTTGTGCTTTCGTCAATATCTGGCAAATTACCTAGCGTTGAAGTTCCTAATAATTGGGAACACTTATGCGGCCTGCACTTTGCAGACCCGACCTGGAACTCTCCAGGAACTATTGACATGCTCCTTGGAGCAGATGTTTATCCGTTCATCATCAATGGCGGTGTTATACATGGCAAATTTCTTCAGCCTGCCGCCATAAATACAATTTTGGTTGGACTATTATTGGTCCCACAAAAAGCTTGCAGTCTGATACTGTCCAAGCATTTTTACTTCTGTAGAAGATCCTATCGACCAGACCCTAAGGCGGTTTTGGGAGATAGAAGAATTGCCATCAAGCCTTATACTTCTCCAGAAGAAGAAAAGGCAGATCTGATTTTGAAAACACGTTTTCTCGTGACCCTAGCGGTCGTTTTATTGTTGCGTTACCGTTCAACGATACTTTGCCCGTTTTTGATAATTGCTTTGACATGGCTAAAAAGCGACTATTTTCGTTGGAGCGCAAATTGCATGCTCAACCGGAGCTACGCGCCCAATACAACAATTTCATGCAGGACTATCTTGATGCGGGTCATATGGCATTACTCGATTCTCCGCCCGTTGGGAACGATAATTATTTTTTACCCCATCACCCTGTGTTTAAAGAAGAAGGTCATACTTCTAAAATTCGTGTGGTCTTTGACGCCTCTGCAAAGGCTAAAAACAACGTGTCACTTAATGACACTCAATTGGCTGGACCTAGTCTCCAAAACGACATTTCGTCAATCTTACTGAAATTTCGTACTCATCGTTTCGTTTTTACTTGTGATGTTCGCCAAATGTATCGACAAATTTTGGTTACCGAAGAACATCGAAAGTTTCAATTAATTGTTTGGCGGTTCTCCGCAGAAGAACCCATCCAGACATATCAGCTTAATACAGTGACCTACGGTATTAAGTCATCGCCTTATCTAGCATTAAAAACTCTTCAGCAATTAGCCATTGACGAAGGCAAAAGGTTTCCGTTAGCCGCTGACGCTATACGGTCAAATCTATATATTGATGATTTCGTCGCCGGTGGAGATTCTATACAATCGGCCCGCGAAATTAAAGATCAACTTATTCGACTTTTACATTTGGCTGGTTTTGAACTTCGAAAATGGAGTTCTAATTCAGTTTCTATTTTGGAAGGCATTCCGTCAGATTTTTGCCAATATACTTCTCTCGATTTCGATTCGGACGAATCAATAAAAATATTAGGTCTTCAATGGTCACCTACAGAAGATATTTTCTCGTTTCGGGTTAAACCATTAAACCAAATATGTACAAAGCGCAACATACTTTCACAAGTTGCCAGAATATATGATCCATTAGGATTTTTAGCCCCACTAACACTTTTTGCAAAACGCCTAATCCAGCATCTGTGGATGTTAGGTTTAAATTGGGATGACATCCCACCAGCAGACATTTCGTCTCAATGGCAGCAATACCAAGAAGAGTTGCCGTTATTATCGTCATTAAAGTTACCACGTTGTTTACCCCCTTCGGATCCTTTTACTTGTCATTTGCATGGGTTTTGCGATGCTAGCGAGGTAGGGTATGCAGCGGTAGTGTATTTTCAGTTCATAAATCAAACTACTGGAGAAATAACTGTACAATTTGTAACCGCTAAAACAAAAGTAGCTCCAATTAAGCGCATTTCAATTCCACGTTTGGAATTATGTGCCGCCGTTTTATTAACCGATTTACTTTCTTTTACCATTCGGTCTTATCAAGGCTTGATTGACATCTCCGATGTTTCAGCGTGGAGTGATTCTACGGTCGCTCTCACTTGGATACGTTCTCCACCTTTTCGTTGGAAAACTTTTGTGGCAAACCGTGTTAGCCACATTCAAGAAATCATTGCACCTAGCCGATGGTTTTATATTAAATCTTCGCATAATCCGGCTGATCCTGCATCTCGGGGATTAATGCCAAGCGCGGTTATTTCATGTTCGCTATGGTGGGCGGGGCCTGAATGGCTTCACTACCCTAGTGACTCGTGGCCGCCTCAACCAACATTGTCAACCTCAATTGCTGAGGTAACTACGGAAAAGAAGATCCTAACATTTGTCGCTCAAACAGATCCAAACGTCATTGACATTTTACTAAGTCGCTTTTCATCGTTATATAAAATCCAAGGCATCGTGGCTTACATTTATAGATTTTCTAAACCCATGGCTCAACGTCATACGGGTCCCTTAACAGACATTGAACTACACAATGCTCTCATGATTATCGTTCGGCATGTACAAAATGTTACATTTTAAAGGAAATAGCTTCGATTAAGGCAAACCGTAAATTACCTAAAAGCTTGCGAAAACTTTCGCCATTTGTTGATCCACAAAACATCTTAAGAGTAGGTGGGCGCTTGACACATTCTTCGCTTTCCTATTCCGAAAAGTTTCCTGCGTTATTGCCTCAGCGGCACCGATTAACCGAACTTATCATTCTGTCAACTCATGAAAGGTATTGCCATCCCGGTGTTAATACCACAGCGTATCTTATCCAACAGAATTTCTGGATCCTTTCTATTAAACATTCAATCAGAAATTATTTATCATCCTGTCATAGATGTTTTCGTACCAAACCGGTCCTGGTAACTCCTCCTATGGAGACCTACCGGCAGCACGTATTACCCAAATCAAACCGTTCAGTATTGTTGGTGTTGATTTTGCTGGCCCTCTTTAATAAAGGCTAACCGCCTGCGAGGCTCTAAAACTCTTAAGGCCTATATTTGTATTTTTGTTTGTTTTGCCACTAAGGCAGCACATATTGAACTTGTTTCGGATTTGTCGGCAGACGCGTTTCTTGCCGCTTTGCGACGATTTATAGCACGTCGAGGACGCTGTTCTCAAATATTTAGCGATTGCGGTACTAATTTTGTAGGTGCCTATCGTCAGCTTACGAGTTATCTGCATAGTGCAGTAACCTCAGAAAGGATAAAGTGGTCGTTTAATCCACCTAGCGCCCCTCACTTCGGTGGCTTGTGGGAAAGCGGTGTTAAGTCGGTAAAGACACACCTATCTCGCGTAATCGGCGAACAAAACTTACCTTTGAGGAACTGTACACAGTTCTTACACAAATTGAATCTGTGCTAAATTCAAGGCCACTCTGCGCTTTGAGTTCGGATCCAAATGACTTGCGTTGCCTAACACCAGGTCATTTCCTAACTATGGAGCCTCTTTCTGCACCACCAGATGAGGACCATTTAACCAACGTTGTACCATTAAAAAGCAGGTGGAAACTCCTGCAAAAACTCCACCAAGATTTTTGGGCTCGCTGGAGCCATGAGTACACATACTCTGAACCAGAAGGTTAAATGGCACTCTAAGGTAGGTGTCCGACAAGTGGAAAAGGACACTATTGTCCTCGTCAAGGACGACCAGCTTTCTCCACTTCAATGGAAGTTTGGTCGTATTATTAATACTTTTCCCGGTGCGGACGGTATTATACGTGTCGCTGAAGTCAAAACGGCACATGGCACACTAAAACGACCTTTGGTCAAACTAGCGCCGCTACCGGTATTTTAATTTTATTTTTATGTTTAGATGTATATACACATTTTTACATGTATAGTAGTATATTATTTTACATATTTGCTTATTTACATATATATTTTTATTTTTGCATAGTTGGTAATATCGCTCGCTGTAGTGCACCACCCTATCTTTCGTTACCTCCTTTCCTAGCAAGGTCAAATCCCATGTGATTTCCTTCACCCAACCTACTTCCCTCCTTTTCAAAATTCTATGAATTTGGTGGGCGGTATGTTACGTCGTCATCGAACAATTCGGTATTTTGTGACAATAAATACTTTGTGCGTGCATCCTACAGTTTGAGTGAAACATTTTATATACCGGCAATAACAGTGCATAAAGTGACAGTCGTACTCGAGCCTTTAAAGAGGCAAGTCGCCTTCGAACCCTTGAAAGGGACGGTCGTATTAGAGCTTTAAAAGCGAGACCGACACCCGGTCGAGCGTGTTACTGGTTCTCCGTAAAAGCTTTTGTGCGTGAAAGTGTCTATTGCCCCCAGCGGCGCAGGACAAAGCTTTGTGCGTGAAAGTGTCTATTGCCCCCAGCGGCGCAAGACTTAAGGTATTTATACCCTTCCTTAATTAGTTGGTAGTTGTCTTTTTTTGTTATTACATAACCGCTTCCACCATTATCGTTATTGCTATAAAAGCAATTGGTCCTTCATTATAATTTGCATATTTTTATCACACATTTATATCAACCTCCTTAACCCCAATCAATCACAAGTCAACACTGTTCTTTAAATATAAATCCACAAATTCACTGTATTTCAGTTGAATTCCCTGCTGGGCCCATAACCAATGTTAGAGTATGAGGGAGCATACAAGAAATAACAGGAAATCATGAAGTGTAGATATATTTCAATTTAATGTTGACAGCAATATATTTTATTTTATAACAACTATTATTATGACAGACAAGGCCAACCTATTATAAGTATAACTATTAACAAACTAACACATACTACAACAAATATTTGAGTATAGGAACATACATATTTTAACATCCCCCTTACTTTGTACAACATAACCTGGTTATCATTACATTGATAGTTATTTTTTGTCTTTTTAAATTATATTGGCGACTTGATTGCTTATAGGCTAAATGTAATTTAGCACGTACATCTTTAAAAATTTCAGCAGGGTCTCTTAGGTCTGAAACATATAATGGTCTACTGCCACAGATAACTTCAATATCCTCTAGTCGTTCGAAACCACTACCATAGAATTTACCATTCAATGGAACATGCCGTCCAAAGACTAGAAATTTAAGAGTATAACTAGTAGATGAGTGCTTTGCTGAGTTAATTGTGTATTGAGTTTTTGATAATTCAATATTCCAAGAATCATGTTTAGCTACATAAGAACGTATGGCTATACCAACTGTTCTATTATACTTCTCTATGAAATTGCATTGTGGTGAGTAGACTGTAGTGTACTAGATTTTTATATTTTATTGTCTTTAGATAACTTTTTAAAGGTATTACTTATTAAATGATATCTATTATTGCAGATAATGAAAAAATGTTGGCAATCACTTACCCACAGATGGTGCAACAAGAACAAGATAAAGAGAAAAGAATAAAAACAGTTGTGAGGCTGTAAACAACCATTGTAAAGATTGTTTAACTATTTTCCATTGAATGCAAAAATAATAATAAAATATTGCTGAGATCCCATTATTTTTTATTCCCATCTATTGGAACATTTTAGTCCCAGACTAAAACCTAATGGAACAACGGTTTTCTACCTAATTCTTGCAAAGCAAAAAATAAAACAATAAATAAACAACAAACTCCTATTATGTACATCTTTCTTCTATAGTCTGACATAAACAAATCAAAACTAATAAAAATAACAATCAGGCTTGAAACGGTTAAGCATGTTTATCATGTATTTGTGAAGAACACGTGTATGTCACACAGTTAAACACAATTGTGTCTAATAGTGTAAAGACATATTTATATTTGTTCCTTTTTCAATTAATGTGAAGGTATAGTTGCAATTTTATTGTGATAAATTATTTTGCAATTACCTAGAGACGTGATTGAAAGTTCAGGTCATTTTACATTTGATTTTAGAAACTTTTCTTTCAGATAGCAGTTTTAAATACGAGGGTAAAGTGAAACGTTCTCGGCCTACAATGAAAGATTGCAATTTTCAGTAAAAAAAATGATTTTATTTTTCAACATAATCTCCCTTAACTTCAACACACTTGTTCCGGCGTTTCTTTAACATCAGTATTCCTTCCCGGAAGTGGGAGTCTGGAAGCCTGAAAATATTCGTCTACGGCCCTTTCAACTTCTTTATTGGTCATGAAGCACTTCTCAGAAATAAATTTCTTTAAGTTTGGGAACAGGTAGAAGTCTGGGGTGCCAAATCAGGGGATTATGGGGGATGGCCGAGCAAGTCGTACCCCAAATCCGTCAATTTTCTCATCGTCAACGCACTCTTGTGTGCAGGTGCGATGTCTTGGTGAAAAATGACATTTTTCTTCTTCAAGTCAGGCTTCTCGCGAATTTTGGCATCCAGCTGGTCAAGAAGGGTGGAGTAATATTGGCCCGTAATTGTTCTGCCTTTTTCAAGGTAATCTATTAACAGGATCCCTTTCGCATCCCAAAACACGCTAGCCATCACCTTTTTGGCAGATGCGATCGACTTTGCTTTCTTTGGCGCTGAAGAACAGGTTTCTACCCACTGCTTCGACTGCTATTTCGTTTCTGGCGTGTTATGGTGGACCCATGTCTCATCATCCATAGTGACAAATCGGCGCAAAATCACTCGGATCTTTATTGAACCAGGCTAAACATTGCTGCGAAAGTCGTTTTCGCATTTGCTTTTGATCGGCATTCAGCAAATGTGGCACCCATTTTGCGCAGAGCTTTCGCATCCCTAACTCTTTGTGTAAGATGTTTTGCACCCTTTCGTCCGCTATTCCTACAGCCTCATCTATCTCCTTCACTTTCACTCGCTTATCGTCCAACACGATATCATGCACTTTTCTGATCGTTTCCGGTGTGGTTGCAGTTTTTGATCGTCCTTCACGTGGGTCATCTTCGAGGGACGTGCGACCACGTTTAAATTCAGCTGCCCACTTTTAACGGTTGACAAAGAAGGGACAGAGTCTCCGTAAACTTTTGTCAACTTTGGATGAATTTCCTGAGGTGTTAATCCGTCCAAAACGAAGAATTTTATGACCGCACGATATTCAAGTTTATCCATCTTAAGCAAACACGCATAAAACGCCTGCTTGAAAAAATTCGTGTAAGCAAACTACTTGAGATAGCAAGTTGAAACTTGTCATACGAACTAATGACATGTGCACGCAGGCAGGAAGCACAAACTTTTGCTGATTGGAACGCCATCTCTGTGTCAGGCCGATAATTTTTCACCTTACCCTCGTAGGTTTATTAGTGTCCTTATGATTAAAGTCTGTTTTATGTTTAAACAATAGTATACTTAGCGATTTCTGAGGTAAATTTTTAACCCAGAAACACTCTCCTGTTCTCAGGTTTTGGCACCCTCTTATTATGTAAATGAAATAACCAAGTGCCGGATACGGTTTTACTGCTGGAAATGAACGTAACAAATCTCTCCCTCCCCCCCAGCAAAATTAAAAGGTCGAGGTAAGAAAGCAGTATCCAAAAAAAAACTCAACACAAAAAAAACTCGCTTGAGAAAAAAAACTAAAGGAAAAATAGTTTACGAAAACCAAACAAAAAAAAACAGAAAAAGAAAAAAGAAAGACCCTAAAATAAAAAAAATAGCTCTCATCCGGCTCGAAGGCCCAATAATAGAAAAGAGAAAGAAAGAAGGAAGGAAGGGAAGACGGGTAATACGCAATCAAGGAGGACTAAGGTGGAACGGCTTCAGCACTGCGGAGTCGTCAACGGACGGATGTTTTTCAAAAAAAACACTACCGTCATCAACCTCAAAAGAAAAAAAGAAACGAGGAAAAAAACCAACAATGCCAACAAAACAGGGCCCAAAGGTCAAATCTCAAATAAGCAAAAGGGAGAACGAGAAGAAGAGAAGGATAACGATGGTAAAAAGAAACTATGTACTACTAACTGTGGTACCGAGGAATCGCAACAAATGAAAACCCGAAGAAAAGAATAGCTAACTAGACCCAAAGTCCACTAAGTCGTGGTTTCCGAAGAAGGGAAAACTGACTAGAAAGCACCTACCACAGGAACGAATGGACGAAACAGAATCGGACTAGGGACCGACAGCAAAGAAGACCAGCAACAGGAAAAAGGAGAGGAATGTGGAACAAAAGAAACAAGAAAAAAAAGAAAAATCAAAAAGAATAACACCAATCACCAAGTATAAAACCAAAAACAAACCTAAGAGTCGCACAAAAGAAAATAAAACAAAATCCCAGGTGTGTGTGCGTGTGTGTGTATGTGTAAGAAGTGTGTGTATATGTTGTGCGTGTATAAAGTGTGGGCGTGTGTATGTGTTGGACCTTACATGTGATTTTCCAAAGCTCCACCCGAAGGTACTACATTGGCCAAGAAGCGAGTTTATTTTTTCCTGGAAAATTTGGAATTTTTGCCGAAACCTTGCTGTTCCAAGCCAGGTAGGGATCTTTAACGGGCGTGACAACTCTCACACACGGGCCCTCCATTTTACCTCTCATCCGAACAAAGTGTATTTTTGTGAAAAATGCTCGCCTAACATTTTTCAGGCGAACCGTGTCGCGATTTGAACCCGGGACCTTGGGGGTAGTAGACACACACATACCAGCTACGCCACGGCGCCACCTCTATGTGTTGGACCGCTGCAGTCGCCTCTTACGATAGGCAGGTCGTACCATTTGGCTATTTTATTCCCGGACCCATACGGGTGCTGGTGTACAAGGAGGAAGCGAATGAAAAGAGAACCAAGCAAAAATGAATGGGTGTATGAAGTGTGTGTGTATGTGTTGGACGTATGTATTGTATGTGCTTGTGTGTATGTATGTGAGCGTGTGTGTATGTGTTGGACCGCTGCAGTCGCCTCTTACGACAAGTAGGTCGTACCGTGGGACTATTTTATTTCCGGACCCACACGGGGTTTCAAGGAGTACAAGGAGAAAACGAAAAAGAACCCAGCAAAACAGGGAAATAAAACGAAATCGTAACGTCCAAAAATCAAATCCGAAGGAGAGCAAAGTCGGCATAAGAATCTGGGGAGCGAGGACTAGATATTGGGTTTAAGGCGTTTACCCCGCCAGAAGAAAAATGAAACAAGATCAAAGACATTAGAATTTCGCCGACATATACCCTCAGATTCGGAAGGAGCATAGAATAAACTCTGCTTCTTTTGAGCAGTTTTCTGCCAAATACAAATAGCAGGGGTGTAGTAGTTTAGGTTTTCTAAGATATTTTTAGGTTTAGGAGGCGGCAAGGGTAGTTTAGAAAACTCATAACGCGTCATAGAAGGACGTTGTTTGTTGTTAGGGTTAGTGGTAAGAAAGTCAATGGCAGAAAAGGAAACATCATCGGTGATCAGAATATCAACGGTAGGAAAAGAAAACATATTGGCTGTACGAGAATCAACTTTGCGAAAAGAAACACAAGCAGATCACACTTCAGTTACGTTAACTCGAGAGACAGAAATAGATAAAATTTCAACGACGTTAGATAGAAGACTAAAAGTATCGCAGTTAGGAAAGAAAACAGCATTGGCTGTAGGAATATCAACCCTAGGAAAAGAAGCAGAATCCGAGAACACCTCAACCATATTCCATAAAGGAACAGAATCAAGTAAAACTTCGCCAATGTTAGATAAAGGGGTTGAACTAAGTTTATCAACAGGAAAGAAAGAAGCAGCACTATACAGAATTTCATCAACCTTACGAGAACAAACAGCAACAGGAACAACTTCATCCACAATAGATAAGGACGTAGAATCAGGTTGATCTTCGTCAACATTAGATAACAGGACATCAGCTAGGATGTCACCAACCTTAGCTAAAAGAACAGAAGCAAGTAGCATTTTGTCAGCATGAGAAAAATGAGTAAGAGTAGGTAACGAAACAGAATCAGGTAAAACTTTAACGACAACAGCAACAGGCATCACAGCTACGGGTTTACTAACTTTAACAGGACCTTCTCTGTCCGTATCAGAAATTATCATCAAAATGGGAAGAGGCATTAAAGATACAGGTTCGTGGACTTCAATAGGACCTTTGCAGACTGAATTAGAATTTATCGTCATTTCTGCTACGGCTGTTATTGTGGGTACGACAGAAATTTCTCAAGTTGAACCATTTAAGAAAGCAGGAACATGTAGAATTTTGACAGCATCAGCAACAGACATTAAAGATACAGGTACATGAACTTCAACAGGGCCCTCGCCGACTGAATTAGAAGTTATCGTTACTTCAGCGACATTTGTGTCTGCGGGAACAAACTCTTGAGAAGCTAGCTGCAAGTCACTACTTCGAAGCGTAGGTTGTAATGGTGGTGGAGGTACAGTTTGGGATGAGAGTGAATAAGTAGGGCGAGCAGAAGGAGAAGTAGAAACGTATGTAGAACTAGAGACGGAAGAAATTTTGTTTGATGCTATATTTGCCGAAGAGGGGTATGTTTTATAGTAGTAGTCAGATGACCTGGATGAGGTACAGAAGAGAACGTAGAGTGAGAAGCAGAAGAAATTAGGCAACTAGAGGTGGGGACAGAATTTGAAGAATTATATGAAGATCTATTAGTAGTAGGATGACAGTTGGGACAGTTGTGGTGAGTAACTCCCTTATGTCCTCAACCATAACAATGGAGTACTTTAGGACGAGTACAACGTGTCAAAATATAACCAGGTTTGTCGCAATTATAGCATACGACCTGACGAGTAAAAGTAGAACGAGGAAGTGGAACAGTAGAATGTACGGAAGGAGTATCGGATTTACCCGTAGGCGTAGGAGAAACCTTAACAGCCCGGTCATGTGAAGTTAAATTATTTTTTTCAATAGTAATAGACTCATAAGCAAAATCCGGGGGTTTGAAATAATGAATCAGTAAACTGGACGACTTCCAGTCAGGAAACTTATGCCGATAAACAGGATTCCAAAGTAACGCTTTAGCCTCAAACAAATCTACTGCAGACTCAAATAACAGCAATTCTGATACATGGTGAGATCGTCGGAGTTTTTCGACTCGATCCAAAAAATCATGTACTGTAAGAGTGTTTGGGTTACCAGAAAATTTCGAATTCCACTCCCACACTGGAAGATCTTAATGGGAAGCCAAAAAAGGAATCGTTTTGAGTACGAACAAGAAAGAAATTGGTAGAAAGTAACTAGATAAAGGCTAACCGTAACTCGATAGAAGCTCAAAAGAAAAAAAAATTGTTGCGAATACAGAACAATTTTAAACATATCCCACGGATAAACTTCAGGAATACCAATAATAGCGAAACAACAAAATAGAAATTAGAATAGGGCTGTAGAATAAAAGAAAAATCGGAGTATGAAACCAACTCTAGACTTGACGGGGAGAACAATATGTACCGAGAGGAAAGGAAGAAAAAGAAAAATCGTGGACGCCAGCGTTTTCAATAGACTAGGATTATTGGCGAAAACACAAATCAAATAATCTGATGAGCTAGCCAAGGATATTTAGCATTCACAGATGAGAACAAAATCAAAATTCAAGAAGATCAAAGCCACACAAAAAGTTAAGAAAACCGATCCTCATATGGGAAACACCAAAGAGCCGAAAGTAAAAGAATAAATAAATAATAGGTCGAACGTAAAGATAGAAAAAACAAGTAGCCTCAGGCCGAGAAATGCGGGTAATGTATGAACTTAGGCACTTACAACAAAAAAAAAATCGGAGTAAAAATTAACTAAAACAAACTCGGAGGACAAATTAATCTAAACCAAACCGAAGTAACCGTTAACTAAAACAAAATCGGGGTCAAAGTTACACGAAACAAATTCGGAGCACAAGAAAATTAATTACAACAAACTCGCAGCCCCACGCTAGGGTGTCAGAAATTATGCTACGTACCTAAACGTAGCCGGAAGAAACATAAATACCAGGTGAACTACCAGACGCAGAGAGTGGGGGGGATTCCCTAAATATAAAAAAAAGCACGTCGATTACGATTTTCTATTAACAATAAGAATAAATAAAGGATTCTATACAAACAAGCAAAAGAAATAAATTCAGAGTTACTATTTTACAGCAAACAATTTTATTATAGGGACAATTTAGTAATTTAGATACAAGGTGCGCATCTCGTATTTTATATAAAATAAAATTAATCAGTTGTAAATCAACATGTGTAAGCTTTTGTCAAGCGTTTTTAAAATTTCACCTAATACTTTTGTAAAATAAACTAATCAGTAGAAAAGAATTAACGTATGCGTTCTTTTGACAAACATGTTTAAAAATAGTACATCGCACTTGTAGGGCGATAATACCGATTCGCAGCAACAAACAATAGTTCTACAGTGTCACTACACCAAACGCTGATACGAAATATGCCATTGATATACACAAAAGAAAACAAGCTGTATACCTGTATAAGTCTGGATACTTAGCTTACAACCCGTCGGGGGTGAGTCAACACAGCAACGCCGCGGTAGTCAGGATCCATTTCCCTGCCATCGTAACTGCAGCAGCTATCCACAGGCAAAAGCAGTTGGTTCACGTCAACAAACAGTTGGGTCTACACAAAGAAAGAATCCATTTGGCTTCCAGCTAAAAAGCAATACACGCAAGATACTTCCTTGTTGTCGAATAAAATAAAACGTGCATTGCTTTTGAAGTACGGTGACGAATAGTGTAGAAAATATTTCGACGCACAAGCTGCAGAATCTAATTCTACATTGGTTCAAATGACACGAATTCGAACTGCAAATTCTCGCGTTATCGAAGCGCGATTAACAAACTGGAAAACACGCTATCAAATAGTAGTAGGATCTATTATCTCGACAAGTCTTTAAATGGAAAACACAAGAGAAGCAATTATACGCGGTTGTAATGTACAACAAGATAACGGATACGTAAAACAAGATATAAACTATTTAATTATAGCATAAACTGTACGTTTCAAAGCAAACTGAATTTGAGTTAAAATTATTGTTAAAGCGGTGCTTAGGAATTAATAAGTAAAATATACAGGATATTGATGAAGGATTTAAGAATAGCAACATAGTTGATTTAACAAAATTATCGTAAAGCGGGCTTATGAATTAACAAGAGAAAAAGGGAATTTATGTAAATGAAATAACCAAGTACTGGATACGGTTTCTACTACCGGAAATGAACGTAACAACTTCACTGGGTTTTTCTGTAGAATACCGTCTAGATTTTCTGGGGCCAAAACTATACGTAAGAAGACATAAATGTATTTAGATGTTATATCAAAATTTGCTTTAAAGTTTGTTTAAGTTTTTTGCTTATTAAGTGTAAGTATTAATTAACGGACATATTTAATATATTTGTTTCATATTACGTATTCATTGGGTTTTTATGTCAATAGTTATGTTAGGTAGGTTTTATAATTAGTAAATAAACTGTATCGTTTTTACAATTTCTGTAATTAGTTGTTTCTTTTAAGGTAAAAATACTTCATAAAAATTTCAATTAATCGATAGTGGGGTGTGGCAACATTATTTTTGTATACGGCGACAGATGCCTTGGGAACGGCACTGCTTACGACTGGGAAGAGGATCCCTAAAAGTATTTTACAAAGTACATATTAAAAATTACTCGTTATTACTGGTTTAGAAAAATAGATGCTAATCGTAATCATTATCTTATATCTAGCAAATCTTGGCTGTATAATTCAAATCTATAAATCCGTCATTAGTTTAACTATTCCTAATGCACCTTTTGTAGTCCATTTCGGCAAAGAGAGTTCAACAATTAACATCGAAAGTGAATAACGTACGGAATTCAATGTACCGTTAGTTCCATACATACAATTGCACTTTCAATAAAAACGTACGCGTTCTGAATCCTGAAACACCTTGTGCTTCTAAAATGGTACAACCAACCAAAACTAATGACATCAGCTCCATTCTTTATTTTATTATAATAACATCGGAGCAGGTGAAGACAAACCTCAATTTATACTTGAATAACATGCCGCATTATTAAAGTGAAGACCGCCTTTTACATAATATA
Source organism: Platerodrilus igneus (assembly GCA_036346225.1). NCBI lineage: Eukaryota > Metazoa > Arthropoda > Insecta > Coleoptera > Lycidae > Platerodrilus > Platerodrilus igneus. The sequence continues at coordinate 1,738,075 of JARFIW010001219.1, forward strand.
TATAGGAACTAAATTGAGCTCGTTACAAAGACTTGGAGCCGAATGCACTTTTTCTGGGTGTCACTAATATTTAGTAATATGTAAATCTTGATTACTTATGCAATTTATTATTTTAACCATTGACATTAAATTTTAACGTTATGAGCGTATCTTCTCTACAAAGAGCGCCAGAGGCGGAACAACTTTCTAGAAGCCCCTTTCTTCCCACACTCAATACCGACAGAATTGACCCTTCTCTTTCTTTACCTAGAAGATGCAGCTTCCTCGTGATTTTTAATCTTATTTGTGATGTCGTCTTTCTCTTTAGTCGCAATAGGTATGTTGTTATAATTGGTGCTGTGTTATTGTGGTGTATTTGGAACACTGGGAGCATTATTTATTAAACAATGTGGATTAGAATTGAAGTAAGTTATTATTAATTTTATTTTAATCTGGTAACATTTTAAGCAGTGGGCATCTGAACTGAAAGTTTTCGAATTGTTCAAATAACCGAGGTGAAAGAACCAATTATTTAGACTTGGTCAATAAATTGTAAACGTTTATGGGGAAAGTTACACTTTTTTCTCATTTTAACGATTTAGCTAAAATATATTTGCAAAGATCGTGAGTCTGTGTTTGTTTTCTAACACGATAAAAATCGTTCAAGAAATCAAAAAGTCATTAGCTTGAAAAAAGAAAGTCGTCTCTCTTTACTGGTTTTTATGGACATTAAAATAGCCTTAGAAATAAATTCTATGAATTTTTGTGATAATTCCGTCTTGGTTAAAGGCAATCGTGTATCAGACAAATGTTCAGTGATGTAGAAATAATTAATCCAAAATGATTATTTTCAATTTGATTAATATTTAATTGCTGAACATCTTTTACCAAAACACATTTAAAAGAGTTGACATATGTCAATCAAGGGCGGCTGTAGACGGAAGCAAAATAAGCATTGCTGCATTATATTTATCATTTGGGGCGCGCAAAGAATTGGCGTAAAGTAAAATCTCTAATACATTATAAGACTGAAATTTGAACCTATTGAAAATTTTTTACAGTCCTGAAACCCCTTTATGTATCCCTTGCATTGGTAGATCGAAGGCGTATTACCTACCGCAAAAGAGAGCCTAGATGACTGGTGGAATACAGCTTTTGAAGAAAGTAAAGATCCATCACGGTACGGGTACGGTTTGCAGTGGGTACGAGAGTGGTCGAAGGTATATTGCTAGCCAACAAGTGTATGGGGTGAGAGGGAAAGCACCTTTACCTCTAATGTTCTTATATAATAGATGTGACAATACACTAGGAGAAAGGTAGAAACTTTTATGCTTAGTACAAGACAAACACCCTGAGGACACTCAATAGCAGTTCCTACTAAAAGGAACTACACCTGAAAAGAAAAACTACAATTAGTAAATATAAGAGCACTGGCGGCCTTAGACTCTGCGGGGCCCTGAACAAAAAGTTTTTGTTGAGCCTTTTTATCGTAAAATCAAAATTTAAAGCTATTGAAATGCGGACTTACGTTTTTTGGTAAAAGCCCTAAATATTTCAATATTATCAAAGATAATGATTTTTATTGTTAACATAATAATAAAATGTTTGGCATGAACTAACTGTATTAGGATCAAATGAATTGTAAATTAATTTTTAAAAGTAGTTTTAATTTAAATGTTGAAAATAAACAAAATATAAAAATAAAAAAAGATCCATCAATTAACAATGACGATGAATAAGATAAACTGATTATCTGTAGAGAGAACAACCAAGAACAAAAGAAATACTACAGTGGCACCTTACAAAAGATAATGAAGTTTGTAAAGTGTGCAGTCTTAAGAAGTTTCAAAGATATTAAGTACACAATGTAAAGGCTTAGTGCTTTCTTATATTTATCTTTGTCCCTTAACAGGACGTTGCATTATTTGTTATTGTAAGCATGGAAGTTTCTTACAGTGATTCATTCGTTCGAAGAAGGTGACTAGGATTATAAATGTAAACTCCACAATATGTACTAGGTATTGTAAAGATTTATGATGCATAAAGCTATACTGTAAACAGTTTTGCTATTTTTTTAAATAAATTGTAATTCAAATTTTTAAAATATGTATTGTAGTGCGCGGGGCCCTTTTGTTTGCGGGGCCCTAGGCAGTCGCCCAGTTCGCCCTCTTCCCTCCCCAAGACCGCCATTGTATAATAGGGTCACTATTTGTGACTTAAAATAAGCAGTAATGTTTTCAGAAAAATATTAACCAACTTCCAATATATTGTTTAAGATATCCAAAAATAATAAAAGATTATTCAATAAAGTAGTATTTCTGTTTCCCAAGTAAAAATTTGATTTCCAATTACAAGTTGTATTGTAACATGTAAAATTCCAAGCAAAATTATTTGTCGACATTACTGCTACAAACCCGTTAAATTAGTATTTATTTAATAATTTTACCTATTATGGATTCTAGTACTCTTGTATATTTAGTAAACCAATAAAATTTAAAGCATTCTACTACCACAGCTGATCACACAATTACAAACCATTGCGCGTGTTCCTTACTCGTATGTTACTATATCTAAGATTTTCAAGTTGTTCGTCGACTCGTGACAGATGGTCACTTTCTGCCTTCTTGTCAAGCCGAAAGGTCACTTGCTCTGTTAATCCAGACAGGCGAGATGAAACAGGAAACCAAGTTTTCCTGGCGTAAACGCCGAATTAAATCAAACAGTTTTAGTTAAGTTGTCTAAGACAACAAACTCATGAAGAAATAATTTGATCTTTGCAACGTGCAACTTCCACTACGTACAAAATTTTTAATGAAGTTATATGGTTGTTCTACTTGGTTGATGTTTGAATAAAATTTATCAACGTGGAAATTCATTCTGTACTTAAATTGTAAGCAGATTTGTTGGAACCCGTGCCTACACATGGCCGAATTGTTGGATCGCATCATGTGCTTAGAGGTTAACAGGTCGTTGACGCCGATTGGTAAAGCCATTTAATTTCCTGAAATTTTTGCTGCATGTGCTGTTTTTTATTCCCTATATAGATATATGCATTTACATAGTATTTAATTGTTCAGGAGCTGTAAATTACTTATGCTCTGTTATACGCAAGCACTTAGCCAACCGTTTACAAATAATTTAGTAGCATACTTGGTAAAAGAAAGAGGCTTAACCTTTTTAAAAGTATAATATTTAAAATATATAGAATGATTTTATTTCATTAATCCCGTGTTCAAATTTATAAATTATTCCTTGCCAAACTATGTATGAAAAGATAAAAAGTATACATAAATCACTGTAACCTGTTGTTTGCAGAATTCAAAGTCTAAACTAAATGTTATTTCTTATCTTGTTTACCACAAACTTTATCTCAGATGTTCAGTTTATGTGGTCTCATTCCAGAAAATGAAATTTTAAATTAAGATTAACTAACAAATAATTTTTGCATGTAGAGAAATTTTTATGACGTGTACAGTCTTACGTAGCGCTACACCGGACTATTAAGTATGAATTAAATATTGTTAATAAAATACAGAATTTAAATTTAAAATTCAATAGAATTAAAACTCTAAATTTAGCCTTACATTTCCTGAGTAATGCAGTAATTATTTTCATAAGAATTTAACTTTTGTTAAATTGCATTTATAATGTACAGAATTGTTTAAAAGAGAATATAGAATCAATTTTTCTTCAGCTCATTATTTCATGAATATTTAATTTCTCTCAAAGATTTTATGATCGTTGAAGGAATTCATTCACTAGAAATACATATAACAATTCAGTGATAACTATTTGAAGTAAAAATAAGAACTTCATGTAGTCACAGAATTATTAGATAAATGATATGTTTGTTAGTTGTAATTATGTTTTAGAGCCATCCTAGAACTTCGTTAGAGCAGTAAATAAGTAAGTAACATATAGGTGGTATTCAAACTTAATTCCTAAAGAGGTTAGAGAACATATAGATTTCCAAATTTTCCCTTTAAGCAAATTAAGCAAATTGATTTAGTCAGCTGCTTTATAAAAATTTTAGGTGGCGTTCATTATCTTGTTTTTTCCAACTTTAATATACCCACTGACCCAATCTCATGCGACCGTGGGTCAAAAGCTCAGTTAGCTAAAAGTCTTAAGAGTTTTCTTTTTCTAAAAGCCGCTTGTCATCCAACCTTACCCTGGGCTTGTTACAATAATATAAGAATTCTCGATAGGTTTAGAAAAACCCTAATAAAAAATCTACCACAGTTTTTTTTACGTTTACAATATAAAATACGTACAAGAATAATCTAAAAAGGTACAACCCAGATTTGAAATAACGGTTGAGTTCATTCGTATAATATAACTATTAACATCAAAGAAGGCACATATCGTTTGCATGAACCGTAATAACTTTCAGATCTGAATACTTTACAGACGATTATTATACTCTTAAAATTCTTAAGATCAACATTAAACATCAATAAATTAATTGCATTGACATTTCATTTGGTATGAAGCTGGTAACGAAGATAACAATTTATACATATGCATTTCGAAATAATCTGACTTATTTTCAACTCAATCCAATATTTGTTGGAAAAAACAATTTAGTTATTTAAAAAGAATTCCTTTTTATAAGAAAAAATGGTTTTACAGTGCTCGATACTTTCTACAAAAGAGAAATCTTTCAACTTTTAACAATATAATTCGTCAAATAACTAATAATCGATTCTAGGCATTAAAAAGTTAATTTTGTTCTTAAAATTTTATCCAAATATTCAACGTGATCAAATACTGAATGCACGCTAGCATATTTAAAAGAATTCGGGCCATAAACCAAATATAAACAGACATAAAATAAAATAGCGCTTACTTTAATAATTGAAATAAGCAAAAAGGTTGTAATAACATAAACAGACTGTATTGATAAAAGATCACAACCAAATTCTTAGAATTGATGTTCACTATCCACCTCTCCTGGTTTTCATTTAAATATTAAACGTAAATTTGAAGTTCTACGTGTATTTTTTAACGGTATTGTACCTATAACAGCTGCTTCGATATTAACTAATCAAACTGTTATTATACATACTCAGCTCGTTCTTAGGGTTCCGTACCTTATAAGGTATAACGAAACTTTTATAAGATCACTTTCGTGTTCATCTGTCCGTGTGTCACAGAAGTTTTTTTCAAAAGCTATGTAACGTAGGAATTTAAAATTTGGCACAATGCTAGGTCTTTATGGCGCGCACATATATCGACAGTCAAAAAATTAAAAAAAATATTTTTAAATTAAAATGGCGGTGGTTAATTCGGTCAAAAGAAATAAAATTTTAATAAATATATCGCGTGAGATATAATTTGAAAGAGGATTTTAAAAAGCTTCTAAAATGTTTTTTTATAATTTTCTTTATTATATAGCTCAAAATGTGCTAAAAATGAGCGTCCCCCCCCCGCGTCTTCCTACATTTCCAAAGCTAAAATTTTGATTTTAATAGGGATAGTAGCTATTGAGTCATAGATTATCGGAAAACTGTAAGTTTTTTTGACAGTGTAATAGTTGCTGGGAAAAAAAATTTTAAACACAGTATTAGACAACGTATTTACTAATGTACCAGTACAATGTGGGACAATATATTCATTTTTCAGTTATCACAGTCAAATTTGGATAAGATTTAAATATACATAAAAACTAAAAGCAGCTTAATTTGGTTTATTGATTGCTCACTGTAGTATTGGTACGGAACCCTAATAGTGCGAACTCGACTCGCTCTTGGCTAACCTTTTTAATGAGTAGACAAACTTCTTACCAAATATTTATGAAGAGATTGAATTTGACACCAACTAAAACTCATTAAGAAATTTTCATAGTGGAATTCTTAATTGCTTGCATCCTTTACTGTAAAGAGGACACACAAATGCTTATAAATTTTGGTAGAGAGGGAACATTAACTTAGGACGCAAACGTGAAAGGACACTATTCGTGGTTTTTCAAATGACTCACAAATGTGAATAGTAAGAGGTTTTTAGCGCCTACAATTGACACAACCTACAATACTCGCGAACAAAACTTGAAAGTGTATAACCTTTCTCAGATAATAATTGGACTTTAAAAAATATGAAGTACTAGATGCGATAATTAAATCAAAATTACTGCAATAGAGTGCGGCAAATAAACTTGCTACAGTAATAAAATATAACAGAATGGATACTGCGTCATTCTTTTTCACATGTATCAGTTATAATTTGCTCTTGTGTATTTTGAAAATTTGAATAATTTTCCTTAAGAACTTTGCATGCAATTCCTCGTGTTGACCATCTTGTCCCAGAAAATACTTTAAGCAAAATTTTACTGCCACCACTTTCATCAATCTTATTTTTGAGTTTTTCCCATCTGCTTGTTGAACTCGAAAGATATACTATGTCTGTTCCAGAAACATGAGATACGAAGTAGAATTTAAGTAGCATTTTGCTGCTGAAATTCCTACAAGGTCCAGTGAATGTGCAACAGAAGTAACATGTATAGCTAAATGATTTAGTTGTTTAATTCTAACCTGCAGACCAGAATAAATTCCAGACGTTTCTTGTGTTATTGTATGACTGTTCTCAGCAGCGCAAATGTTAATTTTCAGTTTGTCAGACAACTTAATTATTCGGTTTTCCACAGATTTAGATCTACATTAAACCTAATGACGAAAAAATAAATACACTAAAATCTAATGATTATTATAAACAACTACAGGTGTTGGTGTGAAATATTTTCAACTAATGTTGATTGTGCGAAAGGATATATTGGAAAAACTATTAATTCGACAAAGGCTCAAGTGATGAGGGAACTTGGCAGACAAAGACTGCTTGCTCCCCTTCATATACCTACATGTGGTTTTCCAATGCTCCACCCGAAGGTACTACATTGGCCAGGAATCAAGTTTTTTTACCTGGAAAATTTGAAATTTTGCCAAACCCTTGCTGTTCAAGCAAGGTAGGGGTGTTTAACGTACGTGACAACACTCACACACGAGACCTCCATTCTACCTCCCATCCGAACGTGGGTGTATTTTTGTGAAAAATGCTCGCCTAACATTATTAAAGCGGACCGTGTTGGGATTCGAACCCGGGACCTTGGGCGTAGTAGTCACACACATACCACTACGCCACGGATCCGCCTACCTCTTTCACATACCACTGAATATAGGTTAAGTAGGGAGTACAACTGTAAAATAATAGAAGGTTACCGAACTGCATTAAACAAGAAAGAACAGCAGCTATGTTCAAAGACAACGAACATAAAAACAAGAAGAAAATTGTTTGAAGCATGTGTGTGAAGCACAGTACAGTAGGTCTATAAAATAGGGATAGTAAGAAAAGCAGACAGAAAGAGATAGAAGCTTTCTGGAATGTGGTGCTTCAGATGTATGTGGATGGTAACATGAACAGACAAGGTAAGTAACAAATATATTATAGAAATAGTAGGGGAATAAAGATATCTGTGGAAAAAAAATAGGAGAAATAGAAGGACAGAATACGTTCTAAGGCATTTCTGGGGAATAGTACGAGATATATTACAAGCAGAGATAGGAAAAAGAGGTAGAGGTAGACCTAGATCAGACTATTGCACGCAGATACTGATAGATGCAGACTGAAAATTTCAGAGAAATGTGAAGGTTAGTTCAGAATAGGAAACAATGAGGGTACGCGTCTAACCAGTTCCAGGACTGAAAAGCTAATGGTGGTGCTGATGTAGGGGTGGATCTATGTTACCAAGAGCAGAATTTTTTGAAATAAAATGTTTCATATTGGTACGACGATCAATGGAGTTCATGTTCACTCACTCTGAACTAATTTTTCCAATCATTGAAACTACTTGTGAAAGTACACAATAAATCATTCCCTTTGAATTTGAATAAATAGCCCACTCTTGTCTCATTTCCGTACCACTAATATGAGTTTTATAAAATATTGTCGTATACCCTTCGTTCCTAGGAGTAGAAACGTAGGCATGCGAGAGGCGATATACGACGCGCAGCACTGAAGGGTGGACCGTTATTGTGCTTTGTTACTTCCCGACCTAATGTAGGAACACTTCAGGGCAGACACAGTAATCCTCAAGGACTCGGTTTATTTAACGGCCACTTAGTATAGTCCAATACATTGCCATTACAGTAAGCGGTTAAAAACATGTCAGAAAAGTGAGGTTAGTGAGTATAATTAAATGAGACTTACATTTGTACTCTGCTTTGCAGTGACCAAAACGAGATGAGATGCGGTGTACAAGCATGGTGTCGTGGATTACTAGTAATGAAGTTCAAAGGTGCGTATATAAATCTCCGCCAAGAACTCTTCGCTCTCTCGACAGCCAAAATATATAAATTTTCCGACGAATATCGAAATGAGCACAGTTTTGATCTAGAGCACGTTATCCAGTTAGAGTGTAAGCCTTTATTCCTGCGTGTGGTCTCTGCAGCGTAGATAATGCATGGCTGGTTTAACCAGCGGACGCATTTTGTTATCATGTTTAATGTTATAGAAAATCAAGATCTGCTTTGCAAATGAGGTTTTGTGATTATCGGAAACAAATTGTTACAAGTGTACTAAGTTTCCAGTTATTACAATAATCGATACTAGACATTGAAAAGTTAATTTTGTTTTTAAAATTTTATCCAAATATTCAACGCGATGAAGTATTAAATATACGCCAGCATATTTAAAAGAATTCTGACTATGAACTAAATATAAACAGACATAATAACTGGACTTACTTTATTGATTGAAGTAAACAAAAATGTTGTAATAACATCAGCAGACTGTATTAAAGAGAGATCACACTCAAATCCTTAGAACAAAAGATGTTCACTATCCACCTCTCCTGGTTTTCATTTAAATATCAAACGTAAATTTGAAGTTCCACGTGTATTTTTTAACACTATTGTACCTGTAACAGGTGCTTCGATATTAACTAATTAAAGTGTTATTATACATATTTAGTGCTACAAATAAATTGTTTTTTAATAAGTAGACAAACTTCTTACCAAACATTAATGAAGAGATTAAAATTGACACTAGCTAAGACCAATCAAGAAATTTCCATAGTGGAATTCTTAAATTGCTTTTATTCTTTACTGAAAAATCTTGTCGGGATTTGAAGAGGACACACAAATGCTTATAACTTTGCGAAGAGATGGAACGTTAACTTAGGACGCAAACGTGAAAGGACGCTATTCACGGCGTTTCAAACACCTCACAAATGTGAATAGTAAGGGGTTTTTAGTGCCTGCAATTCACACAACCTACAATACTTGCAAACATAACGTGAAAGTGTGTTAACCTTTCTCAGATACTAATAGGGCTTTAAAAGATATGAAGTAATAAATGCGATAATTAAATCAAAATTACTGCAATATAGAGGGGCAAATAAACTTGCTATAGCAATAAAATATAACAGAATAGATATTTTTTCACGAATTAATTTTAATTAACAGTAATAGAAATATGTTTATATTTGCTACTAACACAGAGGGAGATCTACGGTGCAAAGACTTCTATATAGAGATATAACTAATCTATAACTAATTTAACAATAGGCAACCTCTGTATAATATCTACTGTAAAGAAAGTAAGAACAGACAATCTAACATATCAACACATTTTTGCTCTTATACAATTTGAAATTTTTAGAGAGGAGCCATATAAACAGGACGTTTAATCTCAAAATAAGTTGGCCAATAGCAGTTTGTAACGGTTTTGCCTACCACAACTGCTGTTTTTAAGTTAAATCCTACGAACTTAAGGTTAGGTTAGTTTCTATTTACAAATAAACCAAAACTAATGAAATTTTTTCTATTTAATTCATTAATTATGGTCCATAGTAATACAATTTAATTGAGGTATCAATAGACTAATCTAATTGGTTAGTATAGTAATGCTTGGCAATATTTAAGGCTGACTGCTATTGGTCAACTCATGAGATTTAACGTCCTGTGCCATATGACACCATAACAATACGATTTTCCTGAAATATATAAATAACTGAAAAATTATTCGTCTTTTCTTAATAATATTTCCACATGTAGATTCATTATCGGATTAAATATTTTTAAAGTAGTCACGCCAAATTAAAACAGTTGAATAGTACTATGTGCAAGAAGAAGCATTGTTTCAGATATTGTTTACCTTTTTCCGGTAGTGATTAGTAGTGTTGTTATTATATATTTTTCTATTGTAATATTTTTCATGTTTGTTAAATCTATTTTAAAATCAATATAGGCCCAGTATTTTAATGTTAAATGAAAGCTTGACCATCTCTTTGCCTAAGGGGTGCTAAAACTAATGATTATAATGCCAGAGTTCGATGCAGGTAGTCGCGTCATTGGGTTTGAACGAAAAGAACAGGTATGGATGTAAAAGCTAGTAAAAGAATGCATTTTGTGACACAAGGTTGAAAGTAATAGATACAAGAGTGAGAATTGCAAATAAACTAATACATGTGGGTAAGTGATCTCACAGAATGTTCTATCCTTATAATTTATTTGATTAAAAGGCAGACATAGTATTTGCATATTAAATATAAGAATTTTTAGGTAATAGGGTTGCTTGCTAGTTTATCCCTATGTGTACCCGATGTTTTTATTATGTAAAAAGACGTAAAGGAAGTTTGTTCAGAAGAGGTTTATTAATGATCATGAAGCTTTTATTTGTAGCACGAATTACAGGTTGGACCTTGCTAAATGAATTTTTAAAAACCATTTATCGTTTAATATAATTAATAAACACTGTACTTTATTTATTTATTAAATCATAAAAATGAACATTTGTACTTGACAGAGAAATAATTTTTTAAACTTCAGCTGTTCGTACACTTCTACACATCTGCCACATCTCCAGTCCGTTGCCCACGGCTCGGTTTATATAGATCAGGACCCTCCTATCTTACTATCATTAATAATTAATCAATTCTAAACAAACTTTTTACGAGTCCCTGATGTCTTAATATAATAATCAATTTTATTTATTAGGATACATAAATAGTTCTTAATCTATTTTTTTCACCATTAAGTAGTTTAGAAAAATGTGTTTGATTGACTACGTAGAACCTCGCATACTCCCACCCAATTAATTAGAAATGTTAAAATAGGAAACTAATAAAATTAGATAGCCTCATTTGTAGAAATAGTATTTAAAGTCATTTTGCTGTGCCGGTCTATTTCGAAATTATAAGCTATTTTGCTGGCCTTATGTTGTAATGCGGTATTTCTTCTATTGGAAATAGCGCATTGGGTGAAGACCTGAATGAACTTAACATAAATTTAACTTTAAATAATCTATAGGAACACTGTGGCACGATTTAAATAAAATTTAATAAAAACCCTTAACCACAAAAAATATTTAAATTACTAGATACGTATTTCGACCACTATGTGGTCATCATCATAGGAAAAAAAAAATTAGCTGTATAATTTACTATATTGTTGCTTTAAACACTATCGAGGATATTCTCCTCACCCGCAGGCTGGTGTTCTCAACAACAAACAAGTGGATGTGACATTATAACTTAAATCTACCTAATTTATACTCATTCTAAATTTATTGAAGCGGAACCAGTTTAATCTTGCTTTCTCATTGGTTGCTGACCAATAGGAAAGCAAAGCAGATGACTCTATTGGCCCTTTATCGGTGTTTAGAGGGTCCTTTATGTTTAACAATTTTAATTGATTCATAGGCATTTAAGGAGGAAAACGTTGGTACCGCTTTTAACAATTTAACATTTTCTAGTTTAACAGGGTGGCTGGTTTCAAATATATGTTTGGCGACCTGAGACCTTTCATATTTACCATATTTGAAGTGAGCAATGTGTTCTTTAAATCTGTTGTTATATTCCTCTTGGTCTGACCAATATATTTTTGAAAACACCCTGGCCCTGCACAACCAATTTCATAGATCCCCGACTTTTGCAATTTTTCCACCTTGTCTTTTGGATTACCTAGCAAATCTTTAATTTTATTAGTATTAGTAAGCAATTTTGAAATTACACTGTTTGAATATTTTATCAAGACCCTTTGTGGTTTTGTGAAACGGAAGTTTAACATATTTAACATTATCGTTAGAGGTGGTTGATTGCAAAGTCGTTGATTTACGGATGTTGATCCTATTTTACACTTTCTAAAAATATTATCTATAATATCAGAAGAGAAACCATTGTAATTCGCTATTTGTTTAATAAGAGCAAATTCCTTATTAAATCTGTTTTTATTTAAAGGAAATTCAATAATCTATTAATTAAAAGTTAAATGAACCAACTTATGCTATGATTAGAGGAAGACAAAATAAAGCGATTTACATTGGTTTCTTTTCTATAAATGTCAAATTCTAATTTATTACCATTTCTAATTACTAATGTATCTAAAAGGGTAATTGTCCATTATTCTCTAGTTCATACGTAAATTTTATGCTTTGAAATTTTGAATTCATTTCTTTAAGAAAATCATCAACATTTGATTTAGAAGTGTCAAAACTGCAAAATATCATCCACGTACCTTAACCATATTCTTGGGAAGTATTTGAGGTTTCTTTTAACTCGGTTTCAAAACGAGACATAAATAAATTTGCTATGAAAGGTGATAAGCTATTTCCATTGCTGTGCCTTCATGTTGTTCGTACAACTTGTTGTTGAATTGAAAACAGTTCTGGGACATGCAATGCGAAACAAGCTGATATAGTCCTCAACTTTATCATCATCAATATCACTATCTATAAGAACATCCTTTAAATATGTTAAAGTACGTGGTATTGGAACACTAGGGAATAATGAACTGACATCAAATGAAATTAAGATTTCGTTCTCTTCTAATGTGATATTTTAATTTTATTAATGAACTCTAAAGAGTTTTGTACAGACAAACTATTAAACTTTAAATTCTTAAATTCATTTGACAGCCATCGTGATAAATAGTAAGTCGGTGAGTTGATACCTGAAACTATTGGTCTCATCGATTTATTATTTTTGTGAATCTTTGGTAAACAGTAAAGCTTTGGCCATTTCAGGATTCAGATAATCTTAATTTTGAATCTTTGAAAATCGTGGCAAATTTGATTTGGACATCAAATTCTCCACACCAACAACTTCTGTAGTATTTAGTCATTTTATGTTCAAACGAACTTCATTTTACGTTTTTGCCACATAACTTGGTTAGCGACCTCTGAAAACAGTCTGGACTCACAAACATAGTTGATTTAGTCTCATACATCAACCATAGACATTCCTTACAGCCTGTTTAACATAGATCAATCAATGAATTCTTTTTCACGTAATTTAATCTTTAATAACTCAAGAGTTTGCAACATATTAAACTGTTATTCTAAGCATTCTTGACAGCCAGTGCTAAGATATGTCGAGTTGATTTTGCACCGATTCTATAAAGTTTTTGAATCTGGTAACTAGTTTTGATAATGATTTTCATATGCCAGCAAATAGATGTCTTCCAAAACAGACCGTGATTTAAATATCTTATTTCAATATTTTACGGACTTCTCGATCGAAGCAAAGTCACTCATTCATTACAAAGTTTTTCGAACCATTCGTTAACAACGTATTGTACCTAATGGCAGATCGATTCTTTTGTGTTTAAAGCTCCTAGGTTCGCCAAATTTGCAACTTTATGATTGTTGACGTTCAAACAAGTTTGAATTCATTCTGAAAACGACCGCGATAATTGCACGTTATGCTAGTCGTGCGATTATACGTTTCCACGTTCAACACTAAGTTTAACACTGTACCCACGAGTGGATTTCGCAGTTTTTAGCCAAATTAACCAGTTTTTTGCAAATGATTCAATCCTGTGTTACACGTTGTCAATTACTCTGATTTGTCGACTTCAATAAATCTCGGAAACTTGCTGCGCTTTACAGACTTGTGAAATGCACAGGCCATCATCTGATCATTATTCACAAAACTAGATTTTAGATACTGCCGATTATTAAGTTACACGATAGATTCGTGGAATGTATAGTTATTACACTATTTAGAACATCGATGCACGCATTTAAAAAATTTAAGTAAAACCTGTTCCGAGCCGGAAGTCATAGTTAAATTACATAGATGCACGATTTAAATAAAATTTATCAATCATATTTAAATTAGATACACAATATGTCATCAAAAAAATTAGCAGTATAATTTACTATATTGTTGCTTTAAACACTATCGAGGATATTCTCCTCACCCGCAGGCTGGTGTTCTCAACAACAAACAAGTGAATTGTGTAAATTGTGTTAAAGCAACAATATAGTAAATTATACTGCTAATTTTTTTTTTTTTTTTCCTACTGATGATGACCACATAGTGGTCGAAATACGTATCTAGTAATTTAAATATTTTTTGTGGTTAAGGGTTTTTATTAAATTTTATTTAAATCGTGCCACAGTGTTCCTATAGATTATTAACTATGACTTCCCGGTCTTCGGAACTTAATAGGTATCGGAGATTAGCTCTTAAAATTAGTTTTGTAAAAGCAGATATTCGATTTCTAAAAAGTTGTAAAGCCCACAAAGTTTTTCCAAATTTCATTAACGTACAAATCAGCAGTAATTGTAAACGTAGTAACACAATAATCAATTTTGCAAAAGATAAATGGCTTAATTTGGAAATCAAATATCTGTACAGTAAACTTAGTAGATTGGAACTGGAAACGTATAAATCGCACCTAGCACTAACGTGCAATTTATCCGAGTCCGGTTTTCAGGAATGGAATAATTTCCAGAGATTTGTTTTTGAAGTCAACAATCATAAATTGTTAGACAAAATTAATAGGCAAACACTAAGTTGAAGTTTCTTTAAAGAAACACAATGTCAATGTACCTCCTAAAAACTGGAAATTACTTCACCTCAATTAGAGTCAATAGTTGTTAACGAATCGTCGAAAATCTTTAATAATGAAGAGTTGACTTTCCTTGATCGAGGCCAAAATTTGGAGTAGATCATTTGAAAACTCCTTTGAAGACATTATTGCTGGCATTGAAAATCCATTTCAAAATTAGATGACAATTCAAAAACTTTATTAGAAACGCGTGCAAAATTCAACTGAACAACTTACGCACTTGCGCAAGGAATGCCTCAGAACAAACACGGAAAGATCATCTGATTATTAAAGATTTACGACAAAAGAATTGTTATTATTTAAAGGCTGATAAGGGGAATAGGTTGGTTATTCTGGATAAACAAGACTATGTTGATAGAGTAGAGACTTTGCTGTCAGAGGGTCCTTACAGACCAATAGTCAAAAACGTAAAAATGAAGGTCCTTTATATAAAATGATTAAATCAACAGAGTCTGTTTTGAAAGAATGTCCAAACCTAATTTCGCCCACACTAAAATTAAAATTAAAAATTTCGTATACTGAAATGCCAAAGCTTTACTGTTTACCAAAGATTCACAAAATAATAAATCGATGAGACCAATAGTTTCAGGTATCAACTCACCGACTTACTATTTATCACGATGGCTGTCAAATGAATTTAAGAATTTAAAGTTTAATAGTTTGTCTGTACAAAACTCTTTAGAGTTCATTAATAAAATTAAAAATATCACATTAGAAGAGAACGAAATCTAATTTCATTTGATGTCAGTTCATTATTCCCTAGTGTTCCAATACCACGTACTTTAACATATTTAAAGGATGTTCTTATAGATAGTGATATTGATGATGATAAAGTTGAGGACTATATCAAGCTTGTTTCGCATTGCATGTCCCAGAACTGTTTTCAATTCAACAACAAGTTGTACGAACAACATGAAGGCACAGCAATGGGAAATAGCTTATCACCTTTCATAGCAAATTTATTTATGTCTCGTTTTGAAACCGAGTTAAAAGAAAACTCCAAATACTTCCCAAGAATATGGTTAAGGTACGTGGATGATATTTTTGCAGTTTTTGACACTTCTAAATCAAATGTTGATGATTTTCTTAAAGAAATGAATTCAAAATTTCAAAGCATAAAATTTACGTATGAACTAGAGAATAATGGACAATTACCCTTTTTAGATACATTAGTAATTAGAAATGGTAATAAATTAGAATTTGACATTTATAGAAAAGAAACCAATGTAAATCGCTTTATTTTGTCTTCCTCTAATCATAGCATAAGTTGGCTTCATTTAACTTTTTAATTAATAGATTATTGAATTTCCCTTTAAATAAAAACAGATTTAATAAGGAATTTGCTCTTATTAAACAAATAGCGAATTACAATGGTTTCTCTTCTGATATTATAGATAATATTTTAGAAAGTGTAAAATAGGATCAACATCCGTAAATCAACGACTTTGCAATCAACCACCTCTAACGATAATGTTAAATATGTTAAACTTCCGTTTCACAAAACCACAAAGGGTCTTGATAAAATATTCAAACAGTGTAATTTCAAAATTGCTTTCACTAATACTAATAAAATTAAAGATTTGCTAGGTAATCCAAAAGACAAGGTGGAAAATTGCAAAAGTCGGGGATTTATGAAATTAGTTGTGCAGGGCCAGGTGTTTTCAAAATATATTGGTCAGACCAAGAGGAATATAACAACAAGATTTAAAGAACACATTGCTCACTTCAAATATGGTAAATATGAAAGGTCTCAGGTCGCCAAACATATATTTGAAACCAGCCACCCGTTAAACTAGAAAATGTTAAATTGTTAAAAGCGGTACCAACGTTTTCCTCCTTAAATGCCTATGAATCAATTAAAATTGTTAAACATAAAGGACCCTCTTAAACACCGATAAAGGGCCAATAGAGTTTCTGCTTTGCTTTCCTATTGGTCAACAACCAATGAGAAAGCAAGATTAAACTGGTTCCGCTTCAGTAGATTTAGAATTAGTATAAATTAAGTAGATTTAAGTTATAATGTCACAATTCACTTGTTTGTTGTTGAGAACACCAGCCTGCGGGTGAGGAGAATATCCTCGATAGTGTTTAAAGCAACAATATAGTAAATTATACAGCTAATTTTTTTTTTTTTTCCTACTAATGATGACCACATAGTGGTCGAAATACGTATCTAGTAATTTAAATATTTTTTGTGGTTAAGGGTTTTTATTAAATTTTATTTAACTTTAAATACAATTTCTACAAATGAGGCTATCTAATTTTATTAGTTTCCTATTTTAACATTTCTAATTAATTGGGTGGGTATATGCGGGGTATTACAACAAGTTACAATTATCACCTGTCTTGTACCATATGTCGCCCTGAAGAGGTCGACATATCAGACATTTCTTTGTTCCCTTTGCTTACTCTTATAGTCTAAGAAGGTATTTAAGTTTAAATTTATATTTACTTTCACTTTAACGTCAATTTTCATAAAATAATATATTACACAGCTTCTAAGGCGTAACTTACACATTCTCCTTATTTTTTACTTCTTATCTACTGGGAGGTCGTGGACTAAGGGTCTAAGTTGACACTTTCCCGATCACATAAATTTCTACAAGATATCGTATTATACGTATCTATGAATTAAGCTTTCGAATATCCTATTCTTAATGCTACTTACTAAGCTATCATAACTCACACCTATTTAGGGAACGAGAAAACAAAAGGAATTTGGAAATTCGAGAATTAGACCCGCAGAAGGTCGTGCCAAAATTAAGAATTGGGATAGGAGTAACAGAAAAAAACAGAAAAAATAATCCAGGAAGGCAACGGTCGGTTTGAAAAACTTTCCAACTCTACCTAACAACTCGTGGAGAAGTAGTATAAGCAAAAAAGAAAATAGCAAGTAGATCTAAAAGCTAATTATTTAGGAGGCGCCAGGAATTATCACAATAAAGCAGATAGTCTAATGACCATACTGCGAAGCGTGATGGTTTTACTCAAAATACAGAATGAAAACCAAGAGAAAGAAACAGCGATGCCAACTCCGAAAAGATTTTCTTAGTAAACGCACAATATCTCCACCGCCACCTCCTCCTCCACCTTCACCTCCATATCAACTTGCATCTCCACCTACGCCTTGACATACAAATCTACTCCCACTGCCTCCTTTTCCCCACCCTCATGGTCACCTTAACCTCCAGCGCCATCTCCATCTCCAATGAAAACTCAATAAAGATATTAAGATTTATTAGTAATAATTTTTGATGTTTAAAAACATTTTTTGCTCGTGTCTTGTTAATCGGGCACGCTCTAAAATTAACGCTAGGGATGCCATTATTTAAATCCTATTTCTAGTTTTTGTTTCAGTTTGTTAGATGTTTGTTTAGGATGAATTAATTTTGAAGCTAGATTTAATTTGAAACACGTTTATATTTTTCGCGTTTAAACCCAATGTAGTACCTTCGGATGGAGCATCAAGGACGTGGCCGCAAGTATAGCGGCCCTTATTTACATTATGTTTAAAAACATTTAGCCGTCCAAGCATTAGTCAAATTAAACTTAATTTTAATACCAATTTAGGCACAGAAAACTGTACTTTCTTTATGTTTGTTCGGGGTAGTTTTAATTTTATCTAGTTATATCTTTAGTTTAAAATTCAAATCGATGTCCAAGTCGTCTATATCCTTTTTTAGTCAATAATTGGATACATAGAAACCGTCGATATTTTCGAATTGCAAAGTGTACCATAGGCCACCAGATCCATTCCTTCGTGTAATTCATGCAGCTTATGACAATTTTTTAGTCGTGGCTCTCCAACTATGTCTTGCATAAGTATCCTGTTGGCTTGCTTCATTTCCTCTTGTTGATATTGAAGGCAATCTTGA
Organism: Platerodrilus igneus; assembly: GCA_036346225.1. Taxonomy (NCBI): domain Eukaryota; kingdom Metazoa; phylum Arthropoda; class Insecta; order Coleoptera; family Lycidae; genus Platerodrilus; species Platerodrilus igneus. Next base: position 1,756,775 of record JARFIW010001219.1, read on the forward strand.
TTCTCCCACACATTTTTGTGTAGTTGTACGTCACCTACCTTTGGGAATATTTGACTATTATTTCTTTCTACGGGGTAGCTTTAATTTTATTTAGTTTTATTCGTAATTAAAATTCAAATCTATGTCCAAGTGTTCTATCTTTTTTTTTGGATACATAGAGACCTTCGAGATTTTCGAACTGCAAAATGTACCGAAGTTTGTTTCTATACATAAAGTCTTTGATTCTATAAACAACCATATCCATCCTTTCGTGCAATTCTTGCAGCTTATGACAATCTTTTAGTCGTGGCTCTCCTGCATACGTATCTCATTAACTTGCTCGATTTCGTTTTGTTGATATTGTAAGCAATCTTGATTCCCTAAGATTCTTTACTAGGTAAATACACATTGTTTAGGGGAACTCCTTTACGTGTTGTGTACGTCAAGGTTATGAATTCCACCTTCCTTAGTTCGTCTATGCTATCTGCCATTTTGATAAATACATTCTTGGAAAAACCTTTTAAATAGTACATCAATTTAGTACCGTCCCTTTCCGCAACGATACCCACATAACTAAAAGAAACTTTCTCACTAATTATAAATTCATATAGCTAATAAAACTCAGAAAGCCGGTCCACCGACACAAAATAGTCTTTTAATTCTTCCTCATTTTTTCTAACAAGATGTTCTTTTTTCAACACATCCTTGTATTGTTCTCGTATAGCCGCAGTTTTTTTCATGTAGTTCAATTTTGGCTTTTTGCAACCATTTCCGCTAATTCCAACTGTCTTTTTCTCCCACTTACAGCATAGGACGTGCATAAGGGGCAATTTCCTTTAGGGCAAACTGGTAGGATTTGCTACCAATATTTACGCCTTGTTTTACAACCGAGGGGCAAACGTTAGGCATATTAATCAACCCCGATTATGCCTTTTGAAATTGTAGAATATGCTACTTTAGATTGTGCAAAATATGTACTACTCCCTTTAATGTAGTAGCAGCGTAAAATTTTAATTTTATCTTGGCTGTCTTCTTCCTCTACTATCTCCAAGTAATTTACAGGTAAATAGTTAAAATGAAAAGCGGGAAGCGCATACTTATCACTTTATCCATTTCTTCGGAATTTTGTGATAACATAATTAACAAGCCAGTCAATTCTTTTGTATTGCTGTTCTTCAATATACGTACTGTAAGAGGGTATTGTACACCATACACCAGCTATTTTGCATCTTATCCAAAGGTTTATTCCGCATTTTGGCAAGCGGTACCGACTACATTGGCGCCTATAGGAAGTATAACGTACATTCTTCCAAGTATATAAAATTCTTTTAAGGAATTATAAACTTGGTCCGCACTGAAATAATTTCCAGTTGTGCAGTTGTAATTGTCTCTTCCAATCACGTAATACCCTGTTCTTTAGCCAAAGTAGACGCGAGTGTTTTCCTTAAACGTACATCTGGGCATCATAAAAATCTAGTATATGATTCTCAAGTTGTTTATTAACACCAGGACTTGTTATTTGACACACAAATTTGTTGTATATTTTTATTCTTGCATTAACCATGTTAAACAATCGATTCCCACAGTTTTATCGTGGTCAACTATAATATTATAGTTTTCTTCGTATTCACCCTTGTAGCAAAAGTTATGGTTTGTAGTTAAATAATTACATATCTTCGTCTTGCTAACAATTCCAACATAATCTTGGCTTATATCCATGTCAAAAAGATAGCATTCGCCTTTTTTGGGCCTGTTTAATATGTCTGGTAATTCTTCCACTATATTTCCCAACTTAACATCTGCTTGTTCTGCTTTGTACGGAATGCATATTAGATCGATAAATGTTTCATTAATTTTCCTGATATCCTTTTCGCAATAACATATTTCACTCCTCGCGCAATTTGGTATTTGCTTTGCAGTCGGAATTGAAGTTTAGCTTTTGTTCCATGCCTAGAAGATACAAATTTTGATAACTTCCCACGTGGGCAGCTATTTAAAACTCCACACATCTTTTTCTTAACATTTTTTAATTTGTCGGTGCAATCCATAACGTCGCCCATTTTAACTAGCGGTATATTATCGGAGATAGGTTCTGTATTTGATTTGGGTAAGTAAGTCACAGCCCTCTAAAAGTTTTTCTTCTTTGGTATAGTTAATGTTTCTAGTATCGGTGATTAAGTACCGAACACATTCGAACGAAATTATGGAGTAGGTAGGAGGTAAAAATTAAAATGAGAGGTAAATGCGAAAGAACGAAGCGCATACGGGAAAGGTACGACACGCGTACTTTTTAGAATCAACCGAAAGTTGTGGAGAGCAATCTCCTACACAAAATCGACGACCGCCATGAGTGCGGTCCACCCCAGCCCCAGCGCGTACCCTGGCAGTTTGTAGAATTTTGCTGGTCTTGTTATAGCTATTCAATATTTCTTCCCAAAAACACTCATGGAATCTATTTCTAAGCTGTAGAACTTCTCTAACGAATCATTCACTTCGACCCGCGTCATGCTTTTTCCGCATGTATCAGTTATAATTGGCTCTAGTGTATTCCGAAAATTTGAATTATTTTGTTTAAGGGCCTTGCATGCAATTGCTCGTGTTGACCATCTTGTCCTAGAAAATACTTTAGGCAAAATTTTACTGCCGCCACTTTCTTCAATCTTATTTTGAGCTTTTCCAGTCTGTCTGTTGAACTCAAAAGAGATACATATATCCGTTCCAGAAACATAAAATACGAAGTAGAAATCAAGCAGCATTCCGCTGCTGAGATTCCTACAAGGTTCAGTAAATGTGCAACACAAGGAACATGTATAGCTAAATGATTTAGTTTTTTAATTCTGGCCTGCAAACCAAAATAAATTCCAGACGTTTCATGCGTTAGCGTATGACTGTTTTCTGCAGTCGTAAATGTTAATATTCAGTTTATCAGGCAACTTAATTATTCGATTTTGCATAGCTTATGACCTGCATTAGCAATAAATTTAATAAACCTCTCTACAGGAACAGCATTTGGAAGCACGTACCGAATAATCATCGTCAGTTGGTCAACATGACTAATATCCGGGTGGAATCTATTATTATAAAATAATATTTGACAAACTTAATTTGCTCCATAATAATTTCTGGCACTTTTTTCTTCGTCAGATTTAACACTTCATTAGATATATTTTTTCATGAACAAGAAGTGTTGTCACTTTCTTTGTTAGCGCAATGAGTAGTATGTTGCTTTAGGAATGGATGTTATTGAACCGATAATTCAAGAATGCCCAAATAATTTTCATTTTTCTTGAACTAAAAAACTTCATGACTTCCCCGAAAAGATAGTGCACGAATAAAATGAAATTTAACTACTTCCACAACTATATGAAGAACTGATTTCCAGTATTTGCATTTATTTAGATATTTCTGATATCGCGTGAAGCCTCGATAGTAGGAAAAGCAGACGAGAAAAAGATAGAAGCCTTTGAAATGTGGTGCTACACGCGTATGATGAAGATATCATGGATACAGACAATTAAGAACAACGAGCGACTAGAAATAGCAGGAGCAGAAAGAAATATGTGGAAAAGAGTAAAAAATAGGAGATATAGGACGATAGGCCACATACTAAGATACGAGGGAATAGTGCGGTGTATATTAGAAGCAGAGATAAGAAAAAGGAGTAGAGGTAGACCTAGGTTAGACTATTGAACACAGATTGTGAAAGATGTAGGGTGTGGAAATGTCAAGGAAATGTGTAAGCTAACTCAGAATAGAAATCAATGGAGGCATGCATCGAACCAGTCCCAAGATGCAAAAACTAATGACGAAAAAAATTAATGTAGTTAAACATGATAATGATTATTATAAACAACCACAAGTATTGGTCTTGCAATATTATCATCTAATGTTAATTGTCCAAAAAGATTTACTGAAAAACTATTAATACGGCAAATGTCTAAGTGTTGGGGGATCCTTGGTAGCCACATGCTGCTTAACCCTCTTCGCATTCCCTACATGTGATTTTCCGATGCTCCACACGAAGATACTACATTGACCAGGAAGCGAGTTTCTTTTACCTAAAAATTTTTAATCTTCAGAACCCTTGCTGTTCCAAGCAAAGGAGGGATCTTTAACGTGCGTGACAACACACACACGGGACCTCCATTTTACCGCTCATCCGAACGTGGGCGTATTTTTGTGGAAAATGCTCGCCTAACATTTTCAAGCGAACCGTGTCGGGATTGAAACCCGGCACCTCCCCTTCGCATATGACTAAATCTCGGTGAAATATGGCATATAATTAGAAAACAATAGAAGGGAAACCGAGCTGCATATAAGCTGCTGTGAGAATTTCAAGGTAGACCGTGTAGGCTAGCTCAGAACATAAATAAGTTGAGGTTCACGTCCAACCAGTTTCAAGACGTAAAATCTAATGACGAAAAAAAAATAAGTGCACTTTAAATCTGATAATTATTATAAACAACTACAGTGCTGGTTGTGAAATATTTTCCACTAATGTTGATTGTGCGAAAGGGTATATTGGAACAACTATTAATTTGACAAAGGTTCAAGTGCTGAAGGAACTTGACAGCCAAAGACTGTTTACCCCCTTCACATACCACTGAATATCGGGAAAATAGGGTATCAAACACGCAAAAACAGCAGCTATGTTCAAAAACAACAAACGTAGAAACAAGAAGAAAATTGTTCAAAGCATATGTGTGGCGCGCAGCACAGTACGTTTATGAAATGGGAGTAGTTGGAAAAGCAGACAGAAAGAGATAGAAGCCTTCTGGAATGTGGTGCTTCAAATGTATGGCGATGGTAACATGGACAGACAAAATTAATAACAAATAGGTTATAGGAATAGTAGGGGAATAAAGATATCTGCTGAGAACAAAAAAAAGTTCGAAGAAGTAGAAGGACAGGATACGTTCTCATGCATTTCTGGGGAATAGTACATATTACAAACAGAGATAGGAAAAAGGAGGTAGATGTAGACCAAGATCAGACTTTCGCATGAAGATATTGAAAAATGCAGACTGTGTCAACTTCAGGGAAATATGAAGGTTAGTTCAGAATAGAAAACAATGAGGGTACGCGTCTAACCAGTTCCAAGACTCAAGACCTAATGATGATGCTGATGTAAGGTTGAATCTATGTTACCTAGAACAGCATTTTTTGAAATAAAATGTTTCACATTGGTACGACGGTCAATGGAGTTCATGTTCACTCACTCTAAACTGAATTTTTCAATCATTAAAACCACTTTTGAAAAAAAAATCAAAAGGACACAATAAATCATTCCCTTTGAATCTGAAGAAATAGCCCACTCTCGTATCATTTCCGTACCTTGCATTTGATTTTCCAATGCTCCACCCGAAGGTACTACATTGGCCAGGAGGCGAGTTTTTGTTGCCGGGAAATTTAAAATTTTGCCGAACCCTTGCTGTTCCAAGCAATGTAGGGATCTTTAACGTGCGTGACAACACTCACACATGGAACCTCCATTTAACCTCTTATTCGAACAAGGACGTAATTTTTGTGAAAAATGCTCACCTGCCATTTTTCAAGCAGTCGGCCGTGTCAGGATTCGAACCCACGACCTTGGGATCCGTATTCTTACGCTTACTGCATTGATCCACGGTAACGCCCCATAATTTCCGTACCACTGATATGAGTTTTATAAAATATTGTCGTATACCCTTCGTTCCTAGAAGTAGTAGCGTAGGCCTGCGAGAGGCAATATACAACGAACAGCCCTGAAGGGACTGCGGGACCGTTATAGTGTCTGGTTACTTCCCGACCTATTGTAAAGACATTTTCTGGCAAACACAACAATTCTCAAGGATTCGGTTTATTTAATGATTCACTTAGTTATAGTCCAATACATTGCCATTACAATAAGCGGTTAAAAAGCACGTCATAAAAATAAATAGCGTTAGTAAATATAATTAAATCAGACTTACATTTGTACTCTGCTCTGCAGTGACCAAAACGAGAGAGATACAGCGTACAAACATAGTGTCGCGGATAACTAGTAATGAAGTGCGAAGGTACGTATAAATCTCCGCTCTCCCGACAGTCTCCAAAATATATAGATTTTCCGATGGATATCGAAATAAGCACAGTTCTGATCTAGAGCACGTTATCCAGAAAGAGGGTAAACCTCTATTCCTACGTGTTGTCTTTGCAAGGTAGATAATGCAAGGCTGGTTTAACCAGCGGACGCATCTTGTTATCATTTTTAATGTTATAGGAAATCAAGTTCTACTTTGCAAATGAGATTTTGCCATTATAGGAAACGTATTGTTACAAGTGTTCTAAGTTTCCAATTATTATGTATAGGGTGTTAATACTCTTTATAACATTACTGCCTGAAAAAGTAAGCGTGGACCCCGCACTTAAAAATAAAAATTTAAATTTAGTCCAATCCTAAAATAATAATTTTACATAATGACCCTAAAAAGAATACTAATTATTATGACATAAAGACATGATATAATAAAAATAATGGAAAAACAATTTGTTCTTCCAATTAAAGAGTATTCCATAACCTAGCAAATTACACACAATATGAAATGATAAGCTAGAAAATTAGTTTCAAGCAAGATTTAAAGAAAACAAAAATATCAGTAAACGTTAAAGAAAGACACATATGTCAATATAAATAATAATACAAATAACTTGTAACAAAATTTTTGTTACATTAAATATCTCTAAAGAAAAACATTTCTAGCTGTTGTTATTTTACGAATTTGTCATTTAGCGTGAAATCGTTAAATAGTTTAATTTGCTATAATAAAGAACACCTCTTTTATTTTTACATTATTTTCATCTATACGAAGTATTTAGTAGTGACTCCTACGCATTTAATATCTGCAAATACTCTGAACGTAACTTGAGTTGCATAAGCTAAAGGCGTTCTGAAGTCCACTTGTGCAATTGCTAGACACAACGTCTGCGCGTAAGGTGACGCGATAACTAGGGTGTTGGCAAGGAAGCGAATGCGGCCATCTTGCAAGCAACTACGAAGAAGTACGCTTCGTTGGAAGATGAAGAGCCTTGTTTGCAGGTGGAAGCTGAGAATAGCTCTACCGTCGTTGAAGGGCTAGTGGTTGCCGCGCGGAGGCGTCACAATAGAGCTCTTGTGAGGCTGCCCAGACAACCAGAAGAGCCGTAACAACATGTGAAGATAGAGGTCCATTAGTGGTGAGGCTTGTGTAATTAACCAGCATTATATAAAACTAATAGATGGTTCAATTTCCTTAGCACATTTAGGAAACACGTTTGACAATGAGATTGGAATTTGGTTGTGTATTGTCGAATTACTCATTTTGAAGCTGTCCGAGGGAATGCATTTAATAAAGGCATATTTCGTACCTTTCTAAATTTCAAGGAGATGGAATGTTATGTGTTTTGGTTAGTCTAGTACATTTATCAGCATCACAGTCGTGTAATTAGGGCAAAACCAATCAGGTACTTATAAAACTATTTACTGAAAATTAATTTTACGTACTAATTACTGTCAAAGCTTTGATTTAACGTTTATCAAATCATAAGAAACTTTTGTTAAAGAATGTAAATGTCAAGTTTTTTTGCAAGATATGTTTAATCCCACGTAAAAATCAGTTTGAGAATTATACCCTAAAAATTTAATAGGTTAAATACCTTTTTTTTGTTCAGAACTAAATTTATTCATAAGAGGAATTTTTGAACTTTTAGATAATTTAAAAGTTGTTATTCAAAGCACGTACATAATGCACATGTTGATTGAGAAAAATAAGTATAAAGTTCACTTTTGATTGAAAGATGTTTACTTGCAATATGTTGTGTGATTAGTAGAATATCTATGCTGTTTCTAACATATTTTGAACTGACTTTCTTTAAATTCATATAATGCTTACGCCATATGAACTTTTTATGTAATAAGTTCTTTAGAGAATTTTTGTAAGCCAGAACAGATCTGTTTTATGGATGTTTAAGAACCCGACTGTATTAAATAATTTATAAATGCTAAGACCTCTCTATGTAGAGAAACAAATTCAGAGATTTTTGAAACTTACTTTATGTTGATTATATTGATTATAGAGAAACACATTAAGAAATTTTTGAAACTTATTTTATATTGATTATTAAATTTTTTTATAAATAATTTTTGCAACAAAAGAGAATTCCATTTAAATTATACTTTGATATAAAACTTTCGTCTTTTTATTTCACTAAATGAAATTAATAATACCCAAATTAGATAAGCAAAATTTTGAATGTGGAACTTAGAAAAAAGTTGATACAGTACCAGGTAATAGAAACAGAATAAGTAATTTCCAGTAGAGTATTTTTTCATAAATAAGGTGTTGTTGAGATTTTGAATTCAGGCCAATCGATCTATAAAGATCGAAATATTTTGTTGTTGTAAGGCACAAACAGTGTTTTATATTTAATTTTTTTGTGTGACATTTTCTTGCAGGTCCGACATCGCAGAAGCTGGAGCAGAGGTCCAAGAGGTTTCCAGAGATATTGCTTATTGTAATTTGTATGTTTTTTGGTAATCATTATATCCTATAGGTTTCTGCGTCTTCCTGTAGGATACTTTAGTTTTGTTTATTGTCTATATAGATGCAGTGGCGTCCATTTACGTTTTTTTGTTCCCGTTTGTAGTCGAGCCCACCCTATATCCACGACCAAACTCATTGCTCACCCTTGCTCCCAGACTAAGCCGCGAATATAGTAAAGCTCGTGGGTCAACCGAGGTTTTGTTCACTAATTGACTCACTCTATAAATTAAATAAAGAAAAATTATATGTCCACATAAAGTTTCACTAAGTTTCAAACTTTACTACCGTGGAATACGTTAATAATTTAAGTACTACCAAAAACAGTCAGTGTTTATCTGTAAAATACACTATAGGGCAAAAAGATTCATCACGTTAATAGTTCAAGTCATTATGATCAAATAAAAAGTAAAAAAACAAATTCATCATACCCAACGTCTGTATAATAGTAATGTCAAAACAGAGGCTGTGGTGGCGGCACCGAACGTCGCAGTGGTTGATCGGCTGCTGGATAAATTAGTTTCGTTTTGGAAAACTAGCTCATAAGTTGACTCCGACGGAACAGTTGGAGTGATGTAGTCAGCCTGGTTGCCCATTTCGAATGAAGTTGAAGGTTGGGATTTGGCGGGTGGTTGTAAAAAAACGGCTCCGTGGCGTAGTTGGTATGTGTGTGATTACTACGCCCAAGAACTCTGGTTCGAATCCCGACACGGTCCGCTTGAAAAATGTTAAGCGAGCATTTTCACAAAAATACACCTTTGTTCGGATGAGAGGTAAAATAGAGGTCCCATGTGTGAGTGTTGTCACGCACGTTAAAGATCCCATGTAAGGGTGGTGGTAGAAACGATGCAAAACCTAATTTGGATGACGGTTTTCCGGCCGCTTAGGTCAACCCTTGAGAATTATATTGCTTCCGATACAGTGTCGAGTCGGTGAAGCAGAAAAAGAGGTATGCCAAAAATGAGAAGGATAAGGGAAAAGGTAAGAATATAAAAAAGTGACCAACTTTCACTTGGAGTCTCTCGTTTTGTTAACCATTGATTATTAAAGCAGTCTTCTATGGAATTAAATTGGATTTGTCGATCACTGTTCTTTGGAATTGAAAGACTGCGCGTCGTATATCGCCTCTCGCAGGTCTACGTTACTACTCCCAGGAACGAAAGGTATACGACAATATATTTCTCGTAATGTACCGATTTATCTTTTCATATGTACACTTGGAATTGGTTATGTTTAATTTTTCAAACTTTTGTGGCGATGGTAAATTTTCAATAATTACATCTATATCTGCATCAGTTGTAAAATGCCACTTGGATGCATTTAGAATGCCTCAAAGTTAGTATTGGGATTTGTTTTATTGTCGTTTTTTTACATCTGTCTTCTACAAGTTGTATTTTTCAAAGATCGACTTTTTGATTTCAACAAAAACGTTACTGCAATTTTCATTAGCCATACTTTGTGATGACGGCATCTCAACTCCTGCGGTTTGGCTTGTTTATCAGCAGCATTAACTCTAACGCGGTTACATTCACCGAAAATTACAGACAATGGTACTAGTAGAAAAAATGTCTTCAGTCTTGGAATTCTCTTCAAAAGATATTGGAGTTTTCCATCTTTTCCGATTTTTTAACGCTGAGCGCCGCTTAGTTTTTTTGTTCATATTAAGGTTTTAAAAATATCTAACTCCCTTATAATTTAACGGTACAAGAATAGCTTGTGAGCTTGGCTTATCACTTTTGTGTTCAAAAGTATTAAAACTAATGTATGAGGGATGACTAATTTCCGGTAGCAGGTAGCCGCATTTATTAAGATTTTGTTGGTGAGAAACATTTCTGAAATATTAATTTTAGTAGAAACTAGAAAGCATTCATTTTATGTACCATTATTTTTCAGTAACGATGCCTAAGAGTGTGTTACGTTGATTTTCAACATAATTAATAATAAACACGTTCTCGAATAAATTCCTTAACTCAAATCTCTTTTTCTTTTACAACGAAAATTTATTCCATAAATTAAATACTCTATGCTTTGTTCTAGGTATCCCGTAATCTCTTAAATTCTTCGATAACATCTTGTTTACAATAAAAAATACACTTTCTACAAATTTTCATTTTGAACTTATTTATTTCGAAACGACAAGTTTATGTTAAAATTAAATAAATATATCCTGTTTTTAGGTACCCTGTATCTTGGTATACCTTACGACCGCCGTATAATGGTTTTCTCTATTGTTCCAATGTAACGACTTGTTGAAATAAAGTCGCACACTATCCGGTATAAGCCGGGTTTTCCAGTTTTAGCGCTCTTCGATAAGCTAGGATTTGTAGTTCGACTCCGTGTTGTTTGAACCATTTGTTGAATTTGATTCTACCGCTTGTACGTCGAAATATTTCTATATTTATTCGTCATCGTATTTTAAAAGCGATGCACGTGTTTCTGTTCGACAACTAGCAAGTGTCTTTAGTGTATTCGTTTTTTTAGCTGGAGGTCAAATGGGTTCTTTCTTTATGTAGAACAACTGCTTTTGTCCGTAAATCCCTGCTGTAGTTACGATGGCATGGTGAATGGATCCTGAATACCGTTCATTTACATTTCCAATGCTCCACCCAAAGGTACTACATCGGCCAGGAGGCGAGTTTTTTGTTGCCTGAAAATTTAGAATTTTGCCGAACCCTTGCCGTTCCAGGCAAGGTAGGGATCTTTAACGTGCGTGACAACACTCACACACGGGACCTCCATTTAACCTCTCATCCGAACGAGGACGTAATTTTTGTGAAAAATGCTCACCTGTCATTTTTCAAGCAGTCGGCCGTGTCAGGATTTGAACCCAGAACCTTGGGATTCGTAGTCTTACGCTTACTACATTGATCCACGGCGACGCCGGATCCTGAATACCGCGGCATTTCTATGCTGACTCACCCGCGACGGATTGTGAGCTAAGTATCAGGACACTTATAGGTATGCAACTTATTTTCTTTTGTGTGCATCAATGGCAAATTCGGTATCAACGTTTAGTGTAGTTACGTGACAAGAAACGTCAAATTGTAGAACTATTGTTTGTTGCTGCAATTCGATATTATCGCTCTACAGGTGCGATGCACTATTTTTAAAAATGCTTGTCAAAAGAACGCACACGTTTGTTCTTTTTACTGACTAGTTTATTTTACAAAAATTATTAGGCGAAATTTTAAAAAACGTTCGACAAAAACTCTCACACGTTAATTCGTTCCTACTGATTAGTTATTTTACAAAAATTATTAGGTGAAATTTTAAAAACGTTCGACAAAAGCTCTTACAGTTTTTATTTGCTACTGATTAATTTTATTTTGTGTAAATACTAGATGCGCACTTTGTATCTAGATTTCTACATTGTCCATACAATAGAATTGTTTACTGTGAAAGAATAACGCTTAATTCATTTTCTTTTTGCTTGTTTGTACAGAATCCTTTATTTATTTTTATGTGTTAATAGATAATCGTGGGCGATGTGTTTTTTGGTTTATTTTTGGTATGTAGGCAAATCCCCCCACTCTCCGCGTCTGATAATTAGCCTGGTATCTACTTTTCTTCCGGCTACGTCTAGGTACGTAACATGTGCATATAATTACTGCATTTAAATCTTTATAAGTGAGACATCTCACAGTTTGTTTAAATCCTGATTAATTTGTTACTAAAGATGTCAACCAATTGATATTGAATGCGAATTGAATGCATCTGTTTAATTAGAATGGTTTATACGTAAAGGGTTGGCATTGGAATTTCATTACTTGGTCGTGATCGTTATGTTTTAAATCTATCCTATATAGTTTATGATACGAGAGTAGACGTATTTAGTCCAGCCTACCTGGCATTTTTGTTTTTTCAACACCCTGTTGTTGATTTCCTTTGCAACTTATTTAAATGCTGATATTTTTAACGACACTAGCCAGGGCGCCCTTTTTTCTTGGCGCACCTAGGTAATTGCCTATGATGCCTTGCCGTAAAATCAGCCCTGACTAAAAGAAGTTGATATGTGAAACATCACAATTGCCAAGTACGCAGTCAAATACGAGAGAAGTGCGTCAAAATTATTTCGCGAGGTTTGTTAAATTGCTATATTTACGTTTATATAGAAGTTTATGGTTAATAGGTGATTTAAATACTACATTTAATTTTTCAATGCTCCACCCAAAGTTACTACATTAACCAGAAGGCGAGTTTCTTGTTTACCTGTAAATTTTGAATTTTGTCAAACCCTTGCTTTTCCAAGCAGGGTAGGAATCTTTAACGTGCACTCATGGAACCTACTTTTTACCTTTCATTCGAAACAGGGCGTATTTTTGTGAAAAATGCTTGCCAAACATTTTTAAGCAAATCGTATCGGGATTCGAACCTGGGATCTTGGGCATAGAAATCACACGCATACCAACCACGCCACGAAGCTGCCGGTGATATAAAACAGCAAGTACTGCATAAAGCTGTTCCTTTCAATCGGTACAAATATGCTCAGTGCAACACCAAGAAGGGTTAGGGATTTTTTGACCAAACTTGGCAAATATGTTGAACTACTCAAAGGTAATATTTGAATAAAATTTCAAACAAGAACCAAAAGATTAAAATAATTTTTATTAATAATGTGCTGCCCTCCTCCTCTATTTGTTACACATTTCCTTACTCTTTGCGACATCCTGTATGTGGTCGATGTCTTGATGGGGTGTTGTGTCCGAAGCAACTTGTCCTGCACTTCATGCCGAAGAGCTTTCAGTGTAGGAGGATTTGCTATCTTACCCGGTCTCCTACCCATAATGCCCCCCTCATGTTCAATTGGCGAAATATCAGGAGATCTGGGTGGCAATGGTAAAATATTGACTTGGGCGTCTTCAATTCGGTTGAGAGTAGTCTTCTCTTCGTACGGGCGGGCATTATCCTGGATGGGAAAGTGTGTTTTCGAGCTATTGGGTATAAGAAAGAATATGGCGTTCCACAACAACTACATTAACGCAGCGCTTGGCGTTCATATTAGGATCAACACGAAATGAGACCTACTTCCATATGTTATAGCACCACATACCATATCCACCACGGTTTGGTATACATGTTTTTCAACAAAAAATTTAACATAGGCACGTTCCCCACGTCTTCGTCTGACTCTCATGCGGCCATCATGCATACCTAATCAGAATTTGGATTCATCACTGAATACTACTGTATGCCACTCCAGGTTCCAGTGTAATTGCAAACTGCACCACCCTAAACGTTACTGTCGGTGTTGAGACGTAAGCGGTAACACAAGATGTCGATAGGATTGCAAGCTGAAAGCCCTAATTTGGCGATAAACCGTTTGAAGGGTTACAGTCATTACCTAACCAGTGATCAGCAATTGATTTGGTTCTGGAGAATCGGTTTCTTAAAGCCATTAGGTCTTGCACTTCATTAGTTTGTATTCGGCCACTCGTTCCTTTTTACGACATTCTTGGCCAGTCCATAATTGATAACAACAAATAATTGTGGATTGGTTCCGGTTAAGGCGATTTGCAATTTCCCTGAACGAGAAATCACCACGAAACCCAACAATTCTAACTCTGTGAAATTTGCTCAACTGGGGGTATATTGTTGCCACACTCTAGGCATAATCACGCCCTCAAAATACGAAAATCAACTAAAGTTTAACAGATACAACACAAAATTCAACCAAAACTTGCAAGAAATACACATGATAGTAATGTTAGAAAGAATTGACAGAAGTGTTAGATATACCAATACCACATGATTTATCGCAACGAAATTTTATCAATTATTACCTTTGAATACTTAAACATACCTGTCAAGTTTGGTCAAGAAAATCCCAACCCTTCTTGGTGTTGCAGTTTCCAAGTAACTGGGTATATTCAAATATGTTCTTAATAAAGTATGCTTAGATTTTGGAAACGGCCTAGATCTCTGTCCCTTACGCGCCCATAAATATTGCTCCTGTATTGGGCACCAAGGTGAGACTAAGAGAAAGAAAAATTAATTTTATTTATAAATTCTTCAGACTATTAAAGAAGACATCGAAATCTATCTGGTAATTTATTCCGTATCTATAAAATAATATAGCTCGTGTTACGAGCGTTAATGTTTTCTAAATCGCCTCAAGTAAACGTCTTCTCCAGAAGTACGGTCACGTATATAATTATTAGTAGAATTCTACTAAACAGTACTAAAATGAAAGTAGCCTATGACTAATTTTGTTTTTATTGTTATATTATACACGATTCAAGCATTTAAGAAACCTATTAAGAACTAGGAAATGAAAGTATGCTGCTGTGATAGAATGCTATCCGCATGGTAGAAAAATGTTTTACATAATGAAAGAAGCATCATTATCATAAAAAGTTAAGGTATGACGTCTATCATTCATTTGGATTATGATTATCTCGCACATCTAAAGTTAACGACCGATTATTAAATAATTAATAAAGTTACATTGTGTGTCCGATTATAATTCTTCTGCATAAATCGACAAATTTAACTCATAAATGTTGGCAATTAACCTCATTATATTTAGACGTTATGCACAAATCCCGTTCTGAATGGACCTGCACATTGAAGATTGCTAGAACAGGTAGAATGACTTTGCGTATTCCAGTGATCTAAAGAGCAGAACTATAGGTTTAATCAAATTAGTCTGGTTTTTTAGTGAGGAACTAGGCTAAGACAGGTTCCTGAAAGAGGGCAGCAGTGGCAAGACCATGGGGGGGATGGTGTTCTAAGACACACTACTGCTATGTGGCAGGCAATGGGAAACCACCACATTGCCTGTCAAGTACACAGCGTACTGCAATTGTTATTTATAATGATGGTATCCTCTAAGGAAAAAAATCTGGAGTTAAACTAATCCCGCATTCGAATCTCTGGAAGGGGACTACTTCAGAGGATGTGATCGGAAGCTTTAAAAGAACAGCGGGAAATATTCTGCAAGTCGAGCCTGAAATGTCAGAAACATGAAGCAAGTAGGTAATCTAGAGAATTTGAAAATTGAAATGGATAGGCTAGCATTCGATATAGTAGGAAGTAGCGAAGTTTTATTGTCAGAGGCGGGAGATTTTGGAGCAGAGACTTTAGAGTAATTCATACTGGATCAGAGGTAGGAAATTCGAGTGTGGGGATAGTTATGCCAAAAAAGATAGGACACTGTATAAAACTATTTACAAAGAAACGAAAGAGTACTCATGGTTAGATTAGAATTTAAACCGGTAAATACAGTGATAATACAGACATTCATGCTCACCTCTAACTACAGTGATGAAGAGGTAAAAGCGATCGACAAAGATATCGATCACTACTCAGATGCGTAAAAAGACATGAAAATTTAATAATTACGGGAGATTTTAATACAGTGAATAAGGTAAGAAGGAAGCGGCAGTAGGTTTATTCAAATAGATTACATTCTTGTTAGATAATGCTTTAGGAAGCAAGTAAAAGATTGTAGAAGCTACTAAGAAGCATATGTTGACACTGACCACAACCAGATAAGAATTTATCATAAGGCTAGAAAGGTTATAGCAGAGCGGCAAATTTTAGGGGGCGGTAAATATTGGAGTAAAAAAAATTAAATAACTAAATAAAATCTCATCATCATTAGGTCATCAGTCCTAGAATTGGTTAGACGTGTACCCTCATTGTTTCCTATTCTGAACTTATCTACATATTTCCCTGAAATTTGCCAATCTGCATCTATCACTATGTGGTCTAGGTCTACATCTACCTTCATATTCCTATCTCTGCTTGTAATATATCCCATACTATTCCCCAAAAACGCCTAAGAATTTATTCTGCCTTTCTATTTCTCCTATTTTTTCCACAGATATCTTTATTCCCCTGCCATTTCTATAACCTATTTGTTATTAACTTTGTCTGTCCATGCTATTATCCTCATACATCTGAAGCACCACATTCCAAAAGGCTGCTACCTTTTTTCTGCCTGCTTTTGCTACTGCCCGTATTTCATAGGCGTACTGTGATGTGCTCCACACATATGCTTTCAACATTTTTCCTCTTGTTTCTACGTTTGTTGTCTTTGATCATAGGCGCTGTTCTTTCTTGTTAGATGCAGTTTGGCCCCTTCTATTGTTTTATAATTGTATACCCCATTTCTCTGACCTTCAGTGATTGTGAAGGGGATAAGCAGCCTGTAGCTGCCAAGTTCCCCCAGCACTTAAACATTTGCCGTTTTTGTAGTTTTTCCATACATCTCTTTGCACAATCAACATTAGTTGCAAATATTTCACCACCAACACTTGTAGTTGTTTATAGTAATCATCAGATTTATGTGTGCTTATTTTTTCGTCATTAGGTTTTCCGTCTTTAAACTGATTAGACGCGTACCTCTACTAGTTGGTATGCATGTGACTACTATGCCCAAGGTCCCGGGTACAAATTACGACACGGTCCGCTTGAAAAATGTTAGACGAGCATTTTTTACAAAAACACGCCTTCGTTCGGATGACAGGTAAAATGAAGGTCCCGTGTGTGAGTGTTGTCACGCACGTAAAAAATCCCTGCTATGCTTGGAATAGCAAGGGCTCATCAAAACTCAAAATTTTGCAGGTAAGAAAAACTCGCTTCCTGGCCAACGTAGTACTTTCGGGAGGAGAATTGGAAAAAAAATCACATGTAAGGTATGTGAAGTGGGTTAACCAGCCTGTGGCTGTCAAGCTCCACCAACACTTAGACATTTGCCAAATTAATAGTTTTCCAGTAAATCTTTTCACACAATTAACATTATTCGAGAATATTGCACAACCAATACCTGTAGTTGCTTATAATAATCATCAGGTTTAAGTACAGTGATTTATTTCGTCATTAGTTTTCTGGTTGGACGCGAGATAGGTTTTGGGTCTTTGAGGGCTTCTTTTTAAAAACATTTATTTCCCAAAAAAACTCTTCTATCATTTTTATTCTCAATTATACAATTACAAAAATGGTTTCTTTCTTGTTACAATCAACTTAAACGTTTATATTCACTAAACTAATTTAAATTAACAAAGTACTTAAAATGAATAATTAACAATTAAAAATTATGGTGAGTAGCTTGAACTACCAACAATGTTAAAGTTATAAAGTTTAAAACTGACTGGCCATCAGAGGCTCCTCAGGATATTTATGTAATCCCAGCTCTCACATCATTTTGTGGGAAATGCAGATCTCACCGTCTGTTATTGCTTGATAACATACAATGTGTTACTTCTTAGTAATCTTAATTAAGTCTACTTTTATAGCAGTTCATTGTGTCCTGCATCTGCAGTTTTAGGTTGCGTCTGGACTACAAGTTGCTTCTGTTCTCATGTTTGATATGAATTTTTTATATTATTGCCTTCAATTATACAATGTATCATTCTATTTCCTAAGACATAATAATTGCATATAATTTTATATTCATAGTAATTGGGGAATATGTAACTTGCGTACTACATTGATTTTTATTTTGAGCTAGCCTACACATTTTCCTGAAATTCCTACAGCTAACATTTTTTATTATCTCTGAGCAATAGTCTAACCTAGGTCTACCTTTACCTCTGTTTTTTCTTATCTGTGCACCTCTTTCTGCTAAATGAAATCTAGACAAATAAAGGAATACATTATTTTACATACAAATACATATACGATGCATCAATCATACATAGTGTAGTGGAAATTTTATTTCATTATTAAGCAAGTACCTACTAACTCTGGCTTCAGAAATATAAAGATGAATTCATTTTAGTTTGTAAGTATATTAAATATTGTTTACCAGAAATAAAAACAAAAAGCGAAAATTATTGTAGATGAAGGCGGCAAAATATTCCCAACCGAAAGGGTGGTAAATTCGTAAATCTGTCTTTGACCACAACACTGTAATTATGAAAACCGTGCTTAAAATGAAAAATTTATAAAAAAGGAATAGAAAAAGGCACTTTGACTAAAAGGTAAAGATATTCGCGAAAGATTTGAAAAAAGTCAAATGAATTGCTGAAAAATATCGGGAAAATTTTTGATACTATGGAAGTAGAAACAGAATGGAATAACATTAAATCTACCTTAGACATGGCGGCCAGACATAGTCTGGGGTATACACAAAAAGAAAATAAGAAACCATGGACATTTTAGGTATTAGTGAGGTGAGATGGCCAGATAGTATTGACTTTTGGAAAGATAATTATAGAATAATTACTTCTTCAACTAATGGACAGGCAGAGGTAAAAGATTAGAACGTAAAGTTAAAGAGTACTTACAATTTAGTGATAGAATAATTATGGTTAGATTGAGTACGAAACCAACAGACACTGTTTGGTACAGGTTTACATGCCAACAACTCAGTACAAGGATGAGGAAGTAGAAAAGGTATACAAGGATATAAATAGTATAGTGAGAAAAGTAGAGGGAGATGAGATTTAATAGTTATGGGCGATTTTAATGCGTCAGTGGGAGAAGGTAGTAAGGAAAAAATGGTAGGAAAATTTTGGTATGGCACACGAAATGATAAAGGAGAAAAATTAGTTGAGTGTTGCTAGGAACATAGATTAGTAACTGCAAACACCCTATTCGAACAACATGTTAGAACAAGATAAACATGGAAAACGCCTGGTGATAGGGCTAGATACCAAATAAATTAAATTTTAGTTAAACAAAGGTTTATAAACCAAGTTAAAAACTGTCGTAGTTATCCAGGGGCTGACATAGATAGCTATCATAACTTAGTTAAAATGAAGTGTAATATAAAATTCAAAAATTGAGAAAGGCTAAAAGAGAGGGATGGGATCTAGGTAAGCTTAATGATAGTGAGGTAAAAGAGGAATATAAACAAGTATTAGATAATGAGATCAAAGCGATAGCTATAAGAGGGAATGTAGAAAATATGGATGAGTTAGAAAACGACTAAGAAGAGGATGTAGAAATAGGGTTCTCAATATTAAGAGAGGAATTTGATAGAGTTGTTAGGGATCTTAAACTAAATAAAGCGCCGGGGATGGACGATATACCTGCAGAATTAATAAAATATGCAAGTCAGAAAACTTTAGACAGATTATATGAACTAGTTTGAGAAATAAATTTCGAAAAAAATATTATTCCAATCCCAAAAAAGTCAGGAGCTGATAGGTGTGAAAATTTTAGAACGGTTAGTTTAACTTCTCACGCTTATAAAATACTAACAATAATAATTAAAAATAGAGTAGAAGCTTTGACTGGGTATTATTTAGGCAAGGACCAATATGGTTTTCGTAAAGAGAGAGTGACTAGAGAACTGATACTAATGATTAGGGTAATTATCGAAAGAAGGTTACAAAAAAATAAAAAGACTAATTTCAGGTTTGTAGGTTTAGAAAAAGCATTTGATAGGGTTAATTGAGATTATGTTCAGGGTTTTGCGAAAAATAGGAATTTCTCATAGGGATAGAAAAATTATTTACAATCTATTTAAAAACCAAAGCGTAGTAATTAGATTTGATGAAATAGAAAAGGAGGCTAAGATTAGAAATGGTGTTTATATTGAGCAAGCTTTGAACTTAGCTAGAGAGAAGAAAGAGATAGGTATTAGTGTACAGGGACAGAAAATAAACATGTTACGTTTTATAGATGACATAGTCTATATAGCAGGGTCTAAAAAAGAGTTAGGAGAGTTTTTAAATATTTTAGATGAGATACTTCAAGGTAACTGTAGTTTGAGAATTAACTCAGGAAAGACAAAGACAATGACAAGTGAGTTTCAGCCTAATTCTGTACCAAAATTAAAAATAGGTAATACCAAGTTAGAGGAGGTAGATGAATTTTGCTATTTAGATAGTATAATTACAAAGAACGGACGTAGCAGAAGAAATATAGTAGCTAGAATAGCTCAAGCTAGAAAAATGTTTTTAAAAAAAGAAACACTTACTAATAGCTAATAATATTAATTTAGATAATAGAAAAAGTTTCTTAAAGTCGTACGTATGGAGCGTCCTATTATACGATAGTGAGACTTGGACAATTAAAGAAGTAGATAAGAAAAAGATAGAAGCTTCTGAAACTTGGTGTTATAGGAGAATGTTAAAGATTAGTTGGACAGATAGAGTAACAAACGAGGAAGTTTATAGAAAGATGTGTGAGGAAACCTGTATGTGGAAACAATTAAAGGTCAGGAGAGATAGAATGATAGGGCGCATAACTCGCAATTAGTTAGCGGTCTGGCATGTTGGCAGCGATTCGTTGCTTAGGCCTTACTATAACATATAATTTAGCAGTTTTCCTTTTTGGAGGGGATAACCAAGTAATATTTCATTTCCTTATAAATGGGAATCATGTAAACACATTGGAGTTCTTCAACAACCATCAGGTTGCGAATATCTATGTAGAGCCAGCTGGATAGGAAAAAGATAGAATGATATAGGAAGACCTAGACCAAACTATATTAGTCAAATTATTAGAAATTTAGGTTGTGAAGGGTATGTAGAACTTTTTAGATTAGCACAGAATAGAAAAGAAGTTAGAGCTGCGTCAAACCGACTTTAAGTAAGGTCGAAAACAAAATGATGATGATGGATATATATGGGAATATTCCCCAGTTTGAACACTTATTTCACTTGATTTAGTTTCATTTTTGTTATTTTTCAAATTTTAAATTTAGACTTTTTTTACATAAATGATGTAATAATTAATATTTATTATGGCCGATGTAGTTTTCATAGCATACGTGAAATGCGAAAATATTTAAATTCTGCGTCACATTCGTCAGCTTCAATTGGCTTACTACTTTTTTCATAAAATAAAGAAATTTTTGCGAAATAAACTTTTTTTTGTAGAATATCCCTGAAACCATATTGGAACGTAAGAATAAGCTGCTGATGGTGGTTCTGTGAAACCGAAGCGGCATATTGGAATTTTAATGTTACAACAATTTTTAGTTGTATAGAAAGGCACTATAAAAATTACTGCAAATTGCAGAATCTTCTATCAGCAGAAAGTTTTAGGCAAAATACAAAAATTGACTCTCGTGGAAATGTTTGGTTATTTAAAATGAAACAGCTTTTGTGACGCTTCTATTAATACAGTGTCAGATTTCCATATAAACTAAACAAGGTACAGCTTGAGGGCCTACTCTCGTTGTGGGTTGCGAAAAAACTTAAAGAAAAGGTCTTGATAGTTATTTCCAGTATATAATAAGTAGACATACTATCCTCCTACGAGTGCAGAAAAACGGTTATTATAGGATTTAACGTGAGAAAATCTAAGCTCCATTTTTGTCAGAAACAAAGGTCATTCACCTCACGTAACCCTTACATTCAAGGTTCGCGTGATTTTTGCTTAACCGTTTTATATAGGAATTCTGGTACAGTCCGGTTCACAATCCCCCAAGTCAACACAGAACAGCGGTTGAGGCACGAGGTACATCTGTCTTCTTCCACCTCCACCTTTATTTCCACCACCTCCACCTTCACCTTCACTTCCATTTGCACCTTTACCTTCACCTCGACCTCCACCTGTGCAAGCTTCAGATTTCCATATAAATTAAACAAGTTGCAGCTTGAGGGCCTTCTCTCGTCGTGGGTAGCGGAAAAACTTAAAGAAAAGAACTTGATGGTTATTTCCAGTATATAATAAGTAGACTTACTACCTACCTACGAGTGCAGAACAACAGTTTTTTATAGGATTTAACATGAGAAATTCTAAGGTCTATTTTTGTCATTTTTGTCAGAAACAAAGGATATTCACTTCAAGTAACCCTTACATTCAAGGTTCACGTAACTTTTGCTTATCCGCTTTATATAGGAATTCTGGCGCAATCCGATTTACAATCCCCTCAAGTAAACGCAGAACAGCGGCCGAGGCACGATGTACTTCTATCTTCTTTCACCTCCACCTTCACCTCCACCTTCACCATCACTTCCACCTCCACCTCCAGCTCCACCACCACTTCGACCGCCACCTATTGAAGATCTTTACTTTATCTTGGTTGTCTTTTTCCTCTTTCAATGTAGTACCTTCGGGTGGAGCATTGAGGACGTGGCCGCAAGTATAGTATATTTCATGAAATTTTTTTTCTTCTGGATTTTTGACAACTTAATTTACAAGTCAGTTATCCTTTTTGTATTGCTGTTCCCCAATAAACGTATTGCAGTAGGTTATTATACATTAATGAGCAGCTGTTTTGTATAGCTTGTCCGACAGCGTACTCCACATTTTGACAAGTGGCACCGAGTACATCGACGTCTTTAGGCACTATAACTTATCAATGGGTTTAAATAGTCTTTTAATGGACTATAGACATGATTACACTGACATAATTTCCAGTTGCGCAGTTATATATTTTGCTTTCAATCGCGTAATACCATGTCCTTTAGCCAAAATAGACAGAAGTATTTCCCTGAAATGTACATCTGAACAACATGCAAAATCTAGTATATGATTTTGAAGTTGTTTATTAACACCAGGACTTGTCTGACACACAAATTTGTTGTATATATTAATTATTGCATTAGCTGCTAGCCATGTTAAACAATCGAGTCCCGCAGTTTTATCGTTGTCAACTATAATATTGTAGTTCTCTTCGTATTCGTCCTTATAGCAAAAGTTATGGTTTGTGGCTAATTACACATTTCCGTTTTGCTAAAATTATCAAAAAAATGCTGGGATTTTAATTCACGTTAAAGAAATAGTAATAATCTTTTTTGATCCCGTCTAATATATCTGCTAGTTCCACTTTGTACGGAACACATCGGATTTTTTAATTTCTTATTAATTTTTTTCGAAACATCCTTTTCCGTAATTTATTTTACTTCGTGACTCATTTTGTTAGTGCCGTCCAAAGAAAACGGATGTTTAGCTTTAACATCATGCGGAAATAAATCTGTCGGACTTTTCAAGTAGCTAGCTGTTAAATACGCCACAAGTTTCTCTTTTTAGGGTAAAAATTTGTTTATAGATGTTTGCTCGGCATCAGAAAGGTGGCAAATTTTAGCTAGCATTATATTATCGCTAATTAGTTCTGTAATTGGAGTGTGCAGTCCACCAGTCACCCGATATTACCAATATCGGTAACCAAATTATTGTTGCACAAATTTTCTGTATAATGTCCATAGTATGATGGACTTAGTGTAATTTTAGTACATTAGTGAAACGCATGAAAAATGCAAATTGTTCTTTGATAATAAAACCCGCAATTTATAACTACAAAACAAAGTATCATTTAAATATGTAAATTCATCCTAAATACTAAATAAAAACGCGGTACAGAACTTAATCCTTGGAGTTCCTGAAAGTACCTGCAGGTCATTTCTTTCCATTAAGAGCACTTTTAATGCGAAACGTGTAATTTAGATTAAAAACAAATTGCTACAATATTCCAGATTTTATAAATGCGGGAATGAACTCATATATCATTTTTGTAAAAATGTGCAAATGACATAATTATCTTTTACTATAACAAAATTAATGAACAGTCCAGCTAGCGAGCTAAACGCTTTTACAACCATAATTTTTACGATAAGAGATTATGTATAACGATCTATTAAATGATAATAAAACACGATAGTGGGCAAGCTTTTCCATTGATTCTTGAAATTAGACTAAATAAACACTTTTACAAACTCGTAAAGTTAAATGACAGCTATAAACGAGTAAATTAAACAGAATTACGAAGAAATTACATTATACTTAATAAGTCAGACTAACTGGAAAATTCTGGAAGCTTTCTAGAGCTTGTAACGTATAGAAGATTTTATCATATAGACCGTGAAAGAATGCAAGCGAGGTCCTTCGCGAATAGTAGTTCTGTTTATAAAGCACTTGCCGACGATCGTTTTTGTTAGTGACTATGAGCTGTAATGAAAGACCGAATGCAAGGTCACGTTGATATTTTATACTTGTCTAGAGCAATGTGTTTTTATATTGAACTGAATATAAAGCTCGACGTACAAAAGCAAATATTATTGTAATGTTATTAAACGCAAATGAATACAGAATAAAGTTCATTAGTAAAGGAGATTTCCATACAATGAAGGTGAAGGCAGATATCAATGACCCATAAAACGGAGAGAATTAATTTAAGTGGTTTAAATTACATAAGTGTTTGGCGTATAGATATTTTACTGTAAATAGATATTATAAAACTGTGTTGAGATCGAATTGGGTTTAGTTCGATCATAACCGAAGGTTATAAAGGGGTGTCTGATCAGCTACGCTACGAGTAAGAGGGATTATTGCAATTATCCATCCCATTTTTAATAATTTGAACGTAATTTGAGAGAGAGATATTCTTCATTTATAGTTTCAATGCTTGTGTGTAAGTACCCTTCTTCGATAAACTGTGTTAAAGAAAGATGTTTGTAAATGTAGAAATTATTATAAATTGAAGGGTTGCTTATGAATATTTAATGTTATTGTAATTGTGACGTTGGATTTTCGTTGTTTCAAAATAATACAGGCATTTTCAGGCAATGATCCACACCAGATAATCTTTTTATATAAAACACCTGTTTATTGGTTCTCGACGTCTGGGTAGCACATAGCTACAAATCCTCACTAATATATATTGTCGTCATAAGGAGGTCACAAGAGGTCATTCAAACCTAAATTCTACAAATAAATTTCACCAAGATATAAAAGAATCCGCAATTGCATTTTTTGCTTGGCATTTTAATAAATAAGAGTACGCTTGTATTATACAGAGCATAACCATGAATTTTCGGAAAAATCTATTTTTTCTGATTTGTTTATATTTTAATGGGTTTTATCTGTAGAATATGGCTTTCAATGACATCTCGTGGCCCCTTTATCGTGTCATTTTGCCCCAAATCAAAATATAAAATTCAAAATCTGTGTTATAGTTTCGCATATATGAGTAACATCATCATCATTAGGTCTTCAGTCCTAGAACTGGTTAGACGCGTATCATCATTGTTTCCTATTCTGAACTAACATACAGATTTCCCTGAAATTTGCACAGTTTGCATCTATAACTATCTCATCTAGGTCTACATCTACCTCTTTTTTCCTATCTCTGCTTGTAATATATCCCATACTATTCCCCAAAATGCTTTAGAACGTACTCCGCCCTTTTATTTCTCATTTTCCACAGATATCCTTGTTCCCCTACTATTTCTATAACATATTTGTTATTATCTTTGTCTGTCCATGCTATCATCCTCATACATCTGAAGCACAGCATTTCAAAAGGCTGCTACCGATTTTCTGTCTGCGTTTCAGACTTTGCTCCACACATATGCTTTCAACAATTTTCTTCTTGTTCTATGTTTGTTGCCTTTCCTCATAGGCGCTGTTCTTTCTTGTTAGATGCAGTTCGATCACCTTCAATTGTTTTACAGTTATATGCTTTATTTCTACGACCTTCAGTGGTTGTGAAGGGAGGTAAGCAATCTGCGGCTGCCAAGTTGCCCCAACACTTAACCATTTGGCAATTTAATATTGTAACAATTTTATTTTAGCAGTAAAAGAACCTATTCATTAAACGTACAATGAATATTGAAATACCTTTATTAACTAAAATAAAGATTCGAGTAACAATCAAATTTTTATAGTATTACTATATCTAGGATTAGTAGTCTATTTGTTTCGGAGTTCGGTGCAATTCCACAGCCACTGGCGCGCGCGTGAGAGGTTCGAGAACCCCACTTATGATCCTCCCACCATGTAAGAACGCAGCGAGCGCACTCGTCGATAGTTAGAGGCAGCGTCAAGATGCATTTGAAAAGAATGGCGAGTGAGCTCCGGGTCGCCTTATTTTTGTGAAACATTTCCTGAGTAACGGTTAGTACATAATCCACATTTTGTATATTCGTTATCATATTAGCTAATTTAAAAATTTATTTAGCGCAACAATACGTCAGAAATTGCAACGATAAATTAGAAACCGCACGACCACTTTGAAGTTACAATTTAGAAACCTTAACTTATGGACTACGCAATGAAAGATTATATTTGTAAATAAAATTAGACAACGGAGGAGTACGCTATGAAGTAATGCTGCCGTGAACCAATGTGAGAAATCCGCTTCGCTCCTACATCTGTATTAAAGCATGGAGAACAAGCATATTTAGCTGCAGGCCCCGCACTGCGAAGTTGTTTCCATTGCAACCAAGGACGACAGCCGGTATTGGGTTCGTAATAGAATTAAGAATTTCCTCAGTACTTCCTTCTGAAAGTACATTATTTCATTTTGTTTGTTGGATGTACAAAATTCTTATTCAGTTTACCTGTGATTAGGCTGGTTTTCCCCAGTATCGGGTTTGATTTCACTTAGTTCCGTAAATATGTGACTACACGTGGCTACAACGTAAATTAACAGCTGCTATTACGTCACCTGTTTGTTTGAACAATGCCGTCAACAATTGCACAATGGCTAACAGATGTTTAGCATTACAGTACTGCCACTTTTGATAAAATTAGAGAATATCTTGGTGATTCTTTTGACTTCACACTAATTTTAATTTTGTTAAATTAATGAGAAAATTTCGTATATTCATTTGTAAGTGACCTACACAGATCTGGTTGGGTTATAAAAACCTTAATATTGTTAGTTACACTGAACTGTAATATATTTGAGTAAGGATCAGTTGATAAACCTTACAACAATTTTGCAAGAATATCAAATATTTATTTTATTTAATTATAATGAAATTTTATTTACTGAAACAAAGAAAATTCTTTCTAGTAAATTAATAATCTACATTTAAAGTTTTTTTATTCTGATCTAGTTTGATCAGACCTGATAAACAAAAACAATAAGAATTAAATTTTATAACTCCATTATGTAGAAAATATTCTTTATGCATTTTAGGTATACTTGAGGGACGCAAATTGTGTTCCCATTTTTTAGGTGACTTAATTATTATTTTTCCTTACAGGAACAGCGTCTTATTCTGTTAAGACAAGCTTTTGTGTCAGCGAAGGCGATCTTTTTTTCTTTGGGTCTCCACGTCCGCCCTTAGAAATTTGCTATGCCATTAATATAAATCAATCTGGACTTGGTGGCGCCTGTTTGTTTTAGTTTGAGTATGACCCCCCTTCAGATTTCGACTTACCCCCCCATTGCTCATAGCTCTACCCAAGGAATAGACCCCTAGTTACGTCGGAAGACTTTGTTTTGCAGACACCTGACTTGGAGCATGGTGATAATAAAGTAGTGTTCTAGTAAGTCAAGAAATATGTTTCACTGGTGCCGGCAACGTCAGGCTTTAGTTAGAAAAAACGTTTCACTGGCGCCCAACGTGGGGCGTCGAAATTTGTTTGTTCAACGTGTGAGGCGTCGAAATTTGTTTGTTCATAATTTGATTACCTCGAAATTTGTTTGTTCATAATTTGATTAGCGTCGAAATTTGTTTGTTCATAATTTGATTTACCTCGAAATTTGTTTGTTCAAAATTAATTTTACTTCGAGATTCGTTCGTTTAAAAATTATTTTTACTCTGAAACTTGTTTGTTCAAAAATAATTTTACTTTGAAATTGTCTGTTCAAAATTTATTTTTGCTTCCAAATTTGTTTGTTCGGGATTGATTTAGCTTCGAATTTGTTTGTTCAAAATTTATTTTGCTTCGAAATTTGTTTGTTCAAAAATTGTTTTACTTCGAAATTAGTTTGTTCGAAAAGTAATTTGCTTCGAAATTTGTTAGCTCAAAATTTATTTTGCTTTGAAATCTATTTGTCCAAAAATTATTTTGCGTCGAAATTTGTTTGCTTAAAGTCTATTTGACATTTAGATTTGTTTGTTCGCTTTTGATAAAAGATTGGTTGTAACATTAACCCTCATACAGTCAATTAATTAACTTAGTTAAATTTATTTTTAACTTTCATTCTATTTTGACCCAATATAATTTTTTTTGATATTGTTTTGGCAAGAATTATTTTACCAAAAGCACCTCTTGATTTTTGCCTTTAGTGGTACGAATTTGTTTTGATAACCTTTGTAAGGTTCAGATCATTTAGATCTTTCAGTTTGATTCCATTAGGCTTTTGTAATCATGTCGGATATTCCGAATTGTTTGTCTACTTAAAGAGGAACGGGAGTAGTGAGTGAGAAACCAGTCTTGGAGAAAAGGAAAATTTTAGGAAGACTGTCAGCTAAAGAAGCTGATAAGCCTGTTGTTTGATTTGTTTGAGTCAATAAAGAACATCTTTGTCGAAATTTGATGATAAGGCTAGAGATTCTATTTTGAAGGTACATTGGAGTGAGCTGTCGTTGTGTCGTTTGAAAATTGCTCTTGTGCAGAAGCACGTTTTTGATTTTGTTAGCAGATTTTTGTTTAGACCGGCATTGCAACGTAATTTAGTCTAGGCGGAACTTGTCGTCGTGGTTGGTCGCTCAGCAGTATGTCAGTCCAGACGAGACTCAGGAAGAGTTGGTCGCTCGGCTTTACATAAGTCTAGACGAGACTCGAGGTGAGTTAGGCGCTCTAGAATTTTTTTTTGCATTTTTTTTGATTTGATGTAAATTTTGGTATTGTTAGTCTAGGTGAGACTCGTAGAGGGTTTGTCACTCTAGCATATTTAGGCGTTGTGAAGCTTTATAGTTGTTTCGACAGTTCGATTGGTAGTAGGATGAGAGTGTACCCGAACACTGATTTTTTTGTTAGCTATCGTCGTGATTAGTTTTTTTATTGATGATTCATAAGCAGGTAAATGGCTTTTGGTTGTTTGTGACTGGTTTTCGAAATATTCGATTTTGCAACCTTTGCGTAGTGCCACGGCACATTTGATTGAGAAGTTTTTGGAGGAAAAAGTATTTCTTGTCTACGGAGTACCACAGTTTGTTATTTGTGATAATGGTCCACAATTAATTGGACGTATTTTTAAAGCTTTGTGTGCAGTAGGGTAGCTAAGCCGGTTTGGCAACAGAGATCCACAGCAAGATATGTATACGCCGATTCGAGAACAATATGAACAGCTAAGCCGCTTTGGGAAACAAAACGTGCAGCAAGATATGTATACGCCGCTTTGAGAACAAAATTGTCTTTGTGTGTAAATTTGTTGCGTCGGGGGGTCGTTAGGTCTTTGGGGTGTGCGTTCGGCGGGGTTGTTAGATTTTTGTCGTGGGGTGGTGCGCGTGCGCTGGGGTGAAGATATTTTCTTAGGAAATTTTTTAGCAGCGTTCCCGACGTTAAATATTAAATATTAAATTTTAAAAAAATGTTGTGTGTGTGTAGAAAATGGAGTTCACGTGTTGGTTCGTATTTTTCTGGGGTAGGTTAAGCTAAAAATTAAAACGCCGCGGTGAAGAATTTTTTTATATTAGGCAAACGCGTTCAAGTGGTAAAGAGTGTTTTAGCTCTCCTCATAAGCTGCGTTTTGTACGAAGTAGCAAATAAAATTAAGAAAATATACGAAATGTTTGTATGATGGAGGTCAAATTTTAAACGTTTGCAGGTAAAATCTTGTAAAAAAAGAAGTCGTTCACTTCTCGCAATTTCAATGTCACGATAAAATACTAAGAATTTGCATGCAGTCGAATATAACAACGTGTTTGGAATTATAAATCTCTGGTAATATATATGCAAATGATGCCGACTTTCAACTTTCAATATAATGTATTTAATTAACATAAGGTGTGTGTTTGCAAAACATGTTAAAACTATTTCCTTCTTGGTATGCAAATTATACCACCTTTCATCACGATTTATTTGACTCTCAAATAAAAAATTAATTTGATCTTATATCAAGGATTTCTTGCTTACATTTTAGCAATTTGAATATATTTAAATATTTAAATGTAATTATACATTTAATTTATGAGGCAATATAAATTCTTTTACTTTTAGCGGTTTGGTGATTGTATGTAGATGACCTATTAGACATTGTATATATATAACTCGTTTAATTTTACAAACGTGATAAAAATTTATAGGTTATGCAAAAACGTGCATGTAGTGAAGAATTTAGCGGTGATTTTAGAGCTTCGTCTTTGTTTTTATTCTCGTTGCTTTAGTTAATTAAAGAGAGATTTTAGGTTAAGCAAAATAGGAAATATGGTGGATGACATAATCACTCTCAAAATGATGAATGGTGGGGAAGGGAGCTTCTAAACGTGTCCTAAACGGGCTCTACCCCATTATTTTTGTATTAAATATTAAAAAATAGGAGAAATTATTCGACTCGTATTTTATAATGGTTTTAATTTAAAATATTGGTGTGTGTGCAAAAAACATGTTAAGACAGGTCACTCGTTATTTTGTTCATGATTGTACCACCCAAAAAATTTATACAACTACACTGAACTCGTACCCGGATCTATAATTTAACCTTAAATGTATGCAAATCATGTCGTTATTTAAAACGGTGAAGAATTTGGATAGTGATGTAATCATTCTCAAATGCGGAATGGTACTACATAAGGTGTTCTGAACGGAGGCTTTGCACGCATTAGGTGATTGAATACTTCGGAGATTTTAGGTTAAGCAAAACGTGCACGTGCTGAAGAATCTCCCGAAATTTTTAAAAAATGTTTTGTATTAAATATATAATGTTAAAAGAAACACACAAAATTTGAATGTTTTATTTATATTAGTTTTACTTACCGGCATATTTTAATTACATGCTAATGAGTTCATATATTTTCATACAGTTTGATTGATTCACTGCCGAAACAAAACATTTTTACACAGCTGGCAATACTGGGTGTCGTTTTTCAATATAATATCAGTAACTATTTACAATACAGCTGAATACTGAAATGTAAAGTAACTTTCACACATATACCTAAGTTTACTTAAATTTAATTGAATTCTAAAAAATATATGCATATCTAAGGCAGGCAACCCAGCATACACCAATTATATCTTCTTAGTGTAAAATTTTATTGTTAGGTGAATAACCAACAATTTATTATGTAATATTTATTGCTGCAAGCATGGTAATAATAATTTGCAATGTGCAAAATACCTCTTTTTGTTGTTCAAAGACCGATTTAATTAAACGCTATAAAAGATTGTGAATTATTTATTCTAGTTAAATTTTACAGTGCTAGAGACACTAATTATTATTAGTACTAGATATAGGTATAACAAAATTTGTATTCCAGATGATAGTATGTTCAAAGGATATTATTATTTAAAAAGACTCTGTAAACATGATTAGTGAAATTATTAAAGTTAAGGAATGTAAAGCAAAAATTTGTCCATAAAAGTAAATATGTTTTCTAAAAGATATGCATAACTTACAGATCTAAACGTTTCAACATCTCGCAAACTGAGATAAATATTACTTATTTCTTTGCAAAAAACGTTCATATAACGCCCTTTAACAACCGCGTTCAGTAAAGTGCATGGTAGTTAATGACCTCGGCGATTGTGCTATTTATAGTATAATTATAACAACATATTGCTATATGTAAATTATATGGTTCTGGTTTATACCTAAAACAACTATTTTGCATTATATTTTGTTGATCCTGGCAGAATAAATTACAAGTATAGCTATATTGTCAATACATTTTATTTTCAAACTCGTTTCAATTATTGTAGAATTTAGTGCTTATAAATAACCTACTTTAATTTAATAAGTTATTCTTAAATTAATAATTATTGTCAGGAGAAATATATACACATATGGTAAATAATTGCAAAGATGTCTATAATATGTCTGAGTTTTAATTCTGTTAAATGGAACATATGGCAACTACGTAACTTCAAAACATTTTAGCATAATTGTCAATTACCAAAATTCACAATTTTCATCTTATATCAACAAATGTTATTAAATTGATGCTAAACAATAAAAATAATACCGTTATATTTCAAATCATTTTAATAGAATTACGCAATGTTAAGTCGTTATTAAAAATTAATTTAAACAGAGTTTTTATTGTTATCGCCGTCTGTTGAAGAATCGTAGCAGAATCTGAACTATATCGCTTTTAAAAAGGATGTATTCAAGATTACATTTAGTTAGTTTCAAAAAACTTTTCATCATTGTATACGACTTGTTTTAACTTGCAGTAGGTATCAATGACCGAATCAACATTCCCACCCGAACATGGTTGACAACTTTAAATTTTATTTTCCCTATTACTTTCAAGGTATTAAACATTGGTATATATATAGATTTAGCGACATCAGGCAACCTTTTCCTTAATCTTCGTTGGGAATTAAACCACTCATAGTTTTTAAAATCATCTTTCTTTACGTTTCGATCCATGACCTAGGATCGTTGTCAAAATTGTCAAAACCACAACAATCATACAGGGAGTATTTATCAGGCAACATATTTCTCGCATGGCTATGACAGCTTTTGTGCTGTATGTAGAGTAATGATTAACGTTATGCTCTTTTGGTTAATTTGCAATTTACCGGGCATGCATCCTTCGTTAAAAGTGAAGGATATTCCCATAGATAATTTGAATAACAATCTATCACCACCAACACACACCTCTAATTGGATTTTCCTTAAATATATTGCTCAAATTTAAGAGTCGCCTTGCCAGAGATCATCTCGAGGTTGTTGATTTGTTGATGCTGTTACAAAAACTAGTGGGGGGTTTATCAGACAAATAACTAGGTGATGCTCAGTATCACAACACTTTAGCATCACCTATTTTGATGAATGTGCCATAAAAGCTAGGTACTTGGATAGTTCTCGCAGTGAGTGGAACAACAACGATAGTGACGATAGTGGTGCGAAGTTTTCAAGTTAACATGGACAATGTACTGTACGATTTGTTCGAGAGTGAACAACGCATTTTACACCAACATCTGAAACATGCCATAGTAGTGAATGATGTGGACAAAATCAAACGAATACTGTTCAGAGTAGGTGTTCATGTTCCCTTTAAAGCCTTCAAATGGCTAACGCTGACCAATGATACATCCATTGATGTAATGGACATGCTGTTTAATCAACAGAGTAGGTGCGATCAATTTGTATCAAACTTCATTGATGCTTGCAATGGCAAAACAGAGTTAAAATGTCATCAGGTGCGCGGTGTACTAGACGCAATAGATAGTAATTATAGTTTGAGCGATGTATATTTCCTTGAAGAATTACTAACCAACCGAGCTGTATTGAGTACGAAGGCATATCCTATCGTGAATATAAAATGCAACTATAAATCACTGGTTACAGCGATTGACGAAATGATTGTAGATGTTGTATATTTTGCACAACCTATGGTATTAGAAAAACTATTGAAGTTAATTTTAAAGTATAAGGTAAATTATAAATACCAACCTAATGTAATTGGCTCTCATAGAACAACGTATAACTGGCTCCTCAAGAATTTGGCAATGGAGGGTTCAAAACAGCAACCAGGATGGACGTGTGGTCCGGATTCGGGAAAATGGCCATCAAATAGTATAGATGATTATAAAAAAGTGTATATGCTATTAAAGTTATTGTTTTAGTTTAGTACTATTTTTTGTATGTAAATCATATCATCTTGGTAGTCTTAGCTAATGCGCTATAGATAGCACTTATTAGATATAATGGAGGATGTTATTGTACGTGTAGCATACTTTTTACAATAAATATATATACCTCGAGTGTTGGTCAAGTACGGGGAGAAATTGTTAGCTGAGAAGGTAGTGTGTTTTTACCTGCTTGTTATTTGCACATATTCACGGACATTGAAATACTCAAGTTCAACCAAAACAGCGAAAATCAACCTACATCAACGTTTTGCGCTTCGGGCATGAGGAATTATAAACAACTTTCTTGACGTAGAACTAGTGTAGTAATTAGTAGTACATAGATGTAATTTGTGCGTGTGTGTGTGTGTCGCTATAATAAATCATATAACAGTAAAAAATTTTTATTGATGAATGACATATGATGGTAAACAAACACGTAACAGCAAATCTACAAAATATGATTTTGGATATCCAACTATTATGGCTAGAATCTAAATTTAACCATTTCACATATACTTGATTTTAACTCTCTTCAATACTTTTTCCACTAAATATACATCCGGATAGTGTGTTCGTTGAAGTTCTTCTGCATAGAAGCCGCCTAATATTGGTTGTCCTCGACTATCGCGCAATAGGTATGTTAAAGGATTAGTCAAATGCACTTTGTACACCGTAAAATTTCGTTAGACCAATTTGGTGTGTATCCCTTGGTAAATTGACCTCTATGTTTACTAATGCGAACATGATCCCCAACTGAAAATTTTTTACTCTTTAAGTTAACTGTTTTGATCGTACTGTACACTGTATTGAAAAGTTTGCGTTCATTGCGTTTTGACACATCTACAGGTCGCATGCCGATTGTTCGATGTTTGGTGTTGTTATATGCAGTCACGAGTGAGGATAGTATATTCAGCCATCGATACGAACCATTCAAACTGAATTGTTTCCACATTTTTGACTTTAAGGTACGATTGACGCGTTCTACTACGCAAGCTTTTTATTGCTGTACACACTATAATGTATAATCTCATATTTTTCCATTAAAGCCTTAAATGTTGAATTATAAAATTCTTTTCCCAAATCCGTTTGAATGTACCGTGGAATGCGATGGTCTTTGTTGAAAATTGATTGAAAAGCGTTTGAAACAGCCTTACCCGTCTTGCGCTTAACCGGTACGGCCCATAAGTATTTAGAAAATACATCGATAACAACTAGAATGTATCTAAATCCTTTATTCATCTTTGCATATGGGATCATTTCCACCAAATCGGCTTGAAACAGCTCGTTTAATCCTTTTGTGATTACATGTCTTCTAGGAAAGTTAATGCGAGCAGGCTTATGTAACTCGTGGACGATTTGCTCCTTTACAAACATATTGCTAATATGTTACTTGTGTGTCTGTATGGTTGACGGTTATATGCGTGCGTTTTTAAGTTTCTCTTGCAACTGTTGAATATCTGCTTGAATTCGTGCAATGTCTATTCTAAATTGTGCTTTCACTTGTTGAATAGCAGCGTCTAATGTCTTATATATGCTATTCATAGAATCATCTATCCGTTTGGTTACGATTTGTGCAACATTAGCGTTCACAGTGGCTGGAACAAGGTTTCTCATCATCTCTTCAAAATGGTTAAAGTCTGATCTTGTAACATACTCGCGCGAGAATTGTGTTATCATACTGTTTGTTGTCTCCTTCACAAGCGTGTCTATATACTGCTGAATAGTGGAACCACTTCCAAGCGTTGGTTCGCCCTCTTGCCGGTGTAGCATTGCTAACCGCGATTCTAAGTACGCTTTCGTGACTGCATCATCATCTTCTTGTGGTGTAGCGACGCGCGCTAATCTCATGTTGTCAAAATCGTAGTAATCATCATAAGAAATATATGAAGCACAGTCAGACGCATGTCCAAACTTGTCGATAACCATCGTGATAATGAATAACAAGTCGCACAATCTACGCTATTATACGCAATTCGCGTAATTCTTCCATAATCGATGTAATTTCGTTGGTGTGACCGGTGTTACCTGCATCTTGCGAGGCGACCAGAAGCTTGAGCCGTTCGCACAGTTCGTTGGGATCATCAAAGTATACATACTCTAGTGGCTTCTCGTTATAATCCATGAGCAGACCACGACCACTCGGGTTTATAGTTTGCTGTCGTAAGCTATACATTGCATTACTTCTTTTTTTAATGTCCGCATAATCGTTAATTTCTTTAAGTGAGAATTTACCCAAAGGATTGAGAAGGAACAGTTGCTCGTACAACCCTTTGCTACCGTTGTAGCAAAATCGTTCTACACACACCTTTTCACCAATCCCGAAGATAATGTCCGAATCACCAATCATTAATTTTCCTGTCTCCGGATTAAAACGTACTTTATCCCTGCGCAAGTGCTCCGTGTCATTGTTATAATTACCAGTAAAGTTGGAAAACAGATTATCGACATAGTATCTTACCGATGGTAAGAATCGTTGTAAGTAGGCCTGATGTTCTTCGCTGTTTAGGTACCGTTCGTACTCTGTATGGGTCTCTGGAATGTTGCCGCTACTCTCCGATTCTTCGAAGGTGGACTCCACATACTGGACTGGGCTATGAGGATTGTGTTCCCATGCCTCCTCTATTGGTGGTGCGGCGATTGGTGTGGAACTGCGCACCTGATCGAGAAATTTAGGGCGTCTTTTAGGAGTAGATTGTACGTCATGTTGTGGTGGTGACCAGTGCTGGCTTTCGATCTTGGACTCCTGTTTAATATCTTTCAGCAGACCGGTCTGAATTGTTTGTAAACGTTTTGTAATAGGTGCATAGGCTTTACTTAGTGCAAGCTCCTTTTCAACCACACCTGCTTTTAGCGCTTGTAATTTCCTCTTGACTGCCTTTCGTACTTTTATGAGTTCTCGTTTGGTTTCACGTCGTCTGCCATCGTCTAGAAACGGGTAGGAAGTGATATGCTATTTATGTGCTTTATAAGTATATATAAGTGTCAAAACCTTTTCGGTAGCGACCGCTCTGCAAATCGCCATCTTTATTGATCACCAGGAACCCATACCGATCTAGCCAGCATACGCCGCACAATTCTTTAAACCGGTTAAACGACATATCCGTGTTTACATGGTCAGCGTATACGTGTTTTAAATTGAGTTCGTCTTGTTTGAATAGCACTAGGACATTAGCATTGTCTCTAATCAATTGTTTAGGTATTTTGGAATAGGTCTGACATAGGTAAAACAATCAATGGCCTTATGTCGACCCAAAGAAAAATATTCTCGCATTACATTTTGTTTATCGCACGACACGTCATCGAAAATAAATATCGAATTAGGTTTTGCATCCGCTGGAGTAACAATTGCATCCCATTTGTTAAACGCAAAATATCCTATTTCTTTTATTGGTTGTAATAACCTCTCTAGGTACTGATACTTTGGTTGATACAAGGATTTTGAGTAGAGATAAACGTTTTCAAAGCGTACACCATTCGGATGTTTCAAGAGACCGATGACTACATTAGTTTTACCACAATTGGATGGACCTGTAATGATACACCGTATTGTTGATGGTAATAGTAATCCATGCTTTTGCACGTTAGTGTTGTTGCTGCAGTTGTGGTCCGTAATTGGCAACGCCAATTGTTGCTTTACCAGACGCATTCTATCCATATACTAAAACGTAATTGCAGTATGGTAAGCATTTAAGCGAGTAATTCTACACGCATGACCAGTCTCCTTTAAACCTTTCGACTGACAAGATTAATGAAATCCTATCGTGGCTACGGGTTACTCAATAGTGCTATCAATCGTTTACCGGTAGAATTACATTTACCAGGCTATCGCTTCTGTGGACCGGGTACTAAGCTTCAGAAACGCCTCGAGCGTGGTGATATAGGTCGTAATCCCTTAGACGAAGCCTGCAAACACACGACATCGCCTACGATCTTTCTACAGACTTAACAACCCGACACCAAGCTGATCGACGTCTTGCCGAAACAGCACAAAACGTCGTACTGCATCCGACGCTTCGTTAGGTGAAAAACTTGCTGCGTTTGCTGTTGGTTCTGCAATGAATGCCAAAGTTAAATTTGGTATGGGTTGTCGCAAGAAAACGATAAGGTGTAAAGGCAAACGACGTGGTCAGCGTCTACGTACAGGAAGTGGTATACCATTCAAACGTTTAATTCGCACCATTTGGGAACGCATTAAAACGTTCGTCCGACCGATCTTATTAAAACTGCTAAACTTGCAGTGGCACCGATTAAAGATATAACGGATGAAATTCGTGGCATCCCACGTGTAATCCCTGTACCCAAAACTGGTGGTTTCCTACCTTTGATACCTATTTTGCAGCCCTTTCCGCAATTGGAGCGTTGTCGGGTGGAGCAGCTGGGATTGCAAAAGCTGTCAACGATGCTAAACTTGGACAACAACAATTAGATGAAGCGAAACGACATAATATGGCACAAGAAGCAGTGACACTTGGAAAGGGTCTCTATTTGAAACCTTATCGCCGTGGACATGGACTGTACCTAAAGCCTTTTCTTACACACGGGCAAGGTTTGCGTAAACAAAGACAACGAAAAAAAAAAACTCAACGCATTCGTTAAACCTACCTATGCGAGCGTTGACCAATGTTGACTTGAACAAATACATAAAACGTTTACCAATATCCCACTTTCGTGGAATATTCATGCGCAATTCACTTCCAAACACAATTCGTTGGCGAGAATGTGGTATTCTTAATCATGATACTACACGTGGTGTGGGAACTCATTGGACCGCGTACAAAAGATGGTTCAAGAGCAGTCTATTATGATAGCATTGGTAATCTACGACCTCGAGGAACTTGTCAAATACTTAACCTCATCAGGACCATGCACTCTCTATTATAATTATGAACAATTTCAACCGCTTAACACTGTTACCTGTGGACACTTCGTTTTGAAATTATTACTGCAAAATAGTCCTCCATTAAGTTTCTAACAACGTTATATATTATTTGATTTTAGTGTATTTTTTAACTGTTTTGTATAAAAAGTGTTTAATTAAAAACCATATATTGCAAGTGTTTCAGGAATTTGCTTTTTAATACCCCATCCCAACTACGAATACGACTAGTTGTTAGTTTATCGTCAACCACCGAACATGTACACATTTACTTTAACTGGAACTGAATCTACGCTCACCGCAATCATCAACCCACCAATTGTTCTCGATGATGACCATGAATACGTTATTGGTCTTACAAACTTTGATACATATTTTTCAATTCCCAATGTAACGGAAGCGAACAATAAATTTTACATTGATGACATCGTGCTTACTTTACCAGAAGGAACTTATGAAGTGGCAGATATTAATAAGTTCGTACGACGTAATCTGAACGATCCCCGTGAACGCACTTCATCCAAACGTTATCTTATTGATATTCGAGCCAATAATAACAGTTTACATACAGAAATCAAAGCATCAGGTATAGTGGATTTTACACAACCAAATTCACTTGCTTCGTTGCTGGGTTTTGAGAAACGTAAACTACCAGCTCTCACTACTGCTATTTCGGACCATCCGGCACAGGTCTTTCCAATCAATTCTATATGTATTGAATGTAATCTTGTGGTCGGATCGTATCGGAATAGCAAACCTGACACATTTTGCATCAATTTTTCCTGCAGTTGCTGCAGGGTACAAGATTATTGAAAACCCCGTGAACGTCACCTATATGCCACTTAATACACGAATCATCGATCGCATCATTGTTAAAATAGTTGATCAAAACGGTAATCTCATCACTTTTCGTCGGGAAACCATCACGATTAGACTTTATCTAAAGCGTCTTTAAACAATGGTTTTGCGCTATGAGCATAAACCACCAAAACCTATTAATAGACTCATTGTCAGCACCTTTACCAGTAACAAGACACCAGTGCACCGATTAACACCGGAAAACGTTAAATTTCTGCAAACATTAGGACTCAAAGTGCTACATAGCTAAAATGGATAGTAATATTTTAAATGTTACGCAACGTGCTATATTTGATACAACCATCGTCAATGCCGACAAACATATGCATACTCCGTACTCCAATGCCACGTATGAGAAAACGATGTTATACGGATTCCAATAGAAAACGAAGATGTCTATACACTACCATGGGACAGCGTAATTTATATTGAGGGTACAATGAATAAGTCAGATGGTGGCGTTTCGCCTACAGCCGATTTTGTCAACAACGGAGTTTTATTTTTATTTGATGAAATTCGTTATGAACTTGGTGGAAAGGTTATTGACCGCGTTCGTAATCCAGGTATAACTACGACTATTAAAAATTTCCTATCCTACGATTATAGCGAAAGCCGTCGCTTTAGAAACGCCGGTTGGTCCCCATCGATAAGCTTGATCTCGTTGATGCTAATGGTCATTTCAACGTATGCATTCCCTTGCGCATGGTTTTAGGATTTGCGGAGGACTACCGAAAATTCTTTTGAATATCAAACAGGAGCTTATTCTTATTAGAAGTAGTTCTGACGATGCAGCTATATCGAATTCTGATAACAAAGAGTCAATCAAAATTACTATTACACATATATCATGGCGGATTCCACATATAACCGTTGCAGATGCAGAGCGCTTAAAACTACTCAAACATATCCAACGCAATGTCACCATGGACATAAGCTTTCGCAGTTGGGAACTACACGAATATCCAGAATTACATACAACACACACGCATACGTGGGCTGTGAAGACGGCTTCTCAAGTGGAGAAACCACGTTTTGTTATTGTCTGCTTTCAAACCGATACATCGCGCAAAAAGGGACGCAGTCAGTTCGACCACTGTAAGTTGACCAATATGAAATTACATCTGGGTTCATCTATGTATCCTTACGATAATCTTAACATTGATTTCGATACCAATCGCTATTCTATACTATATGAAATGTATGCACAGTTTCAACAATCGTACTACGGAGGTATCAGCGAACCGATATTAACACCCAATGAATTTCAAACGCACGCTCCACTTGTAGTCATCGATTGTTCCCATCAAAACGAAATAGTGAAAGTGGGAGCGGTTGACGTACGATTAGAATTTCAAATGAAAGATGCGCTTAAAGCTCACACTACAGCGTACTGCCTCATTCTACACGATCGTTTGGTCCGCTACAATCCTGCAACCAATATTGTGAGTGAAGTCTAAAATGAATAGTCCATTAGTTGTCGACGTTCAAAAGTTTAAAATTGCACATAATAACTTTGTGTTTAAAGAAATGGCTGTTTTACTACTATCCCTATCGAATGGAGTTGCAATAACATATGTGCTGAAACCACCATATTCTTGGAACTGTCTATCAGCTCGCTTCAAATACCAAAAGATATGGTTAAGCCGAAACTTTCACGGTATATCTTGGGATGATGGCAATTTACAATGAATTTCCACACCTAAATGTTATTAACCTAGAAGATTTAGGGTGTACTTCTTTACATAAATTAAAGTATTACACCAATCCACACAAGTGTTTTAGCATACCACACGACATTCGTCATTCAATTGCGCAACCACAGATGTAATTGTACTCAAAACTGGTTTGTACATATAACCAATTATTCATTTTAATAAAGAATAATGTTTACATTAAGTAGTGCTTTTATTTGTATATTTTATACCTACATACATACATATTCCTTGAGACTAGTAAGATGTTTTCAAAAATGTCTCGAAATAAGTTTAATTGTAAAACTTACTAACGAATCTGTAAGTATCATATTGAAAAATTCCTCTTAAAACGGATATGTATTTTGCATTTTTTACGCAAACTTTATGTTACAATAATACAATTAAAAAATTATATTCCACTACCGAGGTATTAAATTTTAAAGTATGTTATAGTTGTGTAAACAAAAAGGCATTGGATAGGTTTTTATCATCAAAGTAGTACATTTTATTTAATCTGTAAAATGATTACTTTCTTAAACCTAAGTTTCATAAAATTTATCCTCCAAAGATCAACCAACTATAAACCAGAACTATTAAATTTACATAAATTTCGGTGTTATTTTAATTTAAACTATGCTCATAAAAAGTCGTTTATATACATAGCACCAACATTGTTACTACCTATAAATATCAAATCTTTAAAGAATTTACAGTCGTGATGTTTAAGGTAGCAAATATAAATAAGCTGTTTAATGTGTTGTAGAAGAATTTTTACCATTGTATTATCGGTATGTATAAACTTACTTACTATAGTTATTAAAATCTTTAAGATGCACTTACTTAATGTGTTTTAACGGAAGTAGAAATTGTGAATTTTGGTAATTAACAATTATACTAAAATGATTTGAAGTTATGCAGTTGCCATATATAATTTACATATATCGGTATGTTGTTATACATATCACAACCTCGAGGTCATTAACTACCATGCACTTTACTAAACTATAATTAATAAAATCCCGTACATTTAACTAAGATACATTTTTCTTAATGTGGAAGTCTTATCTATATTTTATTCAAATAAGACTGCTACCGCCACCTACAAAAGATAGAGACAACTAAAGAATGTAATTTTTGTAAATAAAACATTAAAATATTGTGTGTTTCTTTTAACATTATATATTTAATACAAAAATAATTTTTGAAATTCTCGGAGCTTCTTCAGTTCGTGCATGTTTTGCTTAACCTAAAATCTCTGAAGTATTCAATCACCTAATGGGTGCAAAGCCCCGTTCAGAAACCTTATGGAATCCCATTCCGCATTTAAGAATGAGTACATCGCCATCCAAATTCTTCACCACGTTTTAAATAACGACATTATTTGCATACATTTAAAGGTTATATTTTAGATCCGGGTACGAGTTTAGTGTAGTTGTATAAATTATTTAGGTGATGCAATCATGAATAAAATAACGAGTGACCTGTCTTCATGTTTTTACATATACACACATATTAAATATTTAAATATATTGAAATTGATAAATGTAAGCAAGAACACCTTGATATAAGATCAAATTAATTTTTTATTTGAGAGGCAAATAAATCGCGATGAAAGGTGATATAATTTGCATATATTTTAAATTCATACGGGTATAATTAAATATAATAAAAGCTTAAGATTATATGTTAGATCCGACTGCAAGTTCAATGTAATTGTATAAATTATTTTGGGGTGATGTAATCAAGACAAAATATACGACATACCTGTCTCAACTTGTTTTTGCAACACATCTTATGTTAATTAAATCCATTATATTAAAAGTTGAATGTCGGCATGATTTGCATATATATTACCAGAGAGCTATAATTTCAATAAAAAAACACGAGGTTATATTCGACTGTGAATTCTTGTTATTTTATCTTGGTATTGAAATTGTGAGAAACGAACAACTTGTTTTCACAAGATTTTACATGCAGACTTTATAATTAGATCCATTATATCACATTTCGTATATCTTCTAAAGTTATTCGCTACTTCATACAAAGTACAGCTTTTGAGGAAAGCTAAAAATTCTTTACCACTTGTACGTTTTACTTAACATAACAAAATTCTTCATATAGGTAAAATCACCACTTCGCTATGCTCTCGGCTACCTAGTTTCGGCTACTTTTCCAAGGTCGTTGTGACGTCATAGCATTTTATAAATAAAGAACAATGTATTACTATTCTAAAATTTATATTCTGGCATTATACATAACAAAATTTAAAATATTTAATGTCAAGCATGGAGACGTTTAAACTTAATTTTAATATAAATTCGATTGTTTAGCATGGCTAACAACCAATGCAAGAATTAAGATATACAACAAATTTGTGTGTCAGATAACAAATCCTGGTGTTAGTAAACAACTTGGAAATTATATACTAGATTTTTTACGTTGTCCAGATGCACGTTTAAGAGCAACATTCACGTCTACTTTGACCAAAGAACATGGTATTACGCAATTGGAAGCGACAATATACAACTGTACAATTGGAAGCTATGTCAGTGCGGAACGGGTGTATAATCCCTTAAAAGACTGTTTAGCGTTATTGGAAGATAGTAAGTTATACTTCCTAAAGGCGTCAATGTACTCGGTACCACTTGCCAAAATGTGGAGTAAGTTATCGGACAAGTTACAAAATAGCTGCTGTTTAGTGTATAATAACCTGCTACAGTACATGTATTGGGGAACGGCAATACAAAAAATTGACGGGCTTGCAAATTAAGTTGTCAGAAAAACCAGAGAAAAGGGAAAAACTGATAAAGTATGTGCTTTCAGCTTTTAATTTTAACTATTTATCTGTAAATTATTTGGAGATAGTAGAGTAGGAAGACAGCCAAGATAAAATAAAACCTTACACAAGTGCTACATTAAAGCAGGTAACATATTTTACACAATCTGTTACACCATATTCTACAATGCCA
The DNA here is from genome assembly GCA_036346225.1 of Platerodrilus igneus. Taxonomy (NCBI): domain Eukaryota; kingdom Metazoa; phylum Arthropoda; class Insecta; order Coleoptera; family Lycidae; genus Platerodrilus; species Platerodrilus igneus. The sequence goes on from JARFIW010001219.1 coordinate 1,801,014, forward strand.
AAAGAAATAATCATTTCGGTATCGGGGTTGATAAGTACGCCTAACATTCGCCCAGAGGTTGTACGACAACGCGTAAATATTAGCAGTAAACTCTCCGTTGACGCTGCAGGAAATTGCCCAATTATGCACGCCTTACGCTGTAAGTGGAAAAAAACAGCTGGAATTAGAGGAAATAGATGCAAAAGGCGAAAGTTTGACTAAATGGAAAACACTGCGACAATACGCAAACAATACAAAGATGTGTTAGACAAAGAACATCTTATTAGAGAAAGAGGAAAGAATTAAAAGATTATTTTATGTGCCGATGGACTAACTTAGATACATTTGCGTTCTACAAGCTGTATGTATTTGTGGTTAGTAAGAAAGACTTTTTAGAATTTTAGAATAGTATTACATTGCTCTATATTTATAAAGGGCTATGACGTCACAACGACCTTGGAAAATTAGCCGGAACTAGGTAGCCAGAGCATAGCAAAGTGGTGATTTTACCTATATGTAAATGAAAATGAAAAACTTTTAAATTTTTGAATAAATTTTGGTAGGAAATATTTAATAAATAAGTATATGTTAATGAAACACATATTTTCTAAATGATATTGGTGCTAAAAAGCTATTTTTATTAAGTTCTATAGTTTGAGAGTGACGTAAAACCTTGATGCTACACCTTGAGTTGTAAAGTTAATACATAAACAAGAAATCCTTGATATAAGATCAAATCAAATAATTTGAGAGTCAAATAAATCGTGATAAAAGTGGTATAATTTGCATATATTTTAAATTCATAATTAAAAGATTATACGTTAGATCCGACTGCAAGTTCAGTGTAATTGTATAAATTATTTTGGGGTGATTTAATCAAGAAGGAAATATACGGCATACCTGTCTTAACAAGTTTTTGCAACACACCTTATGTTAATTAAATACATTATATTAAAAGTCGAATGTCGGCATGATTTGCATATATATTACTAGAGATCTATAATCCCAATAAAAACACGAGGTTATATTCGACTGCGAATTCTTGTTATTTTATCTTGACATTGAAATCGCGAGAAGTGAACGACTTCTTTTTACAAGATTTTACCTGCAAACGTTTAAAAATTTGACCTCCATCATACAAACATTTCGTATATTTCTAATTTTATTATCTACTTCGTACAAAACGCAGCTTATGAGGAGAGCTAAAACACTCTTTACCACTTGCACGCGTTTGCCTAATATTAAAAAATTCTTTACCGCGGCGTTTTAATTTTTAGCTTAACCTACCCCAGAAAAATACGAACCAACACGTGAACTCCATTTTCTACACACACAACATTTTTAAAATTTAATATTTAATATTTAACGTCGGGAACGCTGCTAAAAAATTTCCTAAGAAAATATCTCCACCCCAGCGCACGCGCACCACCCCACGACAAAAATCTAACGACCCCGCCGAACGCACACCCCAAAGACCTAACGACCCCCCGACGCAACAAATTTACACACAAAGACAATTTTGTTCTCAAAGCGGCGTATACATATCTTGCTGCACGTTTTGTTTCCCAAAGCGGCTTAGCTGTTCATATTGTTCTCGAATCGGCGTATACATATCTTGCTGTGGATCTCTGTTGCCAAACCGGCTTAGCTACCCTACTGTGTGCAAGGTACGAAATTCAAAAGATTTGGTATAATGCTGTTTATGCTCCCCAATGCAATTTTGTGGAAAGAATCAATAAGACAGTTGGTACAGCAATCCGGTCATACGTAGAAGGACATGATACGTGGGATATTGAGATATCAAAGATCCAATACGCAATCAACTCAGCAAAACATGAGTCCACCAACTATTCGCCAAATTTTTTAGTTTTTGGTCGTCAGGTACCTTTAAGTGGAAAAGCTTATAATGATAATTTTATACAGGGTGAGGATGTTGATGTCGTCTCCAGTAGTAGACCTTCTTATGTTTTGGATCGTCAACCTTTGTTTGATATTTTTGGAAATGTCCGTGAAAATTTGCATGTAGCTTACCAACGTTCGAGTAAACGCTACAATCTTAGGGGAAGAGACATTTCATTCCGAGTCGGAGAGTGTCTTTGGAGAGCTAATAAGGTCCTCTCGAGTGCTAGTGATAAATTTTCCGCTAAGTTAGCCCCTAAGTTCGTTATGAGTAAAGTTCGGAAAAAACATTCCAATTTAGTATATGAGTTAGAGAACGAAGATGGAACAAGAGCAGGGAAATGGCACGTAAAGGACTTGAAACCAGTTGAAGCATCATATCCAAATGAAAATGATGATCCTGACGATTAATTCCGGTCCGGTCATCCCTTTGATGTCAAGTAATGATGTAGTGGTTTGCTTTGTTTTGTCCAGATTTCTGATTTAGTGTCGGTTCACTAATACTGAGTATTTTATTTGAGAAGTGAAATAAGTGGTTTGAGATTTTATAATCTTGTAAGTTTGAGGTGTGCCTTGGTGTGCACGCTGGTCATTTTGCTCGCGCGTTACTCGGAAATGTGTTTGGAGGATGTCTTTGACAGACATCCTTACAATGTAGAAGTAGGTGGGCTATTTGATTATTGGTCCTGATTTCTACATATCGAGGTAGAGAGAATATTAGATTATTCTTTCCCTTGTTCCTTTTGACCGTTCGAAGTTCTTTGATTTGATAAGGTCAAGGTTGGCTTGGTGAGTCTCACCATTTGGTCCATCACTAATGAGATCAGTTGTTTGTTGGAACTCAGTGATAGGATATTCAGTAGGGTGTAGGATAGTACAGCCCTGACTGGCTCAGTTTTGTATTTGAATTTGATAAGTAACCTTATGGTTAGGTTACCTTTGTTTTGATTATCTCTTTGTAATAAAGTGATAATATTTTGTATTTGCATTTGATAAGTAACCTTATGGTTAGGTCACTTTTGTTTTGATTATCACCTTGTAGTGATGATGTTTTGAATAGTTATGCTGTCTTGATGAGGAAGCATTCCTTTTTTTTGTAGATAGAGCTAAATGAGCTCCTGGATGTGAAGTTTTTTTTGAAATTAGAAGTAAATCGTAAGTGTTTGGTTATAGGTAAGAAATATTAGCCTTGTTAGAAGTATGAATCTCAAGTCAGGAAATATTGTAAATTTGAATTTTTTTGTCCCGTGGAGTGTTTGACTTTCTAATTTGACCCCCTCCCAATTTTGATTATTACCGATTGTGACTCCCCGATTTTGTCTCCCGATGGACGTCAGGTACACGTAGTTACCAACACACTCATTTGTAAATATTTGTCCCCCATTTGAATAAATTTATAAAATTGCATAGTTAGTTAGGAAGGTAGGAAAGGCTAGTATTGTTATAAAAATTTTTGTATTTGTTATATTTGAAGTTTTCTAAAAAATTTTTTTCTTTTAGGAAAGGGGTAGTGTAACAATTTTATTTTAGCAGTAAAGAACCTATTCATTAAACGTACAATGAATATTGAAATACCTTTATTAACTAAAATAAAGATTCGAGTAACAATCAAATTTTATAGTATTACTATATCTAGGATTAGTAGTCTATTTGTTTCGGAGTTCGGTGCAATTCCACAGCCACTGGCGCGCGCGTGAGAGGTTCGAGAACCCCACTTATGATCCTCCCACCATGTAAGAACGCAGCGAGCGCACTCGTCGATAGTTAGAGGCAGCGTCAAGATGCATTTGAAAAGAATGGCGAGTGACCTCCGGGTCGCCTTATTTTTGTGAAACATTTCCTGAGTAACGGTTAGTACATAATCCACATTTTGTATATTCGTTATCATATTAGCTAATTTAAAATTTATTTAGCGCAACAATACGTCAGAAATTGCAACGATAAATTAGAAACCGCACGACCACTTTGAAGTTACAATTTAGAAACCTTAACTTATGGACTACGCAATGAAAGATTATATTTGTAAATAAAATTAGACAACGGAGGAGTGCGCTATGAAGTAATGCTGCCGTGAACCAATGTGAGAAATCCGCTTCGCTCCTACATCTGTATTAAAGCATGGAAAACAAGCATATTTAGCTGCAGGCCCCGCACTGCGAAGTTGTTTCCATTGCAACCAAGGACGACAGCCGGTATTGGGTTCGTAATAGAATTAAGAATTTCCTCAGTACTTCCTTCTGAAAGTACATTATTTCATTTTGTTTGTTGGATGTACAAAATTGTTATTCAGTTTACCTGTGATTAGGCTGGTTTTCCCCAGTATCGGGTTTGATTTCACTTAGTTCCGTAAATATGTGACTACACGTGGCTACAACGTAAATTAACAGCTGCTATTACGTCACCTGTTTGTTTGAACAATGCCGTCAACAATTGCACAATGGCTAACAGATGTTTAGCATTACAGTACTGCCACTTTTGATAAAATTAGAGAATATCTTGGTGATTCTTTTGACTTCAGACTAATTTTAATTTTGTTAAATTAATGAGAAAATTTCGTATATTCATTTGTAAGTGACCTACACAGATCTGGTTGGGTTATAAAAACCTTAATATTGTTAGTTACACTGAACTGTAATATATTTGAGTAAGGATCAGTTGATAAACCTTACAACAATTTTGCAAGAATATCAAATATTTATTTTATTTAATTATAATGAAATTTTATTTACTGAAACAAAGAAAATTCTTTCTAGTAAATTAATAATCTACATTTAAAGTTTTTTTATTCTGATCTAGTTTGATCAGACCTGATAAACAAAAAACAATAAGAATTAAATTTTTATAACTCCATTATGTAGAAAATATTCTTTATGCATTTTTAGGTATACTTGAGGGACGCAAATTGTGTTCCCATTTTCTAGGTGACTTAATTATTATTTTTCCTTACAGGAACAGCGTCTTATTCTGTTAAGGCAAGCTTTTGTGTCAGCGAAGGCGATCTTTTTTTCTTTGGGTCTCCACGTCCGCCCTTAGAAATTTGCTATGCCATTAATATAAATCAATCTGGACTTGGTGGCGCCTGTTTGTTTTAGTTTGAGTATGACCCCCTTCAGATTTCGACTTACCCCCCCATTGCTCATAGCTCTACCCAAGGAATAGACCCCTAGTTACGTCGGAAGACTTTGTTTTGCAGACACCTGACTTGGAGCATGGTGATAATAAAGTAGTGTTCTAGTAAGTCAAGAAATATGTTTCACTGGTGCCGGCAACGTCAGGCTTTAGTTAGAAAAAACGTTTCAATATATTTTCCAATTTATCTTTTCGCACAGCCACATTAGTTGCAGATATTTCGCAACCAACAACTAGTTGTTTATACTAATCATCAGATTTATGTGCGCTTATTTTTTCGTCATTAGGTTTTCCGTCTCAAAACTGGTTGGACACGTACCTGCACTTATTTATATTCTGAGCTAGCCTTCGTAGTTCCCTGAAATTCTCACACAGCATGTGTATACAGCTCGTTCCCCTTCTATTGTTTTCTAAATATATGAGTAATTTTACTATTTTTATTTCTAACTACTTACTATCAATAACTAATTCTATAGGTTTTATAATACACACGCATAATCTTTTTCATACTATGGCTTTTCTCCTTTTAATAATCCACCTATTTCTATATTATAAGTAACTAAAATATTCTTAACTCTATCCTAATATCATCTGCAATCTAATTTTTCTAACCTATATTTCTAACTTTTTCATATTTACACATGATCTCAAGTTTCATCTCATATAGGATTCTCTTCACTATCATACATAACTCATTATATTATCGCACAATCCTCTGTAAACTATCACAATCTTGAAAAAGTATAAAATTTTCATAAAGTTGCTTCAGCAATTACTCGGCTATTAAATCTTTAGTGACCACTTTGTCTCCAACTTTGTACTTCGTTCTCTTTTTCACACTCTGATTCGTTTTTTGTACATACTTTTGCGCTCTTTCCTGTAACCTCCTTCGGGCTGTACTTGATCTAATTTTGAAGTCTTCATCTTGAGGCTGAACATCTCATGGTCTTTCTAAATGAATCTTTCTCATCAATGATTTCCTCAGGAAACGTATGGGGCATATGATTGATGTATTTCTCCACTTTGGATAGATTATTTTCCCAACTTCTGTGATCTTGAAATGACATCATCCTTAGAAATTTGCATGTCTCTAGTATGAATTTCTCCGCTGGATTGCCTTGCGGATGCCGGATACTGCAGAAGACGACCCCTATCTTTTGATCTTTCCAGTGAGATGTGAATCTTGCATTGTTGAAGTATGTAGCATAGTCAGCTAAAATTTTCTTGAATTTTCGCACTTTCTGAGTAAATTGTTCCAATTTTTGTATGGTACCTATAATGCTACAATCCTTTGTAGGAAACAATCTCGTATATTTTGAGAAGAGACCAACTATGAGCAAAATGTGCTTGTTTCGTTTCCTACTAGGTACCAAATTGCTTAAATAGTCTATAGTTATCAAGTCTAAAGATCATCTACCTGAATACTCATTATTATGTGTTCACTAGTATGGTTTTTATACTTTCCTAGTATATATAAATGAAATACACCGACCACCTCCTTGATGATCCTCAAATCTCGATTTGCGTAAAAATTTTCCCAAAACAGTAACCATAATTTTCTAATTTCGGTATGCGCATACTTAACATACAAATCTGAAACGATTAACCTAGAATATGCCCCATCCAACACATATAACTCTCTAGCATTCAGATGTTTTATAAGAAAGCCCTCAATCATCTCTAAACTCTTATAGTTTGGACTCTCCCTCACCTTTTCTTTTAGTGTTGGAATATTCTTACTATTTTCTTGCATCTCCAAGATCCTTTTATGTGCATACACCGTACCAACATTCCTTAAATTGTACATTGCAATGAAAATGTCTTCTATTTTTATGTTGTTATTGTCCTTGTTACGACTTAAGGCGTCAGCAACCATTTTATCTTTTCACATATCGAATCTCAAAATCGTAATCTTGCAACAGAAGACTCCACCTATATACCCTGTTGTTTGTAAATCTCGTATTGAGTAATGAAAATAAGGCCGAATGGTCTGTTTCTACAATGAAGTGCCTGCATGTGAGGTAGTATTTTAATTTAGTCATAGCGAATACCACCGCAGTCGTCACCTTCTCACTGGTAGTGTAGTTCAATTAATGTGCTTTTAGCGTCGTCGATATAAGTGGGATGGGCACCACCATCCCCTCTTGTACTTGGTATAATTCTGCTGCTAATGCACAATCGTAGGCGTCAGTACATAGAATAAATTCCTTGAAGAAAACCAGGTGTCTCAAGATACCTTGATGATGAAATTGCTCGATTAAACTTAAGTATCTTTACTCGTGAACCGCGTCCCATGACCATCTAATTCTTTTCTTCAATAACCGAAATAAGGAATTGCTTTTGACAGAAGTGCAACATTCTAAAGTGATCCTTTATTTTTTCTTACAAAAGTCGTGCAGAAGCTGTAGTTTTATCCGTATTAACATAACTGACTTTTGTAGAGTTCCGCACTCTTGAACTCTATCTTTAGCGGTTTAGAGAGACTATCAGGGGGGGTCGTTAAATAAATACAGATGGGTAGGGCACCACTGTACTTAGGTAAGGTGTAAAAACAAGAAATATCGCTTAGAAAAATACAGGAACCTCAACGAATATATTCTGTTATTGGAATACAAGTTTTTGTATTGTTAGATGGTACTACATTTATCCTGAAATAAAATATAATATAATATAATATAATATTGGAGACATTACATGTGATTTTCCAATGCTCCACCCGAAGGTACTACATTGGCCAGGAAGCGAGTTTTTTTTTACCTGGAAAATTTTGAATTTTGCCGAATCCTTACTGTTCCAAGCAAGGTAGGGATCTTTGACCGTGCGTGACAACACTCACACACGGGACCTCCATTTTACCTCTCATCCGAACGAGGGTGTATTTTTGCGAAAAATGCTCGCCTAACATTTTTCAAGCGGACCGTGTCGGGATTCGAACCCGGGACCTAGGGCGTAGTAGTCACACACATACCACTACGCCACGGAGCCGCTCAATATTGGAGACAACAGTTTGAGCTTCAAAATAAAAAAATCAATAAATCAGACAGGGTTTGTGCATCTATGGTATTTTTTTTGTGTATTAGTGCATGGACACTCTACTTATTGAGTTTATGTACTTCTGGTTTATATATAATTCATAGAATCCAAAGATAAGTATGAATAGAAGAAACACCATTTTTTAAGAGCTTCTATGAGTGTAATTAACCTTTTCTAAGTTTATAAAGAAATCAAAGCTCTTAAATATCAACACATATATTAATTGAAAAATATTTCTGATTTAATTTGACATATTTACTATGAGTTTTCTGAATGCTTCATTAATTTTATGTATTTATATTACTAATCTTGGTCATTTTAAAAGCCTCTAAATCAAATAGGCACTATAAATATCATTAACAAAATTATGAGTTTTTTGTCATCTTTTCAGTACTGACTAAACGAGTCACATATTTACAAAATTAGTTTATAAGGTCTTTTAATTAGTAAACTTAAGCTTTATTAAATAGTTCTCATGTATAAGCAAGTACTCGACTATATTATTTATAATGTAAATTTATGAAGATTTTGTTAGGTATACAATTTTTTAAAGCATAATTTTAATCTAAAGCAAAGTTTGGTAATTTAAGTTCATAATTAAATATTATCATTAAGATGTTAGTTTCCATGGGTTCAAACTATTAAGATTACGGTTTAAACACGACGATGTACGTCGAACAAATGATTGTTTTAACAAATGAAAACCACTTACCTACCTTAAACGCAGGGCATGGCTGGATACAAACCAATTAGCAATCAAGCTCGCCCCATATGTGGACTTCCAACATTGAACAAACACATGAAAAAAAGCAGTTGTCTACATTGTTATAACAACGCCTTGTAAACTAGAACCATAAAGATAAATAATGAAATCCTTGTAAGTTTCCAATGCGTAAACGTTTTGTACGCAATGAATTAACGGTTTTGTACAACCATTATTGCTTCAGTTCTTTAGTGTTGTTTCTGTATTAAAACAAAGCTTCCATGTTGAAAAATGAGGAACGTATATATCGTATACGCAATAAATTAATGGTTTCGTACAACCATTATTGCTTCAGTTCTTTAGTGTTGCGCTAAGGAAAACCAAATAAAAATTAGTTTGAATTATCTAAAAAATAGAAATTACAACCATGATGAGTTTCGAAACCTACAGATCGATGGACTACTTGAAACTAGATTGCAACTCGCAAGTCAGCCTTGGATATCAATTTTCCCATGTTGACACTAGAATGATAAAGGGCCGACTGGTTCGACTCGACAACAACTGCGACCTCAACAACCAGATGCGCAAAAGCACGCTATTTGATATTGCCTTGAAGATACTTTATGGAAATTCTGAATAGCTTGTTCGAGTTTTAGCATGGTTTTAAAATACAAACTGGCACATTTATGACTATGCACTTTATTTACTAGATAATTAGAATAAAGAAGGACAATAATTGGAGTGTTTCAGAATTATGATACCTTTTTTAATTTTGTATTAGTTGTAGATGTACGATTCATATTGAATTGTAAAAGTAAATTTAAAATTTTTGTAACACAACACATAATTTTTATGCGTTATTTTAGAAGAGGGAAAACGAATTGTTACAGAACGACGGAGCAAACTTTTTATAAAAGTTCATCACTACCAAAAAACTCAATGTCCTAATATTTCTAGGTCTGGGATATTCTAGAATTTCCGACAGGCGATCTTTGTTGATAAATACGCCTTATTTACTAATTTGATATTCCAAAAAGCTCACTTGGTGCTGAAAGAGTTCACATTTTTTAAAATTAATTTTATCCCTGACAGATTCAACTTGAGTAAAATTCTCTCTAAATGTGGTATTTTTTACTGGATATAAGAATATCATCAACGTAGCGGATACACTTAAGAAAAATGCTCCTTTATACATATACACTATTGAACGAGAGCCGACGCTTGCCAAGGACTCCCGAACGAGGTTAGGGAGTAGGTGGGAAAACTAAAATAAGAGGTGAATCCGAAAGAGTGTAAGTGCATATGGAACAGCTATGGTGCACGTACTTTTTCAAACTAACCGAGAACACCCCCAAAATTCACGACCACTAGGAGTGCGGTCCACCTCAGGTTCAGCGCATACTCTGGTTAAACTGGGCGCTTTCCCCTGGCAAACGCGCAATAGAGGTTTTATTTCGGCATGTCAACGCATTTCGGAAGTACAATTTCCCATTTTCCAATAGAAGTTATTTTAATGAACAATTCACCTTTTCTGCCATACAACTGCTTTCGACCAATAGTTATCTATTGCTTCTTGCATCTTTGTACCATGTTTCTTAACCAAACAAGGTGTAAATGTAGTACATGATGGAGCATCCGGACAACCGATAAAAATCCATTACATAATTACCTATCTGATTGCTATTGGTTAGACTGCATACGTGGTATATAATTGAAATTCTCTCATTGGGTGAAATTGTCATACACTAGGATACGGTGCAATTACCCCACACAAAAATAGGGTAAAATTGCCTCTATCCAAAATAGGGTGAAGTAGCCCGGCCATAATTAGTTTAGCATGGTATGTCCAGGTTTTGGGATCATTTTCGGTAATTTAGGATGTATTTTGTGCTCATACTGTATGGTAATACGATTCACATTAATTTTTTAGAGATGTGTAAAATTGCGGTGAATTTCGAATAGCTCCGTGATAAAGAAAAGTGGAGATGTAAACAATAAAGAAGTGATAATTAAAAAACAACATATAATTCAAGGTTTTAACCAGAACAAACAATTACTCCAAGCACTCACCTGTTGTTTACGCAGCCGTGCCAACAGAAAAACGATGTAAAATCTACTCTTCTTTTGGCGGATGTAGCAAAGCGCATTTATGCCGATAACAGTGTTCTGAAGAAAAGCGGTTCTTCTAATTAAGGGTTCTACGTAGAACATGTAAGCAGCGATGCGGCCTGCTAGAACGACAAATCGATACTCCTACTTGCATCGTGTGTTTTCCAGTTAATACACTGTTCTTGCACATGCGGATAACAAAGTTTATCACTAGCGGCTCTTGTAGGCACGTGCTTGAAATAAAACATGGAAAATTTACTCTAACAAATTTAAATATACCGAAGCGGATTTAAATAATCAACAAACTCAACGGAAAATAAATTTAGGTGTAAATTAATTACAGTATAAACGGAACAATGCTTGTTTGTTTCTATTCTCTACTCCGTATAGTCGAAACAGCAACACATGCCAGCTGATTTTTTATGTTTGCTGTCGGATGTTTACGTGGAGTAATTATTCACTTATCCAATTTAAATCTTATTTTGAAATTTCATCTCTTTCTATTTCCTTTTCTAGTCAATAGTTTGATATGTACAGCGAGTCTTGACTTTACAGACTAAAATATGAGGAATTTTGTTTCTAAGTAAAACACATATGAAACCCGTATACTTCTCGTTAATATTTCCTACACTTTTATCTAAAAACCTGTTTACACCCACCCACATGTTTTAGCTTTTACGCCATGTTTAGTAGGTATACTTTTTGAGAACCATCTGCGGAGATTACTATTAAAGCTCCTACACATTTCTCTTTTTTAACAGGACATTGTCATTGTTTTGTATTAATTCACCCCCGTACTATCCACAATTTCGAAGAAGTGCCAGATAGGTTTTAGGCGTTTAAGAGCATCTTTTAAAAACATTTGTTTTCCAAGTAACTCTTCTAGCAATTTTATTCTCAATTATACAATTATAAAAATGACTTCTTTCTGTTTCAATTAACTTAAACGTTTATATTCATTAGACTAATTGAAATTAACACAATACTTGAAGTTAATAATCAACAATTAATAATTAAAAATTATGGTGAGTAGCTTGAACCACCAACAATGTTGAAGTTTTGAAGTTCGAGAATGACTGGCTATCAGGGGCTCCTCAGGGTATTTATGTAATTCCTGCTTTCACATCATTTAGTGGAAAATGCAGATCTCACCGTCTGCTATTTCTTGATAACATACGATGTCTTATTTCTTAGTAATCCTAATTAAGTCTACTTTGATTGCAGTTTATTGTATTCTGTACCTGCAGTATCAGGTTGCGTCTGGAATACAAAGTAGTTGCTTTCATTCTCATGTCCGATATGAACTTTTGTTTGCTTTTTATATTATTATCTTTAATTATACAATGTAACAACCTATTTCTTAAGACATAATAATTGCATTTAAATTTATATACATGTTAATTAGGGGGATATGTAACTTGCCTCATACCTGAACCGCTGTTCTACGTCTACTTGGGGATATTGTGGATCGGACTTCGCCAGAATTCCTATATAAAAAGGTTAAGCAAAAGTCACGTGAACCTTGAATGAAAGGTTTACGTGGTGTGAATGGCCTTTGTAGCTGACGAAAATGAACAAATTGGACCTTAGAAGTTCCGATGTTAAATCTCATAAGGAAACCTGTTTTCTGCGCTTGTACGATGGTAGTATGTCTACTATAATATAACAAACAAAAAAAAGTATATACAACAGCAGTGTTTTGTATTACCTAAGCCTCCTTGATGTAAATAATGGAGTTCCTCTTACTACCTATTACGTCCGAGATCTGACGAGTCCATTGCCTAGATATATGACAAGTTGCTTGAAGGCCCATGTCCAGGAATTCTAACAATATTCTCATCATAACACTTGCAGCAGATGACCGTGAATGTTACACAAATAGCTAAAACGAACCACATATTTTCTTATGGGAATTTACAATACCAGAACGAATACAGCCTACTTACTAACCCGAAAATTAACAATTCTTTTTAAAAACCTTTTAAAAGTTTATTAGTATCTTGCGTTTACTTAAATAATATTTCTTGTATATAGTTTCAATTTTGAAAGCTGTTGATTAACATCAATTTTTCTTTCAGGCTTTATTGTGTTGCGTTATAGCAACAAGTCTAGCTACAAGCGAGCCACGTGCTAAGAAAAAGGACGATTCTCGTGGAAAGAGAAACTTGGAGTATGACATCAGCCACCCAACTTCACAACACACTTATAAAACTGCAAGAAGGATAGCAACAGATGTTCACTATCCTCAACAATCTTACTATCCGTTATTTTTTCCTGTTCAAAAACCATACATCGCTCTAGTAAAAGGACGCCTTCCTCCGTACGCGGTACAAATGGAACCATTAGTCCATTATTCTCAACGAGACCCTCTCTATAATATCGCCGCGCTGTCACTTATTGGAGACAATTCAAATGAAATTAAGAATAGAGAAGACCTGATTCAGGAACATAGTCACGCTACTGGACACGTATATGGAAAAATTGTCGAACGTCCCGTTTATATTAAGGAACCTGAACCAATTATTGAAATTATTATAAAAGAATCTAATGTTACTCTTCCACCGTTACCGCAGCCTATAGTTACTCCAGCTCCTCGCAAGAAGGAACAGGTACACGTATTTTACGTTAAGTACAAGAAAAACCCTAACCCACATTCTAAAGAGCCTATAATATATGATAAACCTGTACCAGCATTAACACCACACGCTTCAGAGGAACCTGTTCAGGTAGAACCACCTGTAGTGAATTACGAAGATTCTGTGACTGTGCCATCACTTCCTAGCACCACATTAAGAGCCATTGTAAAACCGGATTCAGAAGTATTTCACGCCGATAAAGGAATTCATATAACATTTGGAAAACAAGAAAATGAACAATATAAAAGATCTAACGCTCAAGATGATGTGAATGAAGAGTCAGCACCTGAACCAGCTCTTTCTCCACTCAAACCACAGGGACGACAGTTCAATTCGTTTGGTCAAAAGCCACCTCCACCTGATTCTACTAGTCTCAGTTTTGAAAGTAACCGATTTGCACAAAATTATCGTTCACAACCTCCTTCGCAGTTTAATAAACAGCTACTTCCTAACCAACGACCACCGGTAAATTTTAACCAGCAAAGTTTTCGCGAAAGACCGGGATCTCAAAGTTTTTCTTTTGGGCCTATAAATCCTTCTGTAACGCCACGTCAACCAGTGCCATATAAGCCTTTTCCCCAACTTCGCAAAGTGCCTCCAAACTTTTCTAGTCATCAGCATTTACCTCAAATCTACCAGAAACAACCATTCAGTATATCTAATGAGCATCAACATCTGCAGGCAACACAACAACAATTTCAGAGTAATATAAAGCAAGAAGATTTGGCACGAGCACCGTTGCAGCTTCAAGTAGCACAAGACTTTTCTAACATTCAACAGAATCATGCGCAAAGTGTGAAGAATCAACAGTCTTTAGGAAATCAACTTTCACAGCATATAAACCCGGGAGGGGAGCTAATTCAATCTGTTCCTAAATATGAGCAGCATATTTCTGTACCAATAGACTCAAGCAAACATCAAAGCCCATCCTTTCCTCATCTTACCTCGCAAGAATACAATCGACAAATACTCGAACAATTTAAACAACAATTTCCTAGTCAAACTGCAGAACAATTCCAGCAAGCACCTACTCAACATTCAAAGCAATCGTTTCCTAATAATTTTGAAGTCCAACAACCGAATTTTGAAACTTTAAAAAGTAACGAGGCGGTATTGCACAAAAGGCTACACTTGAAAACCAGCAAAATATACTAGTTAGACCGGTTCCGGTTATTAAAACGTCAAGTTTTCATCAGCCTAGTAATAATGCGCCTATTTTGGCACAACAACGACTACCTTCCAACAGCAATGACGATTCAAGATTGAACCAGCATATTCAGTATCAAAAGAATATACCAGATTTTACACAAAACGGAATTTTGCAACAAAATCAAAATTTAGGAATTAGCTCTAATAGTCATTCTCAACAAAATTTTGGAGATACCCTTCTATCTATTAAAAACCATGAATCACAAGCCAGTGAGTTGCAACATGTTCAAAATCAAGTCTCTCAATCAAGCAATTTGTTGCCTCAAGTTGGTCAAAACGTAGGGACTAATCAAAATCAGCATAATCGACAAGTTATTTTAGGGAATCACCAACATTTTCAAGGTAACAGGCTAAACGGCCAAGTCCAAGAACAGCAAAACCGTCCAGACTACAACAACGTTCAACATCAACAAACGTTTCAGAACAACAAGCAACCAAACCGTCCCATAGAAATTTCAACTAGCACACCCTTACAGGAGTTCCAACAGTACCCTCTTACGAACTTACCGCAACAGATTCAATACCGACAAAACTTTGAATCACCAAACCCTTCAATAAAACAACAACACAATAGTTTCCATCAATCTGCACTATTACCGCTTCCTCAAACTGCTTCAGCCTATCGGTCCACTACGGCCTCGCCACAGGTGCCTAAAGTTACCCCACAAACAGAAACGAAAGTGGACGACACTGACATAAAGGTGTTGAACAGTCAGTTGCCAGATGAAGTACCACCGGAGTTACGAGAGCAACTTCTATCATCCGGAATTCTGAAGAATGCACAAATCTCTGTTTTGGATTACGATAAAGTTGGGGATATTCCACTGTCTGCACTGCCACCTGATCAGCTTGCTAACTTCTTTGGAGCCGGTGGTGGTCAGCAGATTGCGTCAGGTAGCAAAAATGTCCCCGTAGTCGTTGACAAGGAGGGTAAAGCAGTACCACAGGATGATTTGGAAATGGAAGGATCTGAGCCGGAAAGTACAGAGGTCAAAGCACCAGTCGAAATGAAAGTCGTCCACTACGATCCCTCAACGGAAGAAGGTCGCAATCTTCAAAAATCGTATATAAAAGAAGGAGCCATGCATGTAGACCCAGTTGCACTTGATGGTTTACAATATAATCAATACTTACCGCTTAAAGTAAATGGGGCTGCATTTCCTATTCCAGATGTTCCCCAGTTAAAAGGACGCGTTATCTCAAGCGTAGTGGTTCTTGCCCCCGTGGAGATAAATGACAAACAACGGCAAACACGAGAGGTTAGTAATAAATCTCCCAGGATATTAGCAAAAGAAGCTTTAAAAGCACTTCTCAAAAATCCCACTACTGAGAACTTCAACGAATGGTTGAACAAGGAAAATAATACGTCATTGGAAACACAAGCTGTTGTTCTATTAGTAACTTTGTAAGTATCACTTTCAATTTAATATAATAATTTAGAGGTGACGCTTTTTAGGGATAAGAAAAACTCCACTGCAGAAAAAGAGATATTCATGTACGATATCGGAACAAAAACCGTAAATAAACTTAGTGGCGAGCTTTCTTCGGCTTTTGTAGATGCAGCCGATACAAACGACGGAAAAAATATTGCGGAAATTGTTGGTGCATCTTCAAATAGAATTGAGAAACGCGTTCCATATGTAGGAAATAACAATGGAGATGCAGGACATGTCCGTGGCGATTTTGCAGGTTAGAATATCTTAGCCTACCCGTTATTGGATTCTTTTACAGATCGAAAACTTTACAGAACCTTCTGAACCGCTAGATGACTTTGTTGATGTCTCTGGTTTACCAGTGGCGCCCCAAGGTGATCTAAATGTTGCTGCCAGTGAAACGAAGGATGGATATTACCAATATTTACCAGTGAAAATTGATGGTTCTGCATTTCCATTTTTAGATTTGCCCCAACTCAAGGAAGTTTCTGTAAACAACACTGTTATTCTTGTTCCAGTTGGTTCCAGATCTAATGGTTTCGGGACATTAAAAGTGTTGCTCCAACATCCAACTCCAGCAAATTACGAGTCGTGGTTGAATAATGAAAGCAAAAGAAGTCTAGAAGAACAAGCGGTCGTTTTAATTGTGTCTAGGTGAGTATGCTCCAATATTTTAGATGTTTGAAAGTAATGAATTTTTTAAAATATGTTTGACGTACGGTTTTGTTTAATATGGGTTAAAAAAGTTAATATGAATAACGGTACGAGCCTCTTTTTATTTCAACTTGTAATACAAAATTTACTTTTTGGTTAATATATCGCAGAGCGTGGCTTTAATGAGGATGACAGAGCCAAACTGTGTTGCCAAAAAGAATTATTTATGCTCGCGGACTAGTCTCGGGGTCTATCCCTGCGGAGGCATGAGATGGGGGGGACTTTTCTATTAACCAACCTGTCTTTGTACAATTTCGGGCGCACTACGTCAAATACATAAACAAAAAATAATTTTCTTAAGGAAAGACGCAGATAAACCTTAAGGGAATTAACTTATGCCTGAAGATAGATATTCAACAACATAACTGTGCTTCTTTTACACTTAAATATTGTAACCAGAATTTCCAGAAATAAAACTATTACAGTAGTTTGCAGATATGTAATAAAGTTATTTGATGTTCTTTTATATACAAAAAAAAAATAAATAAAATAAAGACAGAATCATAAATATAAGAGCATAAAGCGGAAAGGTCTTATCAATGTTAAATCGACAAATTAGCAGTTGTTAGTGGGTGAAACCCATCATAAAAAAAATAATATCTTAATACATTAAGCGAACGCTTCAAACCTAGCAATTGTTAATGGGTGAAGCTCATCATAAAAATTATCTCATTACATTAAGCAAATGCTTCAAGCAAAGATCATTGTTCTCGGCTCACAAGGTTTGTTATAGATCAAACCTGGATCTTTATAACATCTGAGTAGCTTTTCAATATAAGTCAAAGATTAGCTTATCATACAATTCGTTTGCAGAACATACGTTTTATTTGTTTGAGTAAACATGTAACTCCAGATGTTTATCTGGCAAATGTTAAACTAAGTTGTGCCCTAGACGACTATTTAAAAATAACGAGTAATACAAAAATCTAGCCAGATCATTTGACATAATCTAAATAAAGTGAATTTATTTTTACTAGAAAGCTTTCTAATTCTATATTCAAAACACTAAAACTATTTTAAATCGTTAAACAAATTATCTTATATGTACTCTACAAAGCATAATTTATTTTAATAAGAAAGTTTTTATGTCTTAGTATATGAAAATATGCTAAAATTGTTAATCGTTTAACAAAAAACTTTAATATATTTAATTATCGGAAATGTATTGAATTTCTAAATCATTTAGAAAATTATTTATCTTCCAAGTCGACAACGTTACACAATAAATATACTTCTTGCTTGGATCGATGTTTGTTACAACAAATAAAAGCGTACTCACCGTAGGAAAGGCGTTTACACAAACTTACAACACCTGCGGATTGTAGCCACGTGCCAATGACGCTACACTATCAACGGATGGAATGCCATCTCCAAAGGTTGATCTACTTTCATACATCACAAAACTACGCAAATCAATTCCTGAAATCCATTATGTATTTATTAAAGGTGAAACTGCTTGCTAAAAATTCAAATGAATTATTGACGATAAACACACCATATTGTCATGCTTACGAACCGTTTTATATCTCTTGTCTACTTCGCTGCTTGTCTTCAACAATAATCTGCCCTCGTCATAGACCAGGCAACATGCTTTTGCCAAGAATGGAATTTGTTTTCGTTCATTATGGTAGGGAAACTTTCTTACCACGTTTTAAACAATTGCTTCCTATCTGACTACATCCGGTACAAGAATGAATGCAAATACATCGGGCAGGCGCCTTGAACTTCGCGCGGATCGATAAACAAGTCGACTACATATTTACGCCTTGATCGCGGCAATCCATCTAACATATAGCAATTTGGTGATTGCCTATATGTGAAAACGTTACAAACTGCCGCACTCTATAATTTTTATTGACCTTTTGCGAAACAAAAATTACAAAACTATATGAAATTAATTGTTTATTTAATAATATCTCTTATACCAATACTTTTATACGTCAAAAATAAATAAGAACGAAATGATAACAAATGGAAAAATTTACAAATACGTTTTAAACTATAGATAAGCTGTAAAACTCCCCAATCAGGAAACATTGCAATGTTTTCTATAATATCCAAAATTCATCGAGATAAAACATTAGTAAAGCTTTGACAAAATTTTGGTGTAAGCCAGAGCTGTCCAACTGGCGGCCCGCGGGGCGTATACGGCCCTCCAAATCATCTTTACGGCCCGCGAGTACATTGTACTATGAATAAATTTATGTTACTAAATTATTATTAATATTAAAATTATTTTACTATGTGAAAATTTAAATCTAATTTGAATTTAAAGTAGGTATGATTTAGTTTGCGTAACATTACTTAACCTGGCTGAATACAGCAGCAATTCGTTTAACGTCTGATGATGATTGGCTCCACGTTGGCGCCAAATATTATATTTGTGGTTGGTTGTTGTTTATCTATGGTTGGCGCACGTGATGCGACCACTACCCTGCGCTATTTGGTTGATTCCTACAATCGTACGAGTGCAGTCTTGTCTAGAGTTTGTTGAGGAGTGACTATGTTATAATATTATTAACTTAATTTCATATTTATTTATTAATTAAAATAATTATTGAACATCAGTGCTACTAATAAAAGAAAAATGAACCTCAAAAATCAAGAATTTCAAGATCGCTGGGAGATAGATTATTTATTTATTTGAACAAGAATGGTAAACCACAGTGAATTTTTACAAATCATAGCTGTATGTAAAGAATATAACTTGAAGTGCCATTATCTTTCCATGCATGAAAAAAGTCTCATTCGTATACCCGAGACATGAAAATACCACTAGTGAAAAAATGAAAAAGCAGCTGGATCACCAAACGAATTATTTTAATCAAGAACCAAAATTTCAAGGAGCATCTGTAGCTGCATCGTTTGAAGTTTGTTTAGAAATAATAAAGGCAAAGAAACCATTTTGGATCAAAAAATGTGCCATAAAAATGGCTCCAGCATTTAATAACAACGAAATTGTAAGAAAATTTCAAACAGTATCACTTTCTCACCAGACTGTAAACCGACGTATAAACGAGATTAGCATGCATGTCACTAATAAATTAGAAAACCTAATCAATAGTTGCTGCTATTTTTCGGTAGCATTGGATGAAAGCACAGACATTTCCGATACAAGTCAAATGCTTATCTTTATAAGAACTGTAAATAAAAACTATAATTATTCAGAAGAACTTTTAAAACTACAATCATTACACGGAACAACAAAAGGTGAAGATATTTACAAACAATTAAAATGTGCAGTAGAGCAGTATGGCGGATTTGACAAGTGCACTGCTATTGTAACCGACGGTGCTAAAGTTATGACGGGCAAAATTATTTGGCTCGCGGGACTTTTGAAAAAAGAAGGAATAACATGTCGTATATTACACTGTATTATCCATCAGGAGACATTGTGGACAAGGTTTGCAAAATTACTAATTTAGTTCGCGACAGAAATCGTTCTCTTATACACGGAAAATTTAAAACATTTTTGGATAAATTGCAAACTGAGTATGGAGATCTGCTTTTACATAGTATCGTTCGTTGGTTAAGTGCTGGAAAGTGTCTGAAGAGATTTTTTACACTTCAAAAAGAAGTTAATCTTTTTCTCGCAGAAATTGCCGTCGATGAAAATTTGACAGCAAATTTAGTTGATAAAAATTTTATTTATTCACTTGCTTTCCTAACGGACATTACAAATTATTTAAATATTTTGAATAAATCCTTGCAAGGACAAGATCAAAATGTGTGTTGCCTTTATAAATATGGTACTGGATTTAGAAACAAATTAAAATTGTTAAGGTTTAATTTGGAGCAAAGTAATTTATTTCATTTTGAATCTTGCAAAGAGATCTATGGAACTGAAAGAATGTAATATAGAAGCGAATTTTAAAATATTTATACCAAAATTAGATATGCTAATTACATATTTCAATGAAAGATTTTCTCAATTTGATGATCTTAAACCGTCTATTGATTTATTTTCTGATGCAATTAATATTGATATCAACTCCGTTGATCTTAAATATCAAATAGAATTATGCGACCTGCAGGCTGACCCATTTTTTACATCTCGTGAAGTAACTGGAATAGAAATATTCAAATTTTTAGATAAAGAGAAATGTACAAAATTGAGAGATTTTGGACTTCCAATTGCATTAATATTCGAAAGTACATATATCTGCGAGCGTGCATACTCCGGTATGAAATATATAAAGTCAAAATATAAAAAACAGTTTTTAAGATTCCACTCTTGAAGATATAATTTGACTTGCCACAACAAATATTGATGTGGACATAAAAGATATTGTTACTAAGCAATTACGCCCACAATGTTCTCATTAATATACTACGAATATTTTAAAGTTCTTTTTTAGTATAAATAAAATATAATTTTAATTAACATAAACTGACTTTTCATTTATCAACCTTCTTGGCCCCCGAAATGTTTAGTGAAGAAAATACGGCTCGCAGGCTATGATAAGTTGGACAGCACTGGTGTAAGCAATACTACGTTTTTTCAGTCTTCATTTCAGTATAGGAATTGTTCTAGCAAGATGTCTTTGTAACACGTTTTTCATCATGATCTACAAAGTTTCGATCGTGACTACTAGAAACCCATTTCAGAAATGGAAACGGTTTCTTCCATCTATTTAAAAGCTGCTTTTGAGATATTTCATCTTGTGCGATCGAGTAAAATACAGAAATCTTAACTACATATCAAATATTTCAATAATCAGAAAAGCAATTCCACAAAAATATCGGAAAATTTGTTTGCATCTACATTCCTTTCAATGGAAGTGAAGTTTATCTATAGTTTTTAATTGTATACTACTCTTTACTACGTGACAATCTTTTTACGTTGGAATGTAGACAAAGCGTTTAAATAGTGAAGTTTAATCTAAAAGCGCCGTTTAAATATTAAAAAGAGATTTTTCCTGGTGAAATCAGCTCGTGGATGGGGGAGATGGAATTAATGCCTAAAGTACACGGAAAAACTCCAATAAAGAAAATAGCTATCCGGGGTTAAGACCGCAGATAATTTATTAGTATTTATATCTTTCATGCTACTTAAGAATTAAACTGTTACTTTGGTACTTTATTTTCATAGTGAACTTAAAATCTTTTTACAAAAATTAATTATATGTTACTAGACACCCATATCGTTCACAATTTTTTGTTTAATAACACTAGACACTTGACTAATAATGTAGTTTTGATATTAAAGAAAAGGCAATCCTAAATATTAAGTTTGTAGAATTTAAATAACAACCATATGGTAAATTAAAATTAATTAAAACAATATTAATTATTTAGTTAAATAATTAATTAATTAACTAATATTGACTTACATGTCTGAAATAAAATACAGTTGTTAATTTTTGTGCAAGACGCATGTAACCTCATATCAATGTTAACAAAGTCTTCGTAAATTTATATTATAAAAGTAACACGTCCAGAAAGAGAAATACTATACTGCCGTAATAATTAGGCCAGATGTAGCATAAGAATATACAGTGTCGTAACAATTATTTACGGGCCCCCCGCCAATCAAAAATAAGGCCCTTTGACGTTGAAAAAAGTCAAAACATATGCCTACCTTAAACTTTATTAATCAATTTATCATATTGAATATAACATTAGTAATAGAATACAAAATAAGTAATAAGCTACTACAACGAAAACGACATTACATATTAATTACACATCTCTAATATTTAAATTTGCTAAAATACAAGATTTCTCCGGCGAGCATTTTTTTTGCAAAAACATCGACTATTGTGTTTATGTTTAATTGTCTTGCAATAGTATTTTCTATATTTATTAATGCTAAGGACGATAATCCTGTTTCAGACATGGTACTTCGTAAATAAGTCTTTATTAATTTTAATTTTGAAAATGATCTTTCTGCACTTGCCGATGTTACGGGTAGGGTCATAAATAATAAATAAGCATTACATACTTCGGGAATGCTGGCACTAGTACAATGAAAATCTATTATAGTTGCTTGATAAATACAACTAGCAGCTTGCAACTGGCTTCTTACAAATTGCAGTTGTTGCAAGAAGTCATTAGTCAGATCTAGCGGGTAAACGGCAATCGACTTCTTTGCTTCGCGAAAAAAATCCTCGTCGAGTGAAAAAAGGTATTCTCTATTGGGATTCAAAATTTTAAAAACATCGTTCACTTTGCTCAAACTCGTAAACCTGTTCTGTATTTGTGAAGTTATAATATCTAAATTGGCCAAAAATAGGCAAATTTTGTATTTTTGACTTCCGTTAGAAATGCGCTCATCTTGACAAAATTCAACAAAATGCTTTTTTATTCGCCCAGTCCGACTTACTTTGAATTTAGAAGTAATCCCGTGATAGGTTGCGAATGATTCAACATCTTTGAGAAACTCTTCGTAATTATTTCTCAAATCTGTTAAAGCATCTTTACAATTTAGTAACTATTCAGTAGCCGCGATAAATCCATATTAATTGATTGCAAATGTTTAGTGGCAACTTTAATTTATTCCAGAATTTTACATTGTAAAATAGTAAGATATACAAATTCAAACTGATCAACCTTTAACTTTATCTCATCAGCTGCTTTTTTCTCCCCATTGTCTTTCGAAACTAATATAATTTTAGAAATTGTTTTCAAAATTATTGCATAATTGCGTTTGATTGAAATGACCGTTTGATATCTCGATGACCATCCAGTTGCGGATAATGTTTTTAATGTGACGGTGTTCCGTTTTAAAAGTGTACTATGTTGCATTTGCAATAAAAGGTTCCATCTCTTTATACTCAGGCCAAAAAATTATAAATCTGCTGTATCAAGGCGTAATAATTGCTTATCGCTAATATATTATTACATGCATCTTGTAATACTAAATTTAAATTGTGTGAAGCACAATAAAAATATTCTGCGTAGGATTTAATAATTTTAATTTTTTTTAACTGCGCAGTATACTCCACTCATATTCGCTGCCCCATCATACCCTTGCCCACAATATTTAGCAATATGTATCGAATTGTTTTGTAAAAAAGTTAGTACAGAGTCAGCAATACTTTGCCCTGTTTGGTTGTGAATGTCGCAAAAGCCCAAAAACGATTCATTTATTTTTAGACCAATAGGAATATTATGAACGGGATCGTTTTGAATAATTACGTATTTTATAACAATAAATAATTGGTCTGTTTTGGATATATCCGGAGTTGTATCTAAAATAATTGTAAAAAATGCACTTTTACGTATTTCGGTTAGTAACGTGGTTTTTATAGAATCCTCGAGTAATGTAATTAATTCGTTTTGAATACTTGGGCTTAAAAATTTTGTTTGGTATTTTGGCTTTTGAATCAATTCCGCTAAAGTTGTGTCATATTTTACCATTAAACTTACAATTCCTAAAAAATTCCTACTGCCATCAGGGCCATCTGCACTTGCTTGTTCTCTATGTCCTCAAAATGGTATGTTT
The DNA here is from genome assembly GCA_036346225.1 of Platerodrilus igneus. Taxonomy (NCBI): domain Eukaryota; kingdom Metazoa; phylum Arthropoda; class Insecta; order Coleoptera; family Lycidae; genus Platerodrilus; species Platerodrilus igneus. Next base: position 1,825,305 of record JARFIW010001219.1, read on the forward strand.
AGAGCAGAAAGAGTTAGAATAATATGAGTAATTCGCGTTAACACATTTTTCCAAAAGCTTACTTGTGTCTTAAATGTACTTTCAGTTATATATTCTAGGGATTTGTTTTTTTTATTTAAATCGTAAACTACCGATGCCTGCATGTGAATTGCGGAAGTCTCGTGAACTTTTTTTTTAAATCCTTTCCAATCCTTTAATCCTTTTACCCACGCAGGATGAAATGACGCACGTTTCCTGTCCGCGAATAGCCAGCATGGTTCACAATAAGCTACATCCAATTTTTGTGAATAGCACAACCAATAACGCGGTGTTTCTTGACCTGCCGCTGTCTTTAGAAAGTAATAGGATTTCGAAAATGATCTATTGTTCAAGTCTGTAGGAAATGCTCCTTTAGGTCTCGACGGGCCATTTACTAATATTTCTTTTTTAATATGGAAGCTTTTAATATCGTCTTTGAACAATCAATCCCTTGTCGGAAGGATGGAAAATATGTTCTGATCTAAACATTATTTATAATCAGGTTAATTAACAACAAAAATAGTATATTACCTAGTATGACTAGTTTCATTATCCTCATTGATAAATATGGGTCGTGCTATTTCATCTTGTTTAAAAGAAACTGTTCGTTTCTGATATGGATCTAATTCGACGTCGACGCCTGATGTGCTTGGATCTGCTACATTCTCGACGATATGCAATACGTTGCTAGTTTTGCTGGAGGACAATGTATTACTGCTAGTACTAGTTGATGATATTAGCAAAACAATCAAATTAGTGGCAACGGCACTAGCACTAGTTAGCGATTTTACAGCATTTTCACCTTTTTCTACCATAAAATTTGTTATTTTTACAAGTTTTTGTTGTTGTTCCGATTTGTGTGTCCGCAATATACGTTTTTCAGCACCATTTTATATTTTCTATTAGACGAGATATTTCCGAACTTCAAACTAAACTAAAACTGAACCGAGTGCAAATACAAATACCTAACCAGGTAAAACAAAAAGCTGGAATAAAAGAAAAGGCTCAAACAAGAATCGGAGTTACTAAACGAGTAGAGCAAAGACCTGGACCGTTTAGCGTTTACAGTTAGGTATAGGGATAGTCCAAAAGAATTTTAGCGCCGCTATACACTGCCCGATAATCTGGTGCTTAATACATAAAAGAATGCAACTTATTGTTAATACTGTCACCCTATGTCTTATTGTTTACTCAATTTCAGCTTATAATTACTGAAATTACTGAAAGCATTGCTGACTGTGCGACTGAATATATGCTTAATTTATAGACATTGCATTCTTTATTGTAGGAGGGTAGCAATGGACACATTATAAGTTTGGATTTTAGGGGCCTTCGCAATTCGGAGCCCTCCGTAAGAAGTATGCGGCGGGGCCTTTGGTTACACTCATGAGCATATACTTAGCCTTGTATAAATAATTTCAAACTAGTCGTTATCGCTTCCCTGTTTATAAGTGAAATAACTATTTTCGAATCTACTTCAATGTAAATTCGAAAGCCCAAATATATTCAACAAATACAGAACTAAACTGTTATAACCTTCCACCATTCCCGAGTATTTACAATCAAACACAACAATGACATATTTCAGATTTTTCAGAAATAAAATTTAGCATTTAATCCTGAGGTTAAAATGTATAAATAAATTGTTGTCTTAAAAATTGTAACCGTTACACAAAAGATTAAAAATTTATAAATTTTTAAAGAGTTGCCGCTAATCCATCACACTGCAATAATCCTTTAAGACCCAACCACACCGCTAAAGAGTCCTCTCCTATGGAACGAAAATGCTATATTTAATATCTCGTTGGATACTGGTCCCGGTTTAAACCTATCTACCAGGGCTTTAATTTTACCTCAGAGTTTCCAAATGCGCTAACAAACGATGGTTCAGATTCGTACGCCCAAGGCAACGCACGTATCCTGCAAATATCGCAACTCTAACTTGCGCTACTAACATTTTTGCAAATACTTAAAATGGTTATTAAAACTCCACTGACAGAATTTAGTCACAGCCCCCTTTTAGAATTTAGATAACTATTAAATTGAATGAAATTTCAAAAAAATAAACTTTGCTAGTTTTTTCATCTTCATTAGGTCTTCAGTCCTGGAACTGGTTAGACGCATAGTCTCATTGTTTTCTATTCTGAACTAACCTACTCATTTCCCTAAAATTTGCACAGTCTGCATCTATCACTATCTGATCTAGATCTACATTAACCTCCTTTTTCTTATCTCTGCTTGTAATATATCCTGTACTATTCTCCAAAAATGCCTTAAAACGTATTCTGCCCTTCTATTTCTCCTATTTTTTTCCACAGATATCTTTATTCCTCTACTATTTCTATACTCTATTTGTTATCAACTTTGTCCGTGCTATTATCTTCATACATCTAAAGCACAACATTCCAGAAGGTTTCTATCTCTTCCTGTCTGCTTTTCCTACTGCCCGTATTTCATAGATGTACTGTGCTGTACTCCACACATTTGCTTTCAACAATTTTCTTTTTGTTTCTATGTTTGTTATCTTTAATCATAGTCGCTGTTCTTTCTTGTTGGATGCAATTCGATCTCCTTTTATCGTTTTACAATTATATACCTTATTTCTTCGATATTCAGTGGTTGTGAAAGGGAGTAAGCAGCCTGTGGCTGCCAAGTTCCCCCAGCACTTGAACATTTGCCGATTGAATATTTTTTTAAATATATCCTTTTGCACGATCAACATTAGTGTATAATATTTCACAACCAACACCTGTAGTTTGTTTATAATAATCATCAGATTTAAGTGCACTTTTATCGTCATTAGGTTTTCCGTCTTAAAACTGGTTGGATTTTGATTGTTGTCTTTGAACACAGCAGTTGCTTTTTTTGCTAAATATCGTACGACCTTGTGCTAATCTTTGTTTTATATCTTTTGCGCTATTTATATTCTTGTTTTTGATTTATTGTATTGTATTGTAACCGCACACACAACACACACGCACACACACGCGCACCGCATGCCGAGTGGAGTATGTAGGAACACTGCCATGACACTTATTCTGAAATTTGACTAGTTAATAGATATTCATGATAGAGTTTACGGAATCTGACAAGAGACAATGCGCTTTTGCATACTTGCACTTTAGTTTTATTTTTGTTAATTTTCATACCATATCTCTCTGTTAGAACTGTTTCCTTTTCATTAAGAGCAGCTTGTAACTCTTCCTTGCTAGATGCTGGTAGCGCTATATCATCTGCAAATCTAAGCAATTCAATCTTTTGTCCCTGGACACTTATTCTAAATGTCTTCCTGCATTTGACAGTATTCGTTGCCTCTTTAATGTACAAGTTAAAAATTAATGGGGATAGGGCACATCCTTGTCTCACCCCGTTGCTAATGTTTACTCCTCTACGTTTCTGCTCTAATTCTATTAGCGCTTTTGTTCTTTGTATAAGCTAAATACTATTCGCGTATCTTTAAATCTCATTCTAATCTCTATGAGTATTTCAAACACTTTTTACATTTTACATTGTCGAAAGCTTTTTACAAATCTACAAACCCTATACACACGCTTTCCCCTTTTTCTATTGTTTTCTCTATTATCACCCCACAGCTAAAATAGCCTCCTGTGTTTCCCTGTTTCGCGAAAACCCAAATTGATCTTCTCCTAGTATTTTTTCAGCTCGTTTTTCCATTCGTCTTTGTACAAGTCTAGTTAATATTTTTGACACGTGTGCTGTCAAATTTATTGTTCAAAAATTTTTACATCTATCCGTGCTTCGCTTTTTTGTTATGGTCACTATGATGTTACGTTTGAAATCTTTGGGTATCTCACCTGTCTCATGCATATAGCTTACAAGTTGGAAGAGACGTTCTGTTACCGCTTGTCAATTGGCTTTTAGAGTTTCTGCGTTTTCCTTTGTGCTTCTATAATCCATAGGAACCCACTCCGTAACATTTCAATTAGCCCTTATATTGTTACAAGGTTCACGTTCCTTCAGGGCAACTCAAAACTTAATTATCTTCACGCTCATTTTACCGGTAGCTAGTCCCGTAGGTTCTGGTGAGAACGATTAGAGTGCAGAATATTATTGATATTAGTCGTTTCCAAAGGTATCTACTGTAACAAAAATTTTTGTTACATTAAATATCTCTAAAGAAAAACAGTTCTAACTGTTGTTATTTTACGAATTTGTCATTTAGCGTGAAGTCGTTGAGTAGTTTATTTTACTATAAGGAAGAACGCCTCTTTCCTTTTACATTATTTTTCACCTATACGGAGTATTCAAGGGTGACTCCTACACTTCTGATATTCGCAAATACGTAACTTGAGTTACATAAGCTACAGGCGTTCTGAAGTCCACTTGTGCAATTGATAGACACAACGTCTGCGCGTAAAGTGACGCGATAACTAGAGTGTTGGCAAGGAATGCGGCCATCTTGCAAACAACTACGAAGGGGTACGCTTCGTTAAAAGATGAAGGGCCCTGTTTGCAGGTGGAGGCTGAGGATAGCTCTACCGTCGGAGAGGGGCTAGTGGTTGCCGCGTGGAGGCGTCACGATTGAGCTCTCGTGAGGCTGCCCAGACAACCTAGAGCCACAGTTACAACACGTGGTGAGGAAGTCCATTAGTGCACATTTAGGAAACACGCTTGACAATGGGGTTGGAATTTGGTTGTGTATTGTGTAATTACTCTTTTTGAAGCTGTCCGAAGAATGCTTTTAGTAAAGGCATATTTCGCATCTTTCTAAATTTTAAGGAGATGGAATGTTATGCGTTTTAGTTGGTCTACAACGTTTGTCTGCATCACCGTTGTATAATTGGGGCAGAGCCAATCAGGTACTTGTAAAACTATTTACTGAAAATTAATTTTACGTACTAATTACGGTTAAAGCTTTGGTTTAATATTTACTAAATCATAAGAAACTTTTGTTAAAGAATGTAAATTTCAAGTTTTTCTATGCAAGATGTGTTTATACTTAAATCTCACGTAAAAATCAGTTTGAGAATTATACCCTAGAAATTTAATAGGTCAAATACTTTTTTTGTTCAGAACTAAATTTTTTCATAAGAGGAATTTTTGAACTTTTAGATTAATTAAATTAAGGTGTTATTCAAGGCACTTAAATAATGCACATGTTGATTGAGAAAATAAGTGTAAAGTCCACTTTTGATTGAAAGATGTTTACTTGTAATATGTTATGTGATTAGTAGAATACCTATGCTGCTTCTAACATATGTTGAAAAGACTTTCTTTAATTTCATATCATGCTTAAGCCATATGAACTTTTTATGTAACAAGTTCTTTAGAGAAATTTTGTAAGCCAGAACAGATCTGTTTTATGGATGTTTAAGGACCCGACTGTATTAAATAATTTATAAATGCTAAGACCTCTCCATGTAGAGAAGCAAATTCAGAGATTTTTAAAACTTACTTTATATTGATTATTTTGATTATAGAGAAACACATTAAGAAATTTTTGAAACTTATTATATATTGATTATTAAATTTTTTTTATAAATAATTTTTGCAACAAAAGAGAATTCTATTTAAATTATATTTTGAATTAATACTTTCGTCTTTTTATTTCACGAATTGAAATTAACATTGTCCAAATTAGATAAGCAAAATTTTGAATGTGGAACTTAGAAAAAAGTTGATACAGTACCAGGTAATAGAAACGGAATAAGTAATTTCCAGTAGAGTATTTTTTCATAGGTAAGGTGTTGTTAAGATTTTGAATTCAAGACAGTCGATCTATAAAGATCGAAATATTTTGTTGTTGTAAGGCACAAACAGTGTCTTATATTTTATTTTTTTTGTGTGACATTTTCTTGCAGGTCCGACATCGCAGAAGCTGGACCAGAGGTCCAAGAGGTTTCCAGAGGTATTGCTTATTGTAATTTGTATACTTTTTGGTAATCATTATATCCTATAGGTTTCTGCGTCTTCCTGTAGGATACTTTAGTTTGTTTATTGTCTATATAGATGCAGTGGCGTCCATTTACGTTTTTTTTGTTCTCGTTTGTAGTCGAGCCCACCCTATATCCACGCCCAAACTCATTGCTCACCCTTGGGGTAATTCCCAGACTAGACCGCGAATATAGTAAAGCTCGTGGGTCCACCGAGGTTCTGTTCACTAATTGACTCACTCCATTAGAGAAAAGCTTTACTAATTACACTTCACTACAGCCAAATTACTCTATTATTTTTACTTCGGAAACTATAACATACAGTAACTGTATTTTAAGGAACATTTTTTTAACCGTTTGAGCTTATAAATGTACCCACAATATGTTCTTGTTATTAGTTTAAGTGCTTCGAAAGTAATTTTGTTCAATAAAATTGTATTCAATTAAGCAAAGCAATATTTGATATTTATGTTCTTTTTTTGCTTAACGTTTATATGCACTTGTGTCATCAATATTAGGTATTCCGTCTTGGAACTTGTTGGACACGTACCTCCATTGATGTCTTTTCCGAGCTAACGTAAGTTAAGGTTCGTGGCTTCGAGCGGTCCTTTTTAAAAAGACTTCTTTGGTCCTTAACACATTTATTTGTTTATACAGATTTGAACAATTACAATATTGAATTAATTTATTCTAAGTCGAAATAGTTAACACTTAATTGTACAAGTGAGTTACCGACGGACTACAATGTGAAAGCTGAACGTTGATGAACTGACTGGGAGTGGAGCTCCCGGCCTTTTTATAATCTCCCTACCTCTTTACAATTCTGTGGGAACCTGCGGACATATGTCCGTTTACCCTTGACTCTATTCATAATACTTAGTTGCTATCTTAAAAGCTATTCATAATTACAATGTTGCAGGATTATTCTGCGTAATCTCGGTACGTGACATCCTACGACCGTCTGTGACCTCACATCTGCAGTGTCACGTATCCTTGTGCTACTTTGTAGCGTTTCCACTCGTGGGAACTGAAATCATCATAATAAATTGTAATAAATTTTTGCAATTTGTCTGTTATGACATTGTTGCACTTTCCTAATATTTCCTAATATCTTTATTAGTTTTATATGTATAACAAATGAGGGATCCTATAACTCCTCCCAACGTACATTAAAAATTGAGGGTTTTTACTTTTTCTTGATTTTTAATTAAATTCGTTTTCGTTTAATCTCATTTAAAATTCATATTTTCTAGGGGTACATTTGTTTGTTTGGGTTTCTTAAATCTAAAACTGTTTTCTTTATTATTCTTAAATCTAATACATATTTTGTACGTTACATAAATGATCAATAAAATAGTCAATAAAATCAATATAATTGTCCATACACTAATATTATCGTAGTGCACTTTGGGCGTTTTGATCTCGTTCAGTTTCTCTTTATAATCTTCCATGAGTTTCATGGCGTGGTTTAGGTTGTCTAATTCCAGATGTTCCAATTGCATTGGTTTTTGAAGGGTTTCTTCATCTTCTTCTTGGGTAATCTTAATTTGCAGATCGGGTAGATTTGCTAATTTCTTGCTTTGTACGGGATCTTGGTAAACTCTAATTATTTCATTTTTTAATTTTAAATAACAATTTTCCTTAAGGGTGATTAATTTACTTCCGGTTAATGCTAAATTACTTTCGTCCTGATTGCAATACATTGTTGCGATTACTTCGGTGGGAAAAATGGCTATCCATTTATTTTTCGTTACTTTCTGAATTTTCATGTTGTTGATTTGTACAGGTTTGGCTTCACAATTTTTATAGTGATTGGTAAATTTTAGTAGTTGTACTTCGCAAGGGCTGTCTTCTTGAATTGTTGTTGTTGTCAATGATTGGCATAAGTATTGATTGGGTGTGACTTCATTACATTTGTCGTTCGTATAACCATATCTTTGTTCATTTAAGGATAGGAATTTGGTTTTTGGAATAATAACTTGGTATGTGCTAGTCATTTTCATTGGAAAAGCAAATAAGTGATAATAATTGTAACTGTTAGTCTCTACTATTGGTATTTCTATTAAAAATGTTATATCGTTATTTTTTACATAGCCTTTAACTATGGCTATTTTTTCAAATATTAAAATGTTTGATTCTAATATATCGAAAAGTAATTTACTGTTAGTTATTATAAAAGATTTTATTCTCAATAATTCTTTTAATAAATCTACTGGTTCTATGATACTTGAATGCAGGGTATTTAATTTTGCAAAGGTTACTGCGTTTTCTAATGTTGCTAGGATTTGTTGAATTAAAGTTAGGGTTGATATTATTTGGTTGTATATCGTATTGAATCTGATTAAATCTCGCATGCCTAACATGGTAGTTCGCATGTTATTTTCTAAGGTTTCTATTCGATTGGCTATACTATCTAGATTTCTAACTAATTTTCTTATGGTTTCATTAAATTTGATGATCGTTGATTGTGTTAACGATATTTGATTACTAATTATGGTTTTAATGTCGTTTTGATTTTCTATCAATTGTTGTATCGCGCTGTCATAGCGTTCTGCGTCTTGGTTATCTAGATTTCCGGTAATTGCTTTGATTACGTTTCCTAATCCGTTGATTAGTCCTCTTTTTCTTCTCGTCATTTGTTCTGTAGGTATTAGTCGATTAAATTTGTCTTCTATATTTTTCAAAATACTTTCCGTTATACTGTCGTAGTTCATCATTTCTATTGCGTATTTTTTTCCGAATTTTGTTGTGTCCATTGATTGTTTTAGTCGAAAATAATTATTTTTGATTATTTGAAATTCTTGTTTTAGCTCGGTTAAATCGAATTTTTGTGCAAAGGTCCAATAATCTATAGTGTTTTGCATACTGCCTAATTTAATTGGTAGTATACCGGGGTTGTTCTTTATGTCTTCAATTATAATTTGTGTCCGTTCTACCTGGGTGGAGGTTGACGGTAAGGGTGACGGTTATCTGTCTGAAAGTACAGGGTGTCTTAAATTTTTGAGGTGAACATATTTTGTTTTCTTGCCGTCGTCTATCGCGGCTACGTTTTTGTCGGATATTCGTTTGATCTTAAAGGGTCCTAAATTTCTCGGTGCCGTTTTGTGTCTTTTACTTTGGTAATTTTTCTCGAATACGGTTTGTCCTATGAAAAATTTGTTTATGTCTGAGTTTTTATTACGGGTCGCGGTAATGCGTTCTTTATCGTAATCTAATTTGTCCTTTACTTTGTCGTAGATTATTTTTAGCTTCTCTTTATGATCTTTAGCATATTGCTGATAGATTTCTTTGTTATAATGTATATCGTAGGGGTTGCGTGAATCTGAATGTCCTAAGGTTAGTTCTAAGGGTGTAAAATTTGTAGTTGAATGAATCGTGTTATTATACGCGATTAATGCGTATGACATTAAATTGATTATGTGTTCTTTCTTGTAATTTAATCTTAATAGTCTGATCTGTTCTAATAGGGTTGAATGTAGTCTTTCGATTAGTCTCCATTGGATTCAGGGTGGTTTTCCGTTATAAAGTGAATTTTTATTTTGTGTAATTCTAAAGTGTTTTGAATTGTTTCGTTTTTGAATTCGCTTCCGTTATCTAATGTTATTGTTTCGGGTGTTCCTTAAATTGTAAAATAGTGTAGAAATCCTTGGGTTACGTCTATACTATTTTTAGAAGTGATTGGTATTGCTTGTCCTATTTTCGTAAATGCGTCCACGATTGTTAGGTAACTTTGTGCTTCTACTACTAAAGTATCTGCATGTAATTTCTGGAAAGGTTTGTCTGGTGTTTTAGTTAACATTAAGGGTATCTTTGGGGGTTTTCTGTCATATTTGGCTTTATCACATAATTCGCACTGATTGATAAAGTCTGTAGTTAATTCTTTCATGTCCTTGAAATAGTAACGTCTCATAATTTGTTTTAGGGTCTCGTTTATTCCTCGATGGTTGGTCTTTCCTTCGTGTTGGTTTCTTATTACATCGTTTATTTCGTCAGGGTCGTCTAATGTTATTAATTTTCTTGTGCATCTTATAAGTTCGGGGCCAGAATTGTTAAATAGCTTTACATATATTTCTGAAACTCGTTTGTACAAGTTTTCTGTGTTAAAATAAAAGTAAAATCGTTTTTTCTCGGGGTGTATTCCTTTAATATTTTAATTATCTGTGATTCATTGTCGTCTTTAGTTATTTGAATTTGGTAAATTTTCTTATTGTCCACTTTCGTGTATTTTACAGGGTTGGGGTTGTTTAAAACTTCCGTGATTATAAATTGATTAGGCTTCATGTCTATAGCTTCGTTTAAAATTTTAATTGTGGTTTCCGGTTTTCATTTTGTGTCGAATGTACGGTTTCTATTTCTTCTGGGTCTTCTCTGATTTCGGTTTCGTCAACGTTTCCTACTAATGATTCTGTCTCAAGTGCGTTAAGTTGGATTCTACTTAAAGCGTCTGCGTTATTGTTGTAAATTCCCTTTTTGTATATGATCTCATAATCATATTCTTCTAGTCTAATTCTCCATCTTTGTAATTTCGAGTTAGGTTCTTTGAGTTTGCATAGCCATACTAATGGTCTATGATCGGTATATATATATATATATATATATATATATATATATATATATATAAAATTTCCGTCCGTATAGGTACGGTCTAAAATACTTAGTTGCCCAAATTATGGCTAACAATTCTTTCTCTATCGTACTGTACCGTTGCTATGTTTCGTTGAGGGTTCTTGATGCGTATCTGATGGGTTTATCGTTACCTACTGTTCCTTGGCTTAATACTGCGCCTAAGGCTACATGTGATGCGTCCATTGTTAATATGAATGGTTTCGAAAAGTCTGGGTATTCTAATACGAGGTGATTTGTTAAAATGCTTTTGATTTTGTCTACTGCTTTTATGAATTCTGGGGTATGTACAATTTTGTTTCCTTTTTTTAAACAATTGGTTAGGGGCTTTGTTATTTGAGTATAACCTTTTATAAATTTTCGGTAATATCCGCTAAGGCCTAAAAATCCTTTAATCTCTTTATTTGTTTTGGGTATAGGGTAATTTAATACAGCGTTCGTTTTGTCAGGGTTTGGCATCACTCCTTGGGGTGTTATTATGTGTCCTAAAAAGGCTACTTCTTTTTGTAGAAATTCGCTTTTATCTAGTTGTACTTTAAATTTTGCGGTTCTTAATCTTTCGAACACTTCTCTTAATCTTTCAATGTGCTCCACTAATGATGTTGAATACACTATTATATCATCTAGGTACACAAGGCATTTTTCGTTGTGTATCCTTCGTAGTATGTTATCCATTACTCGTTGAAAAGTTGCGGGTGCGTTCTTCAGTCCAAATGGCATCCGTTTATACTCGTAGTGTCCTCTAGGGGTGCTAAAGGCTGTTTTCTGTGTATCTCCTTCTTCCATTTCTACCCGATGGTATCCTGATGCTAAGTCTAGCGTCGAAAAATATTGGCACTTGCCTAACTTGTCTAATATTTCTGTGATATTCGGTAACGGGTATTTATCGTCTACCGTTTTTTCATTTAGGTTGCCTAAATCTATTACCATTCGGTATTTCCGTTTTCCTGATGCGTCTAGTTTCTTTGGTACTATTAGTACGGGGCTGCTCCATGGTGAATTGGAGTGTTGTATTATATCTTGATCTAATAGATCGATTACTTGTCTGTCAGCTTCTTCCCGACTTGCCTGGGGTAATCTGTATGCTTTGGTGAATATGGGTTTGTTATCCGTTAGCTCAATGTTGTGTTTAACTGTATTTGTAAACGTTAGGGGTATTCCTTCGCAATGGAATATGTCGCGGTACTCGTAACATAATTTTTGTATTGCTTTTTGTTCTTCGTGATTTATGTCGCGGTTAAATCGGATATTATTTAAATTTTGTTTTAACATTTCATCGTTTTCTACGGGGTTGTAATTTTCGTTTGGGGATTCATCTATTTCCATTTCGTTAAAGTTTAATTCTTCTACGTTTATCGGGTTTGTTAAAGATAGTTCTACGGGGTAATCATTTGAGTTTAATATTGTTGTTGTAGCGTAATTATCTTTGATTTTTACTAATGCGGTTGGGGTTTCTACTCCTTGTTGAAAAGTTATATGGTTTATTATTCCTAAGTTTTTATTTGAATTTACGGGGATTCTTTTTTTTTTCTGTTCGGGGTTCTAATATATATTTTTCGTCGATTTAGGTATTTTGAAATTTAATGGGGATTCGTCCATACTTGGTTCTTAATAATCGGTTTTTAATATCTATGTTGGCTTCTAATTTTCTTAGAAGGTCCATTCCTAATAGTCCGGCATATTTGTCATTAAATTCAAATATGCAGAATTTATGTTTCATCTTTACGTTAAAGGTTTTTGGTAAAGGTATGTTTGCTACGAATTGATGTAGGGTTGTTTGATGGGCGGTTTTAATTTTAAAGGGTTCTTTTTCTACGTAGTTTAGATAATGTTTTTTTACTGTTCGCGGGCTTATTAATGTTTTTGAAGATCCGGTATCGATTAGTAATTTAAATTCAGCGTGGGGTATTTCGATATAGGGTGATACAAGGTGATTCATATTATTTAGATTTATTACGTTAGGTCGTTTATAAAATGGTCCATTTGAAAATTTGAACATGTGTTCTCTTCGTCGTCTTCCTCGTAATTTTCGTGTGGTTCTTCGCGTTCATAATGGTTTGATTGATTTTGTTCGTTATTCGTACACGGTTGATTATTATTCTGTTCGTCTTCATACTCTTCTACTTCCTGATGAAATAGCTCTTCTGAAGTGAAAGTGCGATTTTGATTAGGGTTTGGTCTTATCTGCGTTATTTTTGTGTTGGGTCTGGTGTTACCAGATGAGGTATCCATTGGTGTAGGTTTGTAATAGTTATTGGGATTATTAGTGTTTATCATTGGTGAGTTTCTGTTAGGGTTCGCGTTGAATGCTGGTCTTTGTTGATTTATATTTTGGTTAAATCTCGGTTGAAATGCGGGTTTTGAAAAGTTCGAGTTAAATGTTGGTTGAAAGGTGGGTTTTGAAAAGTTCGGGTAAAACGTTGGTTTTGAGAATTGTTTGTATTGGTTGTTAAAGTTTGAGTTATTAAAATGTGGATTATTTGTTCGCGTTTGATTTGTTTGTGCATTGAATGGGTTAAATTTATTTGTCTTGCGGGTTGTATAGTTTTTATTGGCGTATAGCTTTTATTCGCGTTGGGGTTATATAGTCGGTTTCTATAGTACATTACATTCTCTTCTTCGATTATCATATTCATTGCTTCTTCTAAGTTTTGGGGATGTTGAAATCTAATTTTATCTGAAAGTCTTTCGGGTAGTGCATTTAGATAGGTATCTAATGCCATCTCGTCATACATTTTCGTTTTTAAAAGTCTCACGTTTGGGTCGGTCTCTTCGATTTTGAGTTTTGTCAAGATTAAACTTCTTACATTTTGGCATCTCATTCCAAATTGATAGGGTGACTGGTTCCATTCTTAGGCTGGTTAAATCCCTTACTAAACATTTTAGGTTACGTTGGTCGCCGAAATATGCAATTAATATCCGTTTATATTCGTCCCATTGGTCCACGTCCTCGCGACTGGCTATTAACGTTAGTGCCCTTCCGGTTAGTTTACTGGTAATGAGGCGGATCAGTAAAGTGTTTCCATCGTTATCTCCCGGTTTGTAAAAAGTCTTTAAGAATAGTTCGCTGGCTGAAATATACGTACTTAACATGCATTGATCTCCGTTAAATTGGGGTATCATTTCGAGGTACAGTTTAATTTCATTAGTCATTTTGGCTGCGGTAATATTTGGGTAATTTTAAAAAAGTAAAAAAAAAAATAATTTTTTTTTTAAAAAATTGGATTTATTTTCTAGTTTTTTGTGTTATTTAATGATTTTTACGCTTGGTATTAGTTTGGTTGAGTTTACTTTTGATTTGCCGATTTTTAAATTTTAATTTCCGAAGTTTCAATAGGTTGAGTTATTTTTTGTGGTAATTTATCGGGTGTGAATGTTTTGCGTTATTTGCGTCAGTTAAAACTTCTCTAATTTTTAATTATGTCGATTTTAGTTAGGTGCGTAATAATTATCTCTTTGGTTTATGCGATTGTAAAATGTCTGCAATGCTTACAAAGTTATCAATTAATTAGTTGCGTTAGCGTCTCTATTATAAGTTATTTTTAATTATACCTGTGGGTGTCATTTAGTAATCGCAGTGATTTTATACAATGAAATTTGTGCGTCTTTAATTTATTGAAATATTTTCACGTTTGAATGCGGTTGTAATTTGCGTTTTAGTACCGTAATTATTTATCTTTCCTGAGTAGTTTTAGTTGATACCTTAATAAAGTTTCCGATCGTAATTTTATGTTGCTTTTAATGTTTGAATTCTGAAAGATTTCGCGATGTATTTAAATAGCTTTTGTTATAATTTATTATTAGATTTTATGCGTATTTATTCAAGGTTAGTTTCCATTCACTTTTGATGAGGTATGAGTGTTGGTTTTGCGTTCAATTTGAATTCGCGCTTCGTTATTTCTTGTATTAATAATAGAATGCAAGTTATCTATTTATGGATGGTGTTTGAGTTTGAATCGTGGTGTTATAAGGTTTTGGTTTTTTAATTGCTCGTGGTTTTGCTTTCGCGTTTTTTCTTGGTGTATTTAAATTATTTTTGTGCGTCAGTTAATTTTTTTATTGTGGGATTAGAAATTTTATTTCTTGTGTTAGTTGAGATTGTAGAATTAGAAATTCTAAAAATTTCTTGCGTTAGTTAAGTTAAGATTTAATTCAAAAATTCTAAAATTTGTTGCGCCAGTTAAGGTTGTTGAATTAGAGGTTTTAAAAATTTTTTCGCGCCAGTTAAGATTTAATTCCGCAATCTTAAGAGGTTTGGTTTTGTTTCTAAGAATTTTTCTTACGTTAGTTAAAACGTGATCTAGTCTCTTGTGCGCTCTGCGACTTTTTTAATTGTCTCTAGTTTTTTTGTGTTTCAGAATAGTTTTTCTCAGTTCTTTGTCTCAGAATTTTTTGTTGTCTCAAGTTTTTGTAAATTTCTCTTATATACAAGTAAAATAATAATAAAATTTCAATAAAGGCTTGAAGATAATCTCTAGCAATTGCTAAGTCGATTATTTTCAAAAAATGGCATAAAATATTTGTAACAATAGTCAATATATACATAAATAAATCATAAAACTAGCAAATATTTTGATATTTGCTAGTTTTATGATTTATTTATGATTTAAAACAAAGAGACAATCTTCTGGTGCTAGTACTAGGAGATAACTGAACAGCATTGAGTATTTGTTCTTCAACATTTACATCTCGTCGAAATCTTTGTCGACCAGCATTTACTCGTGTAGGTTTTAGCGTGCCAGTTTCCCTAAGACGTGTTTCAATGGATTGAAATGTTTTACGATTTGGTGTCCTTCTAGTTGAAAATTGTTCTTGGTATTTGCGAACCGCAGCAGCGCCATTTCTCTGTACTTCACCATAAACTAACAGAATGTCTGTTTGTTCTGCAAATGTGAACAAGTTTGTGGTGTCTCCCATGATACAACAAATTAAAGTGTCTTCAAAGTACCAATTTACACAAAAACTAACAGAACTAGTAACACATATTAGTAACTTACACAGTGTTTAAACATAACAAAGGTAATACATAGTAGATACATAATCACCTGTCAAACAAATAAACGATATGCAACTGTTATAATGTAGTGCTTCTAATATCCAAGGCTATTTGATTAACATCGCATTTTGACATTTAGCTTTATCTTCAACATCGATTAATTTGAGACATATGTATAGTTTATACATATGCCAAGTTGTTACAAAGATATTGAAGGCATATGTTTTTTAGGTTTATACCTATACATATACTTATACATATGTGTCTAATGGAAAATTGCAAAACGTGGTTTAGGTTTAATTAATTAATTTTTCTGCGTCTCTCCAGGACTCTTGCTTCCGTGTTGTCGTTATAACGTAAACACCGTGGCGCCCTCCATTTTAGTGTTTTGAGTGAAGAAAAATAATCGGTCCACAACCTCGTGTCATGCCAGAGCCATTAAGTAGTGTTCAAAATTAGCCGTTTACCGAAATAAAAGTTTCCTTTTTCTTTAGCCCCTTACCAAATAACTTCACTCTGTACTACCATTATATTCTCCAATTGATAACGATTTCATAAAAAAATAGACACCCTTCTCTCATAGCCACTACCAAATAACGTTACCTTATCGCCAACAAAATGGGATAACTGATAAAGAAGGAAGAAAAACGGTTACAACATGTCTAAGTGTTGGAAAGTCTTAATAGCCATCACGTTGCTTAACACTCTTCACATACCATTGACTATCGGTAACTTAGGGTGTATATTTAGAAAACCATAGAATAAACTAGCTGAATTCAATAAGAAAGAGCAGCTGCTATGTTCGAAGACAACAAACCTAAAAACAAAAAAAAAATGTTGAAAGCATATGTATGGAGCACAGCACTGTGCGGGTATGAAATGGGGGACTATGGGAGAAGCAGGCAGGATAAAGGTAGAAGCCTTTTAGAACGTAGTGCTTCAGACGTTATATAATGATCATATGGACAGACAAGTTAATGATAAAAATAGAAATAGTAGAGGACGAAATATAGCTGTGGAAAACCAAAAAAAAAAATAGAAAAATAGAAAGATACGACACGTTCTAGGGCATGTAGGAAATAGTGCTGGATATAATACAAGCAGAGATAGGAAAAAAGAGAGGTAGAGGTAAACCTAAATCAGACAATTGCACGCAGATAGTGAAAGATATAGGCTGTGGAAATTTCAGGTAAAAATGTAAGCTAACTCAGCGTCCAACCAGTTTTAGGACTGAAGACCTAATGATGATGATCGCCTAAAAAGGTGAAGAAAAATTTTAAAACTCTTCTTGGTAGTGACACGCCATTAAGAACAACCGTGTTTCGGTGGCAAACAATTTAAACTTGTGGTTGTGGCCTTAATGATCAATTCTGTGTAGGTCCGTCAACAACTGCTCAAAACGTTGATGTTTCTAAGTGCCCGACGTAGCTCATTAAATAAAAGTCCTTTAGCCATCTACAGGTCACTTCACTCCCTCGAACTTGCCGGGTGCGCCTTACGAGAGTCACGTGCTTTTCGACACCTCATTCGTTACACTACCTATACCCGAATACTTTCGTGGTCTTTCTTCAGTCATCATACAACAATCAACGGCGATGTTAACCCCTCCTTCTCTTAACTACAAATCTAGAGATGCAACTTAACTAATACAAGAGGGTTATTACAAGCGCCTTCTTGTTTACCGTTTTTAATAACAACAAAAAACTATAAAACTTGCAGTGTACCTTTGAAATGTTCATAATCATATTTTATTTTAATAATTTTTGTATTAGTAAATCCCACCAATATGGTTAGATTATTTTCTTTAAGAAATATAAATTTTAGGTTTCGTGCATTCTTGGCCTAAGAAGATCAGGAGATTAGAAACATTATTCTGGCTTAAAGTTCACATGAAAAATCGTTAAGTACACTATTGCTTTAATATAAAACAAACTGCTAGCTGAAAGGAAGGTTGCTAAAATCTAATGTTAAATTACTTGAATTTTCAATCACGCCTCTAGGTAATTCTAAAATAATTTATTACGACAAAACTGTAACTATACCTTAACATTCATTAATAACAAAACAAATATAGGCAAGTCTTTACACTACTATACACGATTGTGACTCTCTTAGACCTTGACTACATGACCACGAGCACCCAACTAAAGTACACCTGAAGTGCAATTTCTCATTCCCATATGGCCAGCAATCTTTTTATGTAGATGCCACAAACAACCAAACGAGAATATCTCACTTCCCGCCGTGACAGACGAAACCCGCTATAAAATTCTTGCAACGCGGCGGTATCTACAATACCAACCAACACAAGCGCTTGATTTATATATATATATATATATATATATATATATATTGCTATGATATCGCCGTACTTTGATGTATTTAATATTCAGTTGCCTGCTGCTCGCCACCGCTCTGTGTTCCTAAATAATCTAGAATAAATTTTAAATTTCACATAATTATATTTATGTCTCGACTAGCTTAGTTCAACCCCACACGACGATGCAATAACAGAAAGATTTTACCCCCCCCCCTTCTCTCTAACACTTCATACCTAAATAATATAAACGAAATAAACAAAATTTTGTATAATAAACCAAGAAATATGTACGATTTACACTTCTACAACTTTCGTAATATTATTTAATACTTAAGCCCTCGAATCAAAGTAAAAATATAAATCTGTTCACCACCAAATTATAACCCTATTAAAGTATAAAGTCAGCAAAAATAACTCTGTATTATATAAGAGTCTTGTTAAACGTTCAATGACCCTTCTTAATTTCTACGTATCAATCAAAATTTTTGATGACCCCTCACATAAATATCTAAATACATGCAAGTTTTAAATGTTGAAAAAATTTCAGTCTTATGCTATAAATTAATTATTGCTAACCTGGCATTTTTCTAGGTTGATTCCTTGGTTCGAATGTGTAGTTTTGAGTACACCCCAATTATTTTGACTTTCCGCAACTTACTGCTAACCAGTACTCTTGAGTTGTTATCAGCGTAACGTTTTCCGTACTTCTTTAGATTTCTTATTCGGTTGTTTTGGTAATTGTTTATTGAATCGCTTAGTATCTTGCTTGGTCAAACGCCCAGTTGAACACTTAGTAAGTCGTCGATTTACTCAGTTAGTTAGTTAGTTTTCTTAGTTGGTTGGTGCTGTTTTTATGTTAACGGCAAATTTCTATTGTATATTTGCACTTGCACTAGTTCTTGAAATTTTTAATAACTGACTTTCACTTAAATTTTATTATTTAATTTCGCTATTAAACTTTGCGTGGTGTATTATTTCAGACCAGTACAGATCGTGCCTCAGTTGTTGAAAGACTGGCTTTTGTCACCTCGTATACTATTTAAAGGTACGGCAACCCACCTGCTATTATTGGTTTGCTGCGCTTATCTTGTTATTTGGTCATATTGAAGGCGTCGCCCTTAGGTTATCGTCCATCCATTGGGTTTTACACGAAGTTACTTATTCTATATTTTGTTGATATGCTCACCCGATCACGTAGACATCAAAATTTTATATTGTGGATTTCATTAACCATGATACTTTGTACCTTCTAATGTCATATACTCGTGTTTTATAATAAATAACTGACACACTTTATATTAATTCTGATGAAGTGTTTATTATGAAATTGACAAAATAAAGCGATGCGAAAATATTCATGCTTCAAACTTGGAATTGCCTGACTATACTGCTCCCAAAAAAACGGTCAGGACTCGATATTACCATCAAATTTTAATAAATCCCGTTTAGGTATTCTTACCGTTATCTGCTGAACAACTTCTATATTTTTATTAACAACATTATCTCGAACCGGATCTCTGAACTGTCAGCAGCGCTGTTTCTTTTTATACTTCTATACCTCGAGCGCTGAAGGTTGATCCGGCATCCGGCTTTGCTTCAGAAAATTTTCATTTAATATAAACCTCCAGGCTTACAATAGCTTCCATCGCCTTAAAATCAAAACCTTCCTTTTCTTCACACTCCGATTGCATTTTTCGTCACTAAATGTATGCACAATTTATTCGTTCAGGTCGTTTATTGAAATACGTATAAGAATTACTCTTTCTGCGTCAGGACAATGATGGAATTTACGTCTCGTTCTCTGCACAGTTTTGGTTTAATTCGAAACGACTTCCCTACGTTTCTAAAAATTAAAAACCAACATAGTCAATAATTTTCAACGCTAAACGATACATTTAAAAGGGAATTTTTTTAAGTAACGTCTTGAAAGTTTATTCCAAACGGACAACTCCTTGAAGAAGTTCTAGAATGCTAGCACGCGTAGAATGGCTTGTATGTTTCAATGAGCTAGAGAGTCCTACTATATATTTAACCCAACTAGTAGGTTCTTTATTGAGGAACCGGAAATAGAAAAGCAACCCCCTCAATGCTTAAAGTGGCAGAGACCATAAGGGTCCGTATGGCATTCTAAGATACACTATTGCAATGTGGAAGGCAACGGGAAACCATCACCAAATATACAGGGTGCCAAAGACGTTTTTGAAAATGATGGCATCCTCTGGAGTAAAAGATTCGGGAGTTAAAATGGACCTCGATTCAGATCTCCAAGAGGAAACTTGTAAAATGCGGTAACAAAAGTACGATAACTAACTAGGAGAGAAATGGACTGTATATAAAATTTAAGTGATTATTTTTCGCATCCAAATTTCAGCGAATACAATTGCACCATTCGACATTATTTCGTATAGCCTACACGCAATTCAACTGATAATTTTTGATATATTCACTGGTAATTTTGCCTATATAAAAAAAACAAAAGGTTTCCAATCTAGTTAACCCTCCATTTAATCTGACAGATTGAATTATATTATGTCAATTGATAAGCTCTAATATAAAATGAGTCGATTTGGGGATTTGTCTTTGCAAACAATTGATGAAAAAGTGAAAGGAAATGTACCCATCAACACCATCAAGTCAAACACCTCCGTGTGGAAACAATTTTCTGCGTTTTGTGATCAGAAATATGTCGTATTGAAGGCTGACACCACTGAAGAGGAACTGGCGGATATTTTAAAAGACTGGGGATACAACATGAAGAAGTTTAACGGGGATGATTATAAGGAAAGTACAGTGAAGGCAATGTGGAATAAAACTGCGAAGTTACTCCAAGATAAATATTCGACCGAGTTCAACGTGAAAATAAATCCGTTCTCTGATGCTGTTTTCAAAGGAGCCAGAGGGGCTCGTGATGCTAAACGCAAGGCTCTGCAAGCCATACCAGAAAAACGAAAGGCGAGTGCAGTAGCTCTAGAAGACAAGGATTGGGATACAATGGTTAATGCATGGGACGAAGAAACACCTGAGGGATTACAAAAAATTTTTCATGATTGTCTCAGTGGAGTTAGCTTGGCGAGGTGGTGAAGGATCCAAGACAATGATATATCACTTCCGAGAAGAGAGGCAAAATGATGGAGAACTCACTGGCAGAATTGAATACAATCCAATTTTCAGCAAAACTACGCAAGGTGGTGACAAAAAGTTGTCTGATAGTAAGTGGTTGGCCGAGAATACAGTAGTCCCCAATAAGTGTCCAGTGAGACTCTTTAGAAAATTACAAGTTAAGAGAACTGAGAAAATAACGACAGATAGATTTTCCTGACTCCAAATCCGAGCTGGGAAATCCAGGTAGCAGTGGCTGGTATAAAGATGTTCCAGTAGGCGAGAATATGATTGCGAAGTGGGTGAAGGAGTCAGCGAAAAGGCCGGTCTTGATGTCGGAAACAAGAGAATCACGAATCATTCAAGTCGTGCAACAGCTGTTTCTAATCTGGCGAAATCAGGAGTTGGAGAACAACAAATTATTAAAATTACTGGGCATGCGACTACTCATTCAATTCGGCCTTATCTACAACTGGATCAAGAACATCATAAAGCGATTCTGAAGAAGCTGCGTAAATATGAGCGCAATGAAGTGAATATAATGCAAAATTCCATTCCCTTCCGTTGCACACCCACAGCCTTCCACTTCCTCTGGACCGATCACCAATAACGCTGATTTGAATAAAAATTGTTCTAATGTCTATAACAATTGTATTTTTAATTGTAACACACTGAATATGAATTAAATCAATAATTGTGGGTATTTAATTTTGAACTATGGATTTTGTCTCATGATGGAATTGTATTGGACAAAATTTGGATGGAAAAATAATCCCCCGAATACCACTCGAGCTTCAAAATTAATCGGGTATTTCCCTCTAGGTTCCCTGCAACCAAACGAAGTCGTCAAGTTTTTCAGAAAAATCACTCGCGCTTCGCGCTCGTGATTTTTTAAACTGAAAAACTTGACTCCTTCATTTGTTTGCAACGAACCTATCGGGAATTACCCGATAATTTTGAACCTCTTGTGGTATTACATGTGATAATTTACAAACAACATATAATTAATGTTTTTAATCAGTTCAAGCGTTTACTAAAAGCACTCACCTGTTGATTACGAAGCCGTGCCAATGAAAAAACGATGTAACATCTACTCTGCTTTTTGCGGGTGTAGCGAAGCACATTTATATCAATCGCGGTTCTGAAGAAAAGCGGTTCATCTAATTAGGAGTTTTACGTAAGACGAGTAAAACAGCGATGCGGTCTGTTCAAACGACAAATCGATTCTCTTTTGCTTCGTGGATTTTCCAGTCACTACACAGTTTGCACATGCGGAATAACATGGAGTTTTATCATTCGCGGCACTTGTTGGCGTGTACTCGTAGTAAACATGGAAATTTACTCTAACAAATTTAAATATACCGAAGCGAACGTAAATAGTCAACAAACTCGATAAAAAATAAAATTTAGCTTTAATTATTTACAATATAAACGGAACATACCGCCCACCAAAATGCACGGCATTTTAAAGAAAAAATAATTATAAGGCGGGGAGGCGGAATGACCAAGCAAAAAAAGCGAAGAAAAAAAAAGGATCTACAAAAACAGCGAAGTCGACGCCCGAATACATAATCACCTGTCAAACAAATAAACGATATGCAGCTGTTATAATGTAGAGCTTTTAATATCTAAGGCTATTTGACTAACATCGCATTTTGACATTTAGCTTTAGTCTTCAACGTCTAAGTAATACGTTGATTAATTTGAGACATATGTATAGTTTATACATATGCCAAGTTGTTACAGAGATATTGAAGGCATATGTTTATTAGGTTTATACCTATACATATGGGAAGTTCATATTAAAACTAAACGAATAAGGTATGTATCATAGGGTATCCTGAATGCTTCACCCCAATTAACTCGAAAACGGCTACAGATATCGACTTCAAGCAAGAGTGACTTTTTTACTCAGAAATGTCAAAAAATTCTAATTCTAGCATTATAATTTATAAAAGCTTACACACAAAAAAATTACAGGGTTAAACGTGATTGTCCCCCCCCCCCCGAATGGGACGCTTCTGATCTTATTATCAAAAAATTGATAAGCCTATCTTATTTGGCATAAAAACATGGGTAGGCAACAAAAATCTGAATAAAATATCGTTTGTGGTTCTTCAGATAATTAAAAAAACTCAATTTCACCTAGTCCCCTTAAAGGGGTTATAACTCCATAGGGGTACATTTTAGGGCATATGTTTATTAGAAGTTTTATGTTTATTTTGTGCTAAAGAACACTCCCTTAAAATAGTGCCGTGCAATTTTGAAACACCCTGTATAATAGTTATGTTTATAGAAACAAAATGGAAAACAAAGAGGACTTAACGACGATTAGTTCTTGAAGAGTTTGCTAGTGTTACTCCGGAAATACAGAGAAATGCTTTAGAATTCTTCATGATTGGGAGATGTTATTTGTGCTTAGAAAATAACGAAATTTGTTGGAACATTAGTGTTTAGTTTGTTAACCTTTAAAAATTTTGATTGGTTCGCATTGTTGTAGTTAGAGTATGAAATGTATCGTTAATTTTTTCTATCGTTATTTCAATAAATTGTTGATATGAATTGTAATTTGGTTACTAGCAACTGCATTAGTAGGTTAGTCTTAATGTTTTATTAGTATATTTAAAAATGTTGAGCGTCTGTAAAAGTTATAATTAAACATTAAAAAATATATTTATGTGTCTCTAAAAATTCCTAGAGATGACTCAAAAAATTCTCTTACCGGCATTCGATCATCATGGGTGATACGTTAATAAATTTGGAATAATAAGGGTTTCCAGAATACTACTTTCAGTTTCCAAGGTCATATGTATTATAGTAAAGTTAATGATCCCTATTAGAAAACGAAAGTCTATTAAAAGTTGCTGTGAGAGGTGTTCTTGATTTTCCTCCAGAGTTAATAATTTCAGATAAAAGTTCATTAAAATATACAAAAAAAATTGCGTTTTTTCAAAGTAATTTGAAAACCAAGAATCATATTGAACATTATGTCTCTGTGATTTAACAACTTTTCCCATTTAATCTAATGTTTATCTATTGATGTTCCCGAGACCCCTTAGTGATCCTCCTTATCTTGGACCTATTGTACCTACATATAACATTTAAGGGACTTTTTTTAATATAGGATTCGAGTAGTATGATAGTGAATTTCTAATGTTCTCTTGTACTTTTATAGTAATTTAAAATGCTTTGTTTTTACAGTTCGAGGGATATATACATGTACGATATTTCAACAAAAGCTGTAAATAAACTCAGTGGCGATTTATCATCCGCCTTTGTAGAGGCTGCTGATACCAATTCCAAACAAAACATCGATATAATTGCAAAAGCTTCCGAAAAAGAAGTTGAGACCTCCTTATCACAAGATGTTCATCCAACAAATTCTATTGCAACAACTTCAGCGTAAACAAGACTGTTTTGTTTCTAACTTATTTTGGAAATTTTAGCTAATATTAACAATAAATTGTAAATTATAACATGCGATGTAAGTCACACAGTGAGTAGTTCTGACGGTTTCACTTTAGTTTAGGAATACTGATTGTGTAGGTAACAGAAAATTGTATATAGTGATATTTTTAGTAATAAAAGCATTGTACAGAATATTAAAAGTTTTTTTTTTTAGATAAGCAAGATGTGTGTTTAGAAAATCAAATTAGTAGAACTGTGCATGCGGAACAGTGGCGTAACTACGATTTTTGGGCCCCTTCCGGAAAATTTTTAATGTGGAGCTTCTTTAAGATTTATCATTTTCTTAGATTTTTATGTGTTTTCTAATTACAGTATCTAAAGAAAAGAAAACAGCATATAATTAAAAACATTCTACGTTAATCAAGCGCTTTATTTTACAACCAAATGAGAAATTCAAAACTTATAAATTTCCATTTTGAACGGACTCGCATGTTAAAGAAGTTCTAAAATACTAGAATGGGTAGTATGGTTTACGTGCTTCAGTGAGCTAAAAAACGAACTATAGGATTAACTAAATAAGTGGGGTTTTTAGTGAGGAACCAGACTAAGACAGGTCCCCGAAAGAGGGCAACAGCTGTTTCGGTACTTAAGACACACGAATACACACTACTGCGACGTGAAAGGCAACACGAAAACACCACATTATCTCCCAAGTACACAGCGTACTGAAAATGTTTTAAAATGATGGCATTCTATGGGGTAAAAGATTACGGCGTTGAAATATTACCCCATTCGTATCTCCGAGAGGGGACTACTTCAAAGGATGCAATCGACAAGTTTAAAGGAAGGGCAGTGAATATTTAGTGGGTTAGAGAGTGGAATGTCAGAAGTATGGCGCAAGTATGTAAGCTAGAGAATCTGAAAATTGAAATGAATAGGTTAGCATTAGACGTAGTAGGGACTAGCAGAGTTCGTTGGCAAGAGCCGGAGGTTTTGCAGCAGAGACTTTAGGATAATTCATACAAGATCGGAGCAAAGAAATTCAGGTGTGGGGATCGTCATACGAAAAAAGTTAAGACACTGTGTAGAAAACTACTTACAAAAACCGAAATAGTGCCCATAATTAGATTAAAATCTAAACCAGTAAATACAGTAACAATACAAGTATACATGTCTACCTCTAGCTGGAGTGACGAGGAGGAAGAAGCGATCTAAAAAGATATGGAAGACAGACTAAGATTTGTAAAACGACATGAAAATTTAATAATTACGAAAGATTTTAATGCAGTGATAGGCGAGGGTTGGGAAGGAGCGGTAGGAGGATTATTTGGTTTAGGCGCGAAAAATGACAGGGGAAATGGGCTAGTAGAATTGTGCGACAAAAGCAATTTAACCATCACAAACACACTATTTCCATATTACCAACCTCAAAAGATTCTGAAAATAGTCTTAAATCCTCAAGAGTATATAGAATAGCTTGCAGTTGCGGTTTAGTATACATGGGAGAAACAGGACGGTCAGTACAGACTAGACTAAACGAGCATAAGCGATGCTTAAGAACAAGCCAATACAATCGCTCAGTGGTGGCCGAACACCAACATGAAACAGGCCATATCATTAACTTTGACAAGACGAAACTAATTGCCAGAATTCCATTTTTTTACAATAGAAAAATTAGAGAATCCATAGAAATCAATAAAAATTCTAACAACATAAACAAAAACGGTGGCTACTACCTTTCCCCCATTTGGAAAACAAGCCTATGTTTACAACAGCGGAACCATGACGTTCACTGATCCGCTACGACACTCCTCTCTAATCAATGAGTCATTCCAATTAGGTGTGTTTTCCGCATGTCTAAAACATGTAATTGTCATTCCGCTTCACAAGGGAGGTCCATTATTTGCAAACAACTTCAGACCTATTTCCTTGTTGCCAATATTCTCAAAATTAATTGAAACATTAGTTAAATTAAGGATTGTTAACTTTGTAAAAAAATTCGATGTCTTTTCTTCTGCACAGTTTGCTGTGAAAATAAATCTACTATGGATGCTATTCACAATTTTTTGAGTTATGTGTACTCTGCATTAAACAAAAAGCATACTCTGTCAGCTGCATTGTTCATAGATATTAGCAAGGCATTTGAGTGTGTTAATCATGACATTCTTTTAAAGAAACTTCATTTCTACGGAATCAGAGGACTTCCGAACAATTGGTTGAGATCATCCCTAAACGACCGATTCCAATCAGTTCACACTTCTTATAATAATGTATCTGATAACCAAAAACATAGACAAAAACGGTGGCTACTACCTTTCCCCCATTTGGAAAACAAGCCTATGTTCACAACAGCGGAACCGTGACTTTCACTGATCCGCTACGACACTCCTCTCTATTCATGATCGCTCATGCATCAAGTTTTCGCCCTATATAAACTACCACTTTTGCTACTTTCACCAGTTACTTCTCCACAAGACACCTTTTGGATTTGAATGGGCTAGTGAGTGAGTAACTCTTTCTCTTTACACTTTAACTTGTCTGCTTAATATTATCATTCTTATCTTTATTATTTTTATTTTAAATTATTACTTATTTCTTTACTTGTCCTGATGAAGCCTTTTACAAAAGTGGGCGAAACGCCGACCCTAATGTATAAAATAACACGATCTCAACCAGGAACCATAAATATTTATAATGACCTCGGCCGTGAAGGCTTCCGACAATATCACAAGAACCTTTACGGGGAAGATATTGTAAACAAAACAAAAACTTTCAGTAACTTTAAACACTCACTACCAAAACTAATCTGTACTCTCACCTTTTTGGTAAGGTGTCGTGATTCTGACATAGTTCCAAATTTCTTTAAAATAAAATACCACATTAAAACATATTCTAGCTGAAAAATTCTTCACAGAGCAGAACTCTCACTTCTTTGCGAACGAATTTCCAACACTCAAAAAGAATTAGACAATATTTATAGACAACTCCTACAGCTTCATCTAACATTATCCGTCACGCTTAACTACAATGACTGAACTCTGTTTGACCGAATTTCATACTTGCAAGCCCAAAAAACCACCGAACTCACCACAAAAACCCACTTACGCAAATTCTTGCAACTTTCCGAGAACCTTTCACACCCTGAAAAAACATCTTACCCGAAAACTCTGTCCTCAAATACTGTCACTAACCGATCAGAACATATCCTATCCGAAAACGAACTAAATATCCTGTCCAAAGGACAAAACTTCTCAATTGCACCCAGAAAAATTCCCGCAGAGGAAATTATTAGCTCTGTAGAATCAGCAGTCCGATCTCTATCCCAAGACGATGCCAACTTAATTCGCTTTGAAACAACTAAATGTCTCCGACATACCAAAACTCCTAACAAAAATTTGACAAAGCAAGATATTACGGCCTTAAAACACCTATGAACAAACAAGAAAATTGTTATACTCCCCACAGACAAATGTAATGCGACTGTAATTCTAAACCGTACAGAATACCAAGAAAAAATTAAACAATTATTAGAAGACGATTCCTACACTCCTATAACAAAAGACCCCACTTCAAAGCTTGAACGGGAAATATCAGCACTTATCAAGTCCTCTAATATTCTCAAAACTATCCAAAAGCGCGTAATACCTCGCGAATCTAAACCACCTCGCTTGTACGTCCTTCCTAAAGTCCATAAACCTGATGTCCCTCTGCGTCCGATAGTTAGCACAATTGACTTGCGAACCTACCATCTGGCAAAATACCTGGTAAATTTCTTAAAACCTTATTCCGGTAACACCCCTGCTAATGTTTTAAAGTCCACTCATTTCATAGAACTAATTGCAAATATTGAACTAGACCCAAATGATATACTAGTCAGTTTTGACGTAACATCCTTATTTACAAACGTACCTGTCATACACACTGTCTCCATTATTAAACAACTCCTACCTCAAGAACACGTATTTGAGTACCTGGCTACGCTCATTGAAAAATGCTTAACTTCTACCTATTTTGTCTTCGATGGACAATTTTACAAACACACCTTGGCACACCAATGGGCTCAACTTTATCCCCTATTGTGGCCAATATATTCATGGAGTCTTTGGAATTCATGGCTCTAGAATCCACAGACCTTAAACCAAAAACTTGGCTCCGTTATGAAGATGACACTTTTGTAATCTGGCCCCATGGACATCAAACGCTCAATAATTTTCTAGATCACATAAACAATCAACATAAAGATATTAAGTTCACTATAGAAATTGAACAAAACGCAATTCTGCCATTCCTTGACGTTGTGGTGGAGCGCCAACCTAACGGACGATTAGGTCATTTCGTATATCGAAAACACACACACACACGGACAGATACCTACATGCGTCGTCACATCATCATCCCTCACAAAAATCATCTGTAATCAACTCTGTAGTCCACCGTGTAATTAAGATTTCACAACCAGAACACTTATCTAATGAACGGACCCATCTTAAAACCAGTCTTATAAAAACCGGCTATTGTAACTCAGATATCGGCAGAGTAATAAACCGACATCTGTCTCCTACACGAACCCCCAAACCATGCTGTAATCCCGATACACGATCTTTAGCAATCTTTCCATATATACACAGAGTAACAGACCGAATTGGTAAAATTTTACAGAAACGCAACATCAAAACAATCTATAAACCCACCAATAAAATTTCACAAATATTACCAACCCCAAAAGATTCCGAAAATAGTCTATAAGCCCCAGGAGTATATAATATACCTTGCAGTTGCGGTTTAGTATACATAGGAGAAACAGGACGGTCAGTACAGACTAGACTAAACGAGCATAAGCGATACTTAAGGACAAGCCAGTACAATCGCTCAGTGGTGGTCGAACACCAACATGAAACAGGCCATACCATTAACTTTGACAGGACGAAACTAATTGCCAGAATTCCATTTTTCTACAATAGAAAAATTAGAGAATCCATAGAAATCAATAAAAATTCTAATAACCTAAACAAAGACAATGGCTACTACCTTACCCCCATTTGGAATACAAGCCTATGTTCAGAACAGCTGAACCGTGACGTTCACTAATCCGTTACAATACTCCTCTCTATTCATGATCAGTCCTGCATCAAGTTCTCGCCCTATATAAACCACCACTTTTACTACTTTCACCAGTTACTTCGCCACAAGACACCTTTTGGATTTGAATGACCTAGTAAGTCTGCTAGTTCAGGAGTAACTCTTTCTCTTTACATTCTAACTTGTCTGCTTAATATTATCATTCTTATCTTTATTATTTTTATTTTAAGTTATTATTTATTTGCTTTACATGTCCTGATGAAGCCCCTTACAAAAGTGGGCAAAACGTCGACTTTAATGTGTAAAATAGCACGGTCCCAACCCGGAACCATAAATATTTATAATGACTCCGGCCGTGAAAGCCTCTGACAATATCACACTATTTTAATATCATGCTAGAAGACGATGCTCGTGGAAGATGCTAGCGAAATATCGAATAGATTACATTCTTGTTTGACAACGGTTTAGAAATCAAGTAAAAGACTGTACAAGTTACCCAGAAGCAGATACAGACACTGACCACAACATAGTAATTATGAAAACCGTGATTAAATTTAAAAATTTGAAACAAAGGAACGATAAAAGACATTTGACTTTATGAAAATAAAAGATAAAGATATTCACAAAAAATTTGAGTAAAAGTCAAACGAAAGAC
This sequence comes from Platerodrilus igneus, assembly GCA_036346225.1. Classification (NCBI taxonomy): domain Eukaryota; kingdom Metazoa; phylum Arthropoda; class Insecta; order Coleoptera; family Lycidae; genus Platerodrilus; species Platerodrilus igneus. The sequence continues at coordinate 1,855,397 of JARFIW010001219.1, forward strand.
ATTGAGAAAATTTCTGATACTAACGAAGTAGACACAGAATGGAATAAAATTAAATCCAGCTTAGATATAGCAGCCAGAGATATTCTGGGGTGTAAACAAAAAGAAAATAAGAAACCATGGATAACAAAGGATATCCTGAATTTAATAAAAGAAAGACAAAAATATAAAAACACACCAGACGAAGTAGAAAAACAGATACAAAACCATAGAATGGGAAATTATTCGCATATGCAAGAAAGCTAAAGAGCAATGGATTGATAAAAAGTGTAAAGAGGTACAAACTAAGATGAAATTAAAAAAAGACAGACGAAGCATACAAACCAATTAAAATAAATTTTGGAGATATAAAGCCGCATAGCAAAAAATAAGGGGCACGGGAGGAAACTTCATTATAGAAAATGTAGAGAAAGTAATTAGATGGCAAGGATATATAGGAAATTTGTATGCAGGACAGGAACTAGAAGCACGAGAACAGGAGTCAGACATTGAAAAGGATGACGGGATATCCTATATTTAGAGATGTGTTTGAATTAGCATTAAGTAGTCTGAAAAACAATAGGGCACCCCATTTTCCGAGTCCCCAAACTTGTATGTGGTCGAGCGCTATCGCGATGGAACATAACCTTTTTACGATTTACAAGTTCTAAACGTTTCTGTAATGATTCACTCAAACTAATCAATAATTGACGGCACACGTCTGAATTAATAATTGTGTTCCTTTGTTAAGTCTCGAAATACAAAACCTCTTTAAAATTCTACTACACTAATAAAATAATTTTTCTTTAGAAAATGTCTGCTTTGGTTGTCGGTTGAGGAGAATCACCAAGCCGAACCCAGAAACGTTTGCGAATTACGCTCTTATAAATAATTCATTTCTAATCGTGTTATTAATCGCTTAAAAAAATCGTTTCCTTCACGTTTAATGAGCACATTAGCAATATTGATGCCTGCCGTCAAATGATTTTTATTGTGTTCATGTGGAACCCAAGTATCGAGCTTGATAATGTTTCCTAGCTTCTTCTGATGGTCATAAACGGTTGAATGATGAATATTTAATCTTTTAATAATCTTGCTTGTGTAACGCTGGTTTGAATTACTTAGTGCCTTTATTTGATCGTTATCAACTTGAGTTGGCTTGCTTGACCGAGGAGTATCTTTAAGACCAAAATCACCAGCATGGAATTTTATGAACCATCGTTGGCACTGACGTTTTTGTAATGCATTATCACCGTAAACTACACAAACTTTTGGCACGCTTGAAACACGTTTTTTCTATCGGAAGTAGAACAATAAAATATAGCGTAAGTGTAGAGTTTGATGTTCCATTTTGTACTTGTAAAATTCACGGCCGCACGTACCCGGGGTGAAACGTGTGCACAGCACCCATGCAGCAACCTACTAGGGGCGGCAAAATAAAAAATAGAGAAATTGGACCATGTACTTATACATAAAGAGTAAAATCGCCATTACTAACGTTATGTCTTAGTCTATTGTCTATTATTGTTTTCAAATTAAATTATACATGCACATTCTAGCCTGCTTCAAATATTTTAAATAATAGCTCATAGCATTTACTACATTATACTCATATCACTCAATATGTTTTGACTTAATTTATATAACGGAAAATTGATATACAACGTATTGCATTTTTCGCAAGTGGGCAAGCATTGAATAACTTATTACTTATAATTTATCTTTATTATAAACGGATCTGTGCCGATTGCTGTTATAAATACAAAAAAGAGTTATATACAGTTGCTACGTTCAGCGACGTAGTCTAAAAAAAATTAAAACTGTAACAAAAACTTTTGTTATATTAAAATCTTTAAAGAAAAACATTTCTAGCCATTGTTATTCTACAGCATACGAAATTGTCATTTAGCGTGAAATCGTTAAATAGTTTAATTTACTATAAGGAAGAATACCTCTTTCCTTTTCTACATTATCTTCACCTATATAAAGCATTTAATAGTGACTCCTACGCTTTTGATATCTGCAAATATCCTGAACGTAACTTGTGTTGCATAAGCTACAGGTGTTCTTAAGCCCACTTGTGCAATTGCTGGACAGACACAACGCCTGCGCGTAAGGTGACGCTACAGGTAGGGTGTTGGCTGGTTGACAGCAAGGCGAGCGAGAGCGCGGCCATCTTGCAAGCAACAACGAGCAGGTACGGTTCGTTTTTATGATGCGGAGTTTTCCAAGCTCCAAGTGGGGCATTAGGATTACCCTACTATCGAAGAGGGTGTAAAGGTTGTCGGGGGGGGGGGCTTTGCAAAGGAACTCTTATAAAGCCGCCCCAGATAATGAAGAGGAGAATGTAACAACACGTGCTGGTGTGAAGTCCGTTAATGGTGAGATTGTGTAATAAAACTACCTTATATAAAACTAATAGATGCTTTAATTTCCTTAGCACATTTAAGTAGACACATATAAGTATGCTCATCTAAAGAATAAAAATTTTAAGAAAGCACGTTTGAGAATGGTAGAATTGAAAATTCAAGTGGTTCGTATGTCGAGCAGAATTCTATGTAATGTTATTGGAACGTAATTATGTATTGTGGAATCACTCGTTTTGAAGCTGTCTGTGGGCTGTTCACGTAAAGAATGCTGTATCTAGCAAATGCCAACTTCGTACCTTTTTAAAACTTCAATAAGATGGAGTATAATGTTGTTTTGGTTGGTCTAGAGTGTTTTGCAGCATCACCATCAAGCAGTTAAAACAAAACCATCCAGGTACTTATAAAACTATTTATTGAGTAAATTAATTTTATGTATTAATTACGGTCAAAGCTTTGATTTAACGTTTTCCAAATTATAAGAAACTTTTGTTAAACGAATGTTAATGTTAAATTTTCTTGCAAGATATGTTTATGCTTAAATCCCACATAAAAGTCAGTTAGAGAATCATATCCTAGTAAACTAATAGGCCAAATACCTTTTTGTTCAGAACTAAATTTTTTTGACATAAGAGAAATTTTTGAACTTTTAGAATAAATAATTTAAATTTAAATTTAAATATTTAAATAATTATTCAAAGCACGTAAGGAATGCACATGTTAATTGAGAGAGATAAGTATAAAGTTCACTTTTAATTGAAAAATGTTTAACTACAATATGCCATATGATGAGTAGAATATCAATGCTGCTTCTAACATATGACGAACTAACTTTCTTTAATTTCATATAATGTTTGAGCCATATGAACTTTTTGTATAATAAATTCGTTAGAGAAATTTTGTAAGCCAGAACGGATCTGTTTTATGGATGTTTAAGAAACCGACTGTACTAAAGAATTTAATAATATTAAGATCTCTCTATATAGAGGAAAAAATTCAGAGATTTTTGAAACTTATTTTATATTGATTATCAGATTTTTTATATATAATTTTTGCAACAAAGAGAATTACATTTAGATTATACTTTAGTTTAAAACTTTCGTCTTTTTATTTCACTAATTGAAATTAATAATATCTAAATTAGATAAACAAAATTTTGAATGTGGAAACTAGAAAAAAGTTGATACTGCATTAGGTAATAGAAACAGAGTAAGTAATTTTCAGTAGAGTACATTTTCCCAGGTAAGGTGTTGTTGAGATTTTGGATTCAGGACAGCCGATCTATAAAACAAAAAATAACAAAAAGCTCCCTTGAACTAACTACTACTCATCCAACCTTTTTCTACTTTGTTAGGAGTATTTTTTATTATTTTTTTTTTTTTTATTTTTTTTCACTAAGGAATTAAAAGCCACCGACAATTACGCAACATTTAAGAAAATTTTTAGTTAAAAAAATCCACAAATAAATTAAAAGAAGTTTTAAAAAAAAATAAATTAAAAAAAGAAATTAAAAAGAAAAAACTCTGGGAAAAAAAAAAAACGAAAGCATTAAAAAAAACAGAAAAAACAGGAATTGAAAAGTAAAAAAAAAAAAAAAAAAAACATAAAAATTTAACAAAAAGGGGGTAAAAATGAGGAATTGGAAAGCTAAAGGCTTATTATTAAAAAAAGCCTTCCAATGGAACTTTTTTAATTATAAAAATGGATAATTCTTTAAAAAACTTAAATAAAAATTTTTAAATTGTGTGAAACGCGCCAATTATTAAATTATTATAAAATTCTTTATATCCAATTTTTGACCATATTCTTGAAGTAATTATTTAATTAGTTATTCTTTTTATTGTTCGTTACAAACGATTTACTGTTTATCAAAAATTTGACTCGAAATATTTTGTTGTAAGACAACAAACAGTGTACTTCATATTTTATTTAAATGTGTGACCATTTTCTGTGCAGGTCCGACCATCGCAGAAGCTGAAGCAGAGGTCCAAGAGGTATTCAGAGGTATTGCTTATTTATAATTTGTAATGCTTTTGATAGTCATTATATCCTATAGGTTTCTGCGTTTTCACTGTAGGATACTTTAGCTTGTAGTTAATATTGTCCATATAGATGCAGTGGCGCTCATTTCCTCTTTTTTAGTTCCCGTTTGTAGTAGAGCCCACCCTATATCACACGCTTTTCCAATGGCATCATTGAACTCATCCCTTGGGGTATATTTCCCAGACTAAGCCTGCGTAATATAGTAAAGTCACGTGGGTCCACCAGTTTGTCATGCCTAAAAATTTAAATAAGGCTCAAAACAAGGAAGAAAAAGAAGAAATTGACCGGGCTCAATCGGCGAGTGGGTGGGGTATTATACATACAAAACCAAATTAAAGGAAGGCCTGAAATAAAAATATACGCACTCATTCACACTCATAACAAACCATATATAAAACAAAAGGACCTGTAATTAAACAAAACATTTACAAAAGCATAATAATACCAAAAAATTAAACAATCTATCAGGTAGAACATCAAAAATAAATGTCAGAATCAAAGAAATGGCGAGCTGTAGTTTTTAGGTCCCTTCCTTATGTTAGTTACCCAAAAGAAAACTACAATCCTAAAAACCTCAGCTCTGAATTCTCATTGTACATCTAAAAGTACATCTATAAGGTTTTCGCTACGAGATTTTAAGCAAAATTTTTCCTGTAACAGGTCAGGATATAATACAGTATTTGCAGTCAATATCATCTCACATAAAGGGAATCGATTTACCTCCTACAAAATTTAAATTATCAATAGAAGAACCTTATAAATCGGCTGTTTCGATAAGTACATAAAACCCATATCAGAAAATGGTGCTTAAACACTCACCCTCGAATTGCTGCCGTTTCTAATGACGGGGCAGAGGGAAGGTCGCGTAATCCCGCCTTGGGGTGGTCCTTTTATCACAACAAGGGGCGACCATTTATTGTGGCTTTAAGGGCCACCAGAAAGAGCTACAGTAGTTACAGAATAAAAATTAATTTATAAACGTCGAAAAGTACAATTTCCTAAAAACCCTAAATACCTACCACGCCGTATTGCGTGCGCAAAATTTTTATAGCGAAAACGACACGAAGGAAACCAGAATAAATGTTTTCGTCTTGCTATTCGAGAATAAAGTGAATATTCATTTCGTTTAACTAGGGATCAGAGCTCAAAGTAATATTGTTGTTAAGGCATAAAACTGGAAAAACATGGTTTATTGGGATAATGCGCAACTTGAATTCGGCGAAACTTCCAATGGAAAACACATGCGAACCAATTATCGGATACTTATAACCAGTTATCGCCTATTTAATTTTAGCATAAACTTTACGTTAAGGAATTCTTAGAAAGAGTACTTATGATTAATTAGCGGAAGGATTTAACAATAGAAATCGAATTGATACAACCAGATAGTGAATTAACACGTGATAGGGTTATTTTAATTTAAGGAATAAATTTTTTTTTAACGCCAAGGGGATTTGAGTTGAAAATTATTGTAATTAACATATGCTGGAAATAAACGTAACATAGTAATTATGCTGACAGTGTCGACTGCAGGCACAAGATTACCTCTTTATCGCTTCGTTATAGTACAGCATTATGAAATACGAACCTATATAGATTCGACGAAATCAGCTACATAAAGGGCACACTTTAGAGACAAAAAAAATGAGAAAGTATTGTATTTGTTCTTTGTCGATCATTTCTGCTCTGCAGCTGCAACGGCATCTTATGATAACAAATTTTGAAATTTATAATGGAAAATGAAAGTTTAGTTTAGTTTGCCATTGATTATAGTATAATATTGAACTAATATAAGCAAATAAAAGGGCTGGAAGTTGCAATCAAGTTTACTGTTCTAGATTCTAGGCTAAGTATGTTGAATATTTTATACATTTAAACTTTTATTTTTATTTGTTCGTTTCCCTATTCGTAAAGTTTTTTGTGCTTGATTCAAATGGCTGATGGTAGAAAAAACTTTCCGGCTTTCAATATAGAAAAAGAAAGTTCAAGAAGGAAGAAATAAAAAAAGAACTGGCAGGCTCTTTAAAAAAATTTATTGTATTTACAACGGCTGCTGCACTACTATCATCATCAAGCCTGGAAGTAGATGAACAGCTGGAGTTAAACAAAGACACGTATATGCAAAATCTACAAATATCACTGTGGCAAGAAAATAAGAAATCCAAGGCGGATGCGCATAACACGACGGATCCACCTTCACCAACAGAAGCTGCTGCTGAGATTGCTGGTATGGAAAGATTGAAAGATTCAGCTCTTTGGCCGCAAATTTTAACAGATAATATTAAAAAGTCTATTTTAAAAATAGGACCAGTACAATTGAAAAATATTGCATTTCTATTAGACTATTCAAATAGATATTTTTTATATACTTATTATGACAAAAAAATTAGCAATAATGAAAATGTTCCTAGAACATCGCTAGTTTATTCTAAGTCAAATAATTCTGTATTTTGTTTTTGTTGCAAATTATTTAAGGTGCATAATAATAATCGTTTAGCAATGATAATGGTTATACTAACTGGCGACGTTTATCGCAAAATTTAAACAGACACGAAGAAAGTAAGGGACATTTTGAAAATGTTAAGAAGTGGGTTCAGCTAAAAAAATTTATCGACAAAGGTACAACTGTTGACTCAGTCAACCAAAGTTTAATTCAGTTGGGAAAAATGGACGTCAATTATTGAAAGAATCATTTGTATCATTCAATATTTAGCTGTGCAAAATCTTGTTTTTAGAGGAAGTAATCAAAAACTTTTTGAAAAAGTAATGGCAATTTTTTGAAGCTTGTGGAATCAATTGCAAAATTCAATAATATAATGGCGGAACATATTGGCCGAATTCAAAGGGATAGCAATAATATGCCACATTATTTAGGTGATAAAATTCAATATGAATTAATTTGTCTGATAGGTAAAAAAGTTAAACAAAATATAATCAAAACATTGAAATTATGTGAATATTATTCGATTATATTACATTGTACTCCTAATGTTAGTCACGAAGAACAAATAACCGTAGTAGTCAGATTTGTTTTGGTTAATGATATTTCAAAGAATATAGAAATTGGAGAACATTTTTAGGTTTCTGTCTAGTTACAAATACCACTGGTGAAGGATTAACAGTCTTTTTACTGAATTATTTACAAGAATTAAATATAGATATTATGGACATGCGAGGGCAAGTATGTGACAACGGCGCCAATATGAAAGGCAAACATAATGGTGTACAAAAAAGAATTCTTAATATAAACTCTAGAGCTGTTTTTGTCCCTTGTGCAGCTCATGGCATTAATTTAGTTGTAAATAATGCAGCAAAAAATTCTCTTAAAGTAACAAATTTTTTTGCTATTGTTCAAATAATATGTTTTTTCTGCATCTACCTATCGTTGGCATATTCTAATAAAAGAAATTCCTACATTAACTGTGAAACTTTTATCTGATACACGGTGCGAGAGTAGAATCGATGCCGTTAAAAACCTTAGATTTAATTTAGAAAAAAATTATAATACTCTCTTTTTTCTTTATAATGATACAACAAGGGACAAGGTTACAAAAAAACCTTAAAGAGTCACTTACTGTTAAAATTAAATCATATAAATTTGTGAAAAAAATCCAGAATTTTTTAATTGAAAGTAGTAGTTTTGAAGCAATGCTTAATGAGGCAAAAGAAATTGCTGGAGATATAGACTGCGAAACTGTTTTTCCAGCTGTAGGCTTGGTTAGACCGAGAAAGAAAACAATTTTTATTATTATAAACATAGAGATGAACCAGTCGAATCACCAGAGTTGAATTTTAAAGTTAATTTTTATTTTTATATTCTTGATATCCTGGTATCAAAATTAAATGATAGATTTTAACTATTGAATGAGTGCAATGACGCCTTTAGTTTTTTAAATAATTTTAGGCTCTTTAGTTAATTAATGAAATGTTGTATGGATTTACAAATTAAATTAACCGATTCAACAACAAAAGAAATGGATGTTACTGCAATTGACTTTGTACAATGAAATTGAAATGTTGTCAACTAATAAAAAACCTAATTCGAGCAAAGATGTTTGAGACAATTTTTTTAACGATGCCTGTCACTGTTGCTCATGGTGAGAGATCATTTTCAAAACCGAAAATAATTAAAAATTATAGATTTACTATGAGCCAGAATAGACTTACAAATTTGGCTGTAATAAGCATCGAAAAAAAAATCTGCGAGACTCAACATATAACGGATTTAATTAAAGAATTTGCGATCAAAAAAAGCAAGGAAAGTCGTTTTTGAAATTTAGAATTTATGTAGGTTAGTTCGTAAGTTTGTAACATCTAAGTACCGTTGTAAATTAATAATAATTAGTAATAATAAGGAGTACTTGTGTTCTAAATTATTTTTTCAATTTATATCAATAATAAAGTTCATATCAACCTTGATGATTTTTCATTCTTCGAACAAGTTAAAAGTTACGGAGGAAATGTAGAATTTTACAAATAAGGCTGGCGTTTTATTACAAAAACTTGGATAAATTTTGGGCAGTGTTTTGTAACATTCCGTTGAAAATATGCAAACATCTGCTAAAAATAGTCTGAATGGAAACCAATTGAAAACGTTTAAAAAAAGTGGTACCTACCAACCTACTGTTTTTAATGCAATCCCGTTTATAAATTTCCACAATACACTGTTACGAGCTACTATTAGGCAACCCGTCAAACACACACAAGCGCCGTAAGCAACGTATATACTGCAGAAGCCTAGAATTTTCTAGGATATACTGGATTATGAATCTTTCTTTTAATTCAGGGTATATATAAGACCGCTGATAAATGTTAGAGTTATTCTATATCAGAATGTCGAATATAAATTATATCGTGTAAAGTTAAATAGTTAAGCTTTTGGAAGTCCAAGAGTAATCATAAATTTTGTATTATGTGAAAGTGTATATTGTACCGACAGCTTGTGGAATACATAAATAGACATAAGTGTAATAAATAAATAGTAGAGTTAGGGTTGTTAATAGACCTATGGTTAAGAATTTAGTTTAAGAACATATTAGTGCTTGTAAATAGCATTAGTGTGATAGTGCTTCTAATTGGACTGAAAACATCTATAAATAAGGCATATACTGTTAACTAAACTTGTGAACAGTGAGTAATAAAGACTTTTGTTATTACTTGTTTTAAATTAGTGAAACGCAGTAGTAGTAGCCCGCTACCATACATTTCGTGTAATATGATAATAGATTAACTAGGTAATAACACTCTGCCTTCAGTGGATTGTGTATACGGTTTCCTTATTTTTTTGTGCACATCCAAGGTGCCAGGTTATAAAATCATATTTTCTTCCCAACTTCGAAAGAGGTTTTTCATAAATGAGCTACATGATTGTGGTAAGAATTCTTAACCACCTTTTTTAACCTTTCTCAATTTGTTCCATTCAAAGTAAGTGTTTGTAGATTTTCAGGTGGGTGTCACAAAAAAACTGCCTAAAATGTATCAAAGTTTCCTAACAAAAATCCAGTCTCAACACTTTTTGTATTTATAGTCTATAGGGGCGGCAAATTATATTTTGCACCCGGCCGGCAGATACCCTTGGCTTGGCCCTAGTAAAATTCACAAACAACTTAACTTTGGTCGTTGAATGATAAAACAATAACATAAATATACACAACTTTAGTACTATCAAAAAGAAAAATCGTTATTGTTGCAAAAATACGACATTTCTTTTTCGATAACTCAATTAATCTATTACATATTGCCTTTGTAATTTAAACCAAAATATTCTGAATTAATAATCTGGCAAGTGAAGCATATTATTTTATTTAATTTTATTTTTGCCGTACTATCGGAATGTCATACTAATTTGTAATGCAGGCTAAGCTAGGACAGGTTAAAACTTAAAACGCCCTAAGATTATCATCAATTTTTTATGTGGTTATTTTTAATGTTCGGTGTATAGAAATTTATGAAAAGTTTGTTGACTGTATGCTCGTCTTACTAAATAAATAATTCCCTAACAGTTCATCGCCTCTAACATTTACAGTCAAGGTCAGCACGATATGAGGATGATGAATTATATTCTGAACAAATAATTTAGTAGCTATTCGACTTTGTTACAACACATACTAGTTTAGTTTTTCTTTCATTATAGTGAGCTTGCTGAATAAAACAAAATTCAATTAGTGTAAGATTAAATAATTACCTAGAAACAAATTTTAATACATGCCATGAATATACGACCTCTATCGAAATCTCTACAAGAGAAAGCGGAAAAGGAACTAAACGAAGTACCTGGTCAACTGAATGAAAATATTGCAATATTAAAAAATTGGCTAGTGAAACAGGAACATTTAAAGTATAAAGATGGTAAGTTTTAAACTTGCTTATAAGAAGGTATCTAAGTGCGATTGTATTAATTCGAAACTCTATAAAAGTATTAATCGTATAGTTCATTCCAAATAAGAATAAAGTAGATAACCTTGTACTCAAGGTGGATTTACACAGCTTAAAAAAATTAAAAAATGTAGGAAATTTGAAACTATAAATATTGATTAGAATTTGTTACGCATATTTACAAGAGAGATATTTGTTGTAATGCATGGGATCTCGCCTAAATTAAATTAATTCGTAGCACTCCTGCTCCTATAATTGCGTATTTAAATACAACTTCAAAGATTAAAACATACCAAATTTTTTAACATAGGACAATATGGCAATATATGACAAAAAAGACATAACTCACAATTAGTTAGCGGTCTGGCATGTTGGCAGCGATTTGCTGCTTAAGCCTTACCATAATATATAATTTAACACTTTTCCTTTCCTTTTTTTTTAATAATAATAACAAATATAACCAGTTTAACACGTTGGCTGCGGCACCAGATATTTTATAAGCACCACTGGTGCGGTTCGGGACATAGTACACGAGCGTCTCGCGCCACATCTGATCTTGGCTGCCGTCAAGGCCATAGCTTCCTTGTTGTCATTTGCCTGGATAGGTTTATGTATGAGAGGTTATGTTTATGTTCACAGATGTTATGTTCGTTGGTGGTTTTAATTAAATAATTTTAATTCTGTAAATGAACAAGTGGAAACTATATCTTCATTACATTATAGAAAAAAGTAAATCACTTATTGTATCAATAGTGTACCCCACAGAAAGGAGAATAAATCAATAAATCGAATTTTGGAAACCGCTTGTGAGGATAATAATCTCAGCAAAATGGTGCATCTCGAATATTGACACCAAATAGGCAATAATATCACTATAGCATATTGGAAAGCTGCAAGTATGTAAATGATGCCACTGTGGACTTTATTGAGAGGACTGTTGTGAAAATGTCTGAAAACATTTGTATTGTTATACAAGATCATGGAACGAAAATAAGGCAGAATCGCCAGGAGTTTGGTTCTGCAAGCACACATAAGGATTATACCAAGCATATGCTACAATCCTGTCATTTAATGCTATTTTGTGAATTTCATGTTTTAAGGTGTTTCAAGAGACTAGTACATTTTGTTGTCATGTTACATACACTGTAGGTAGTGTTCGTTCAAATAAATACTTACTATACTTTGCATTATTTCAGTTAGATCTATCATATGCAATAGTGGCCTGGGGTCATTCCCCATGTGCAAAGCATTTATTTGTATTGCAAATAATATCCAATTTAGGAATAGGGAAAATTGTAAAGAGATTTTGAAAAACAACTGATGGAACATTATAAAATTTAATACAGTAATAATTAGCACTGTTGCGAGATGCATTTAATCGATCTTTATGAGACAGATATTTTGATTATTCCGTGTGTCATGGGGGTGGATTTAGTTATGTGAAAAAGTTATGTAAAAACCACTGATAAATGTACATTGCTGGTAATGTCATTATTTTCAAGGTACTAAAGATTGTGCAACAGTCATCTCGAAAACCAAGATTTGCAATCACCCTTATGGGCCGCCGTTGAATTGAAAAGATTCTTTTAGCTGAAACTGCAAATCCCCAAGCTAAAAGACCATAAAAATTTCAGAATGAAATAATGCAAAATAAGCAGTCGATATTATACTTGGTGAAATAGAATTTTTGAGATTTCGGATTAAGTAAACAGTAGAATTTAATTGTTTGGCTAAGTGACCAACATGTTTGATCCAAGACAGGTCAGCATCCACATGCAATCCTAAAAATTTTACACAATCTGGATTGTTAAATTCAGTTTCTTAAGGAGAATAATACTTTTTCGGTTTTATATTCGTTTAAGGATAGTTGATTTGCCAGAAACCAATTTTTAGCATTAGTGTTTGTTATCGTATAAAATTTAAATAAAGATTAAATGTTCTCAGAGGAGTCAATTAAAGTAGCAATCAGCAAATAAAATAGATTTCGTGTTTATATTGTAAGGTAAATCGTTAATATAAATTAGGAACAATAAAGGATCTAGAATGGATCCTTGCGGAATACCAGAGTAAAGATTTTCTACTGTTGAAACAGATTCTTGAAAAGCAACATATTGTTTTCTATTTGTTGAAAATGATTTCAAAAGTAAGCATGAGCTACTCGAGTTAAATTTATAATAGGATAATTTGCTGATCAATATAGAATGAGATATACAGTCAAAAGCTTTGGAGACATCTGAAAAGGTAACTAGGCAAAATTCTTTAGTTTCATAACGTTGTGAAACTTTATCCAAAAGTGATAAAATAGCATTTATTGTAGACTTTTTTGAACGAAAACCAAATTGTGAAGGTGACCAGATTTTTCAAAGTCCAAAGCAATACGATAAGTACTGGTAAAAAAAACAAACTTAATAGTGACAATTGGATAATTCTTGAGGTATATAAACAAACATTTATTAGTAACTGAAGGTTAATAAGTCATTATTACATAATATATTTGGTAAAGTCCTCACAAGTGTTATTTTAACAGCTGATAGTGCCATCAAGGCTTTGATGCTTAATCTTCAATTTTCACTTTCCCGAAAATTATTAATTATCGAGAAAACCCATTCAATAACTTCATCAATTATTACTTAATATAAGTATTAAAAAACAGAGGACAGTACTAAAGTACTATGTGAAAAACAGAAGGTATAAATTATCTTAAAGCAGTACACCTGTTCACCCTATATAATAAATAGTTATTTATGAAACAAATAATAATTTTACCTAAAATAGTATATTTATTGTTGGCATTTTATTTATTACTTAGAAGGGTTTCCATTATGCGCTTTTCTTCAGTCATAGTTGGTTTTTTTAACTGTGAGCCGTATTTTGTTTTTCTTTTTTTTGTAGAAAATAAACGAACCTGCTTCTGAATCTTTTCATTTGTGTTAACTGTCTGATTTACTTTAAAATGAATAGTCTTACATTTGTTCATAATATCAATAATTTTATCAAGGTGGTTTACGGCTGATTTGTGCTCATCATTAGATAATATAGTTGTATTGCATAAATCTAGTATTAACTCGGCCCTCGTTTTTATATCATCGGTGTTAATAGAGGTACTTTGCATCTGTGGTTGTGATGAACAATGAGCTAGCATGTTGTCTACAGCACTTTTGTCAACACAGTAGTTAATATTATCAGAAAATTTAAAAAATTGTGATGTACATGCATGTATATGCTTACAAATGTTCAGTCTTATAACATTATCTACACAAGAACATTTAAAAGTATGTAGGCAAATGTTACAGTCAATGCATTTTAAACAGAGATCAGGACAAAACTGATCAGATTTTACTACTAAATATTGTATAGTTGCATCTGTTGAAGACGTTACTAAAAATTCATTTTCATCCGCAAGACGTTGAATCATTTCTATTGAAATATTTTTACTGGAAGCATGACTTTCTCTAATCCTACGTAACTTTTTACTAGGTACATTCTTAGCTACTGTAATTAACCGTTTGTAGAAACTGTCTCTTGCCAATTTCATAACAGCATTGACGCTTTTGTCTAATCTTCTAACTTTTTTTCATTCTAAATAAATGTGTTTTAAAATCTTGTGAACAGATTCTAAATACATGTTTGTGTTAATGCCTAAACCTAATCTATAACAATAGGCCCAGAGTTGTGCTCGATTGGCATAATGGTCATTAAAATATTTTGCAAAAGAACAAGTGTCAGGGGTCTGCATAAAGATCGGTTACAAGCTGATTAAAACTATCACTAAAATTTTCTACAGATGTACATTGTAATAATACTCTAACTGCCTTGTAGACTGTTGCTTTTTTTTCAGATCCTCCTCTTACTTTTGATAAATTACATCGCCAATTGTGATCGACATGCCATACACACAGCAGTCTATGACAAACTGGTAACATTACATAACACCAGGCATTATAAAATGCTGGTGCATCGTCAGACATAAACACATTTGCTTGTATGAGTCCCACCTTTGCCTTTATACTGCCAAAGAAAACCTTAAAAATTTTTTCATCTGCCCTATTGGAGAAACAAAATGCTCCCGGACAACCGGAACCAAATTCATCAACAGTTAATATTGTATACAATTGGAAATCATAGGCATTTGTTCCATGAGTACCATCAATACATATTTTATCATGTCCAAATTCCATTAACTGCTGAGCTTGGAAACTGGTCATAATAATTAATGCAAAGTCATTCACATCAAGAACACCCGAATCACATTCAACACCTTGTTCTTTGTATAACCATACTGGACACTCATCACCCAACTTCTTCATTTCCTCCACCCACAATTTTATGCTAATTGCATCGTTCTGATGATATTTTGTATTATATCCTAAACGAAAATCACGAACAATATTGTGCATATCTTTTCTTTCTAGAAGTAGAATACGCTGTGATTCTTCATTTGATAAACCAGTATCACGAATTTTATCCAAAATATGTTCAAAACTGACACCTTCTTTTAATTTTCCTAAAATTTGTAAATGTTACGATTGACAATAATAATTTAATGGCATATGCATAAATACCTGCAAGTTCATTTCGTATTCTTTTATTCAAAAAAACACGACCAATATCTAAAGTGTGGCCGATGTGAGTCGACCAAAACTTAACATGGACAGGTCCCTCACCAGGTTCATATAAAACTTCCATTCTTGAAGGACAGGCAGTACCAATTTTATTTGTGTCTATGTTTTTGGTGGCTTTTAAACCTAGACTCTTTGAAGTATAGCTATAAGAGCGATGGCAGTTATAGTATTCCGACTTAGAGCCATCAACTAAAATTTTAGAACAAGTATGAAGAACATACGACGACAAATTTTGTTCTCGAGTTTTCTCTTTCCACTGAAGAAATGCTTAAAAATAATTATAAACAGATTTCCTTAAAATATATTATTATTATATACCTGATACAGAATCAAATTCATGATCGGTACATTCCTCAATTTTTATGTTATGCACGTCATTCAGATGTAGTCTTAAATAATTGTACTTTCTAAAACGTTCGAGACAATTGTCAAGTGGGCATATAATTCTTGAATCTCTTTGAGACTCCGCTAAATTATCCACCTCATGAATTTGTTTTAGGTGCCGAAGATAATTTGATGTATTTACAAAATGTTTTCCACAAATCTGGCAAATTTCAGACACTGGTTTTGGTAAAAGTGGCTCTTTATCATAAAATTTTCTCATATGAGCATAAAGATTTTTTTCAGTGTAAAATGTACAAAACATTCTCCGCAAACAATATCCTCTTCCATAATTTAGTTGAAGGCGTCACAAGACACAAATTACAAAATCTAACCTTACAATTGTCAACTGAAAACTATGACGAGTATGATGACCTTGCGGCAGCCAAGATCAGATGTGGCGTGAGACGCTCGTCGTCATAGTACTTGTTCATGTTAATCAGGTAATATTTCATTTCCTTATAAATAGATATCATGTATATATGTTAAAGTTCTTTAAAAACCGTCAGGTTGCTAATATCTATGTAAATCTAGGTATATAAGAAAAAGAAGAAGAGTATTGAAGACCTAGACCAAGTTATATTAGTCAAATTATTAGACATTTAGGTTGTGAAGGGTATATTTGAACTTTTTAGATTAGCACAGAGTAGAAAAGAATTTAGAGCTGTCTCAAATCGACCTTCAGTACGGCAGTTTGTTAGTACATCAATCAACTAATAATTTGTCGATAAGTAACATCTATGAGCAAGGCCGCCCACAGAATAATTTGTAGAGGGGGCCAAAACTACTTTCAAAAATATTAGTTATGTTACACCAAGGATGAACACTGTTAATGCAACCCCGTTACCAGACGTATTGGAAAGTAATGTAAGGCATAAAATCTTATTTCCTTAGAGTAGCTCAAAAGCAGTTAGGAGTAGCATAGCTACCTATGTTCTAGCGCAAAAGGTGCAATTTTCTAACGAAAAATACCGGTTTTCCCATGTATTTTGAGCATTAAAGTCTCAAAAAATCTAAGGTCCGTTCTGGTCATTTTTGTACCATACATTGAAATCCCCATAACAGTCTTAAAATACTCATTGCATACATCTTTGATCGTAACCCAATCAAATCCGTCTAAGTCACCCATTATTCTAGTCTTTCATCATACCCAATACTTTTTTGTACCAAGCATTGAAATCCCCATAAGGAGGAATTGAGGGTCAATTCATGTTACTTTTCAACCAACACCCACGACGTCTATTACATTCAGTTTTTAAGAATAGGATAACACTAAACTATATAAAATTTTATTGAGGATAATATATTTACAATCAATATTCTACATTTGCAATAAGTATCATATTTCCCCTTGCTCCATAATTGAATAATGTCCAACAGGTAGTGTTGCATATGAACCAGGAAGCAAGTGGCGTTTATCATCGTGCGGGCTTAGGGCAATCTTCTCCTGAGCGATAGTGTGGACTTGGTGCTTGGATGATCGAATTAGATTCTGCGTTACAAATACTTCTTTGTAATCTTCGATACAATCAGCATAATCCTCAAAAGTGATTCTATTCTTTATCACTGATCTTTTAATCCCTTAATTTTCTTTGTAACACCAAAGTCTCGGATGCCAGGTGATTCTTCCTCTTCTCGTAAGAGTTCAGTTTCTTCTTCCTCAGCTGTTTTAAAAATTCTTGTAGCATACATCTTTGATCGTAATCCAATAAAATCTGTCATAAGACGTCCATTATTTTCATCCTTCATCATACCCAATACTTTTTTGTTAAACAGCGGAATTCCATAAATGTTGTCGGAAGGCTAGTCGGAAGTATCGAAACGTTGCAAACAGTCCCGCTTCATAGTCTCATAAGGATCCAGATTTACTATTTTATAAATTAGACTATCTGTATCTGTGTAAAGAACTTGGCACCCATCTCCAAAGGCGGCGTTCATATATCCATAGTGGAAATCGTAGATTGTCAACTTCGCCATGTCAAGGATGCACATTCCAACGTATATAGGCTTATTGAAAAATACTTCCGATTTAAGAAGTTCAACAGCCACAAGGTTTTCATCGAAGATTGTAACATTTTTGAATAACGGGCTGGATATCCTGGCTTCGGCTCCATATCTACCTTCCCAGTTTGGCACAAGTTTCACATTACAATGTTTTCGCTTGTTCTCCATTGTTTTCCCAAAAACAGCATTGTTCATTAGCTTGAACAAGTTCTTCTCAAATTCGTTTCTTGCTTGTTTCCGAAGTTCAGTATTTAAGTCAATGTAAGATTTTAGCCAGCAGTTTTGTTTAAATTTCAGCACCCTGTGAATAGCTTTTAGTTTAAGTCCATTTTCTAAAGCCTGTTTCAGATTCCTGTAGTGGATCACATATCTTCTTTTAGCATTTAGTGTAGCCATTAATTTGGTAGTTTGAGTTTTTGATACAGGCGGTTTTCCAGTCTTCGGATCAATATGTTCAGGACAGAATGGGATGTCCTTATGTAAGTCATGTATAGATTCCGGATACTCCAAATCCACCTCCAAGATATAGCCATCATTGGCATTATCACGAACTGATGTCACGTCGATGTCGGTGTCCACCCATTCAAATCCTCCATAGGGTAAGGGCTGACTCATCGCCCATCCATATTGATTATTAACGTCATAGTACATAAGATACACATCGGGGTTGGAAGGATCATACGTTGGTAAATATTTATTGTTTGCCGATGCACGCCGTTCCGAACACACTTGACTTAGTCCTCCACGTATCCCCTTTTCTATAAACAATAGCTGATCGATATCTGTCAACAACTCAAGTTCATGATTAGTATGCTTTAACATCGCATTTCAAGTGAACCCTGGAAGGGTATAATAGTGGGCGGGGTCTAGTCCATAAGTTAAATGACAACTCATACGAAATTGTTCAAAAACTTCAGCCAATAGCATCACATCGGTCTTAAGGTATAAGTCAGAATACTGCCCTAGGTTTTGAATATTAAATGTTTCCCACACTTTTTGTGCGTGCGCATACTGTTTCCTCGTAATTCCTCCACCTTCTAGCTTATTGTAAAACTCTTGTTGACTAGATAGTGAACTGTAACCCAACTTTTCAAACGAATCGATAAAATCATATGGGTATACACCTTTTTTAGTTAATAACTCAAACTTCTCATTTGTCAATCTAGAAAATTCATTTTTTAATAACGGATATTCGTTTAGATATGAAGCCAATGTTTCTAAGGATGAGCTCAGAAAGCGCAAGCTATCGATGAATCTGTAGCTGATCAAGTTCTCAGGAATGTATTTTGTGAAGGAGATATATTTTTCCTTTGTTACTGGTAACACTTCCACACGGCCATCCAAATCTACAGCAATACTTTTAATTATGAAATGGCTGTCATAACCACTCAAATTGTGGAAAACTATCGGAATTGTACGAGAATCTTGATACTTGATATTACAACTCTCGTGCGCTGGTCCTCTGTAATTATTAGTCGGCACTAAATGATTATAATCACGAACTTTTTTGTCTTCTGGACTGAACGGCTTCTCACAAATATAACAATGTGTTGCAGTCGTAAATGCAGCTTTTTGTTCTTGTGTCAACGGAGACATATCATAGGGACATAAAAATACCGTCTCAACGTCTTCAGCAAACTGACGTAGCTCCATAGTAAACCACTTCATACAATCTTCGTCGCGATATGACCGATAAAATGATAATGAGTCATCATAGTCACATTTTACATAATATCCGACACTATATGGCACATGTTCTTGGTACTTCTTTACCATTCCGGTAGACTTCAATAGACATTCCAAATCTGCATATACAATAAATGGAACTTTAACTTTGTTTCGAAAATTTCTAAAACGGACGATTTTATTTTCTTCTGTAGGCAACCGAGGTACATCCAATTGTTTCATTTTGCAGTCAATAATATGATTACACAATTTTTCTTCAGTATTAAAGTAGTGTAGGCAGCGATCGCAAAAGTGTTTCTTCGCGCAGTCAGAACTAAGTTGTGATGACACCAGCCGACTAAAGTTTTTTATCCACACATAATGGGTGTTGAATGTTTCAGATCCATCGATATGTATAAAGCATTCCATATCTTCATCATAATATTGGTTATGAATCATTAGGAGATTCACATGTCTATTTTTCTTATTCTCCGATACCAATATAGGAACGGTAGTGAACTTGTGTTTCTTCAATTTTAAGGCGTAGACGTTAATTGATATATCATTTTGCGACTCAAAGTTCTTGATCTGATTAAGAGTCATCGGAAACTGGATTCCTTTTAAGTTGAATTTTTCAGAGTAGTGTGGATATTTGGACACTCTTTCGGGGTGCTGATCAGCTGGATGTAACGCAGCCACTACGGACCACGCGAAGCAAGCTTGGTCGTTATTCTTCACATTGATACATGCATGTTTTTGTTTGATCTCAAGCGGCAGCTCAATATACAAAGATCCTCGCAGGGGATTATATTTGTTGATGTTAATCCCCAGATTAATTATATTTTGCAAACTCCAGCCGCTGTCTCGTTCTTGGAACTCCTCCAACTGTGTCACTAACGGTTCCATAACTTTTTCCATAAACCATTTGCCTAGATCGTTATCTCTGAAGATGGCCGCATTAGATGTAGTGAAATATTTATATTCATGCATAAGCTTGGCACCAGTTGCAATTTCAAACTCCCCACAGAATGTTGTGTTAACTTTTATAGCTTCATCCATTTTCAAAGCATTCTGGATTCTTCTTTTGAAAAGACTTTTACAGTCTATTAGAAATTTTCCAATATCCTTATGCTTTAGATTGCTTATTAATCCAGTCCTAATACGTCCTTTAAAGGCTGAGATGGAATCTTCCCAATGTACTCTACTTTTAGCAATTTTTTTAGTTTTAAGTCCTGCCCCTTTTTTCTGGGCTACTTTGAATTGCAAGCGCATAGACTTAATGCTCGCCAACGAAGCCAATAGCTTCTGCTTCTCACCAACGGATTTTGCATTTCCAAAAGCAGTGTTTATACGACGAATCCCCATTCGACATTCACGAAGACCATTCATAATTATGACATCATCATGTGAAGGCTGCACTAATCTAAGCAGAGCAGCTATATACTGCACTAAATCACCAAAGAGAGATATGTTGCTCATTCAACTTTCTGTAACCGAATGACAGATGTTAGCACACGCTTCCGTATTTATACTATTTCCCCCACCCCATATTTTTATTGATTAAAACTTATTCTAAAAATTTTTAAAATATTAATTATTAAAAGCTTCGCACCTTTAACAAGAACTGGAATATTAATAGGTATGATTATACAAACTTCTAGACTTGATTGAATACGTTTTAAAGATAGATTTGCTCGATGAAAAACAACTAAAAAACTATCGACAGGCAGCGGTTTATATGCCCACAGATGAGCGGGAGTGGGAGAAGGGTTCAGAGATAACATAATTATAAACTCGAAATTTGGATCAGTCGTCACTTCTACAGTAACTTCTAGAATGTTTACCAAATAAGATCAGAGAATAATCAAATTTCGCCCTATGGGGCCTATGGGACAATTTCACCTTATGGGGCCTATGGGGCAATTTCACCCTATGGGGCCTATGGGACAATTTCACCCTATGGGGGCCTATGGGGAAATTTCACTCTATTCTGATGGAGATAAATTCATGGAACTTTGTCATTAAAGCACCCACAACCAGACTTAGATCTGATTATGCAAATAAAGGACTAGTTTAACATTGTTGCAATATCACCAAGCTATACGCTACAACAAACTAAATAAATTGTCTTTGAAACTTAAATGGATTTTATCATTACAGTGTTACTATATCTGGTCGAACCGAGAAACGCTGCAATTAAAGTGATGACGAGGACAAAATCGATGTGAATTGGCATAGCTATGACTCCCAGCAGGTGGGGTTGGACCTGTCTGACCGCAGAGTCTACAAACAGAATGATTGAATTAGCGCACATACCAATATTTATAGTGTACCACCGCCCAAATAGCGAACTGAAGTCATCTAATACATGCAAATCATTAAACAGACATAAAAAATGATTAATTAAAAAACAAGCGCACTGTGACGGGTATACCAAAAACAAATTGCAACAATTTAACCGAACTTGTTTAATGTGTTTTAAGACCGCCACTGTCATCATGACGACCACTACAACGCAGCAACCACGTTAGAGCCAGGGCCGCCATGGAGACTGCTAAATACTATGTATTGTTTGCTTATTCTGATGATATTTGAATGCAAGGTAGCACAGTGCATTAACGTTTACCTCATAGCTCAGTCGCTAGACTTTAGATGTTGAGTTGGAACTATGCCGCAAGCACCATAGATCTAGCTTTAGTCAGAGGCACATGCAAAGAGCAACCCGCACACTCAATTATCACAACATATTATACAATTATAACAACATAGTTAACCAAGGCAAAATCACATTCTTTACTAAACCAAATATTGCTGTGTATTTTAGAAATTACAACACTATCTCGGTCAAATGTTATTAATCAAGAATGCGATGATTATACAAATCGATAAAGCATACTTAAATATATTAATAATTGTCTATACAAAATATAAATATAACCCATTTTCAAATTCTAAATCAAAACCCTAAACGGCGCTAGATATAAATATAATAATTACACCAATCGATGTGTATTACTAAAATAATGATATAATCACACTTACAAATTTTTTATATTTTGCACCGTTTTCAAGTCATCATCAGAAAAACCCAAAACGGCACTACATACTAATACGACAATTGCTTCAATCAATGCGGTATATTTAAATATAAAAATAATTGTCTTTACAAAATTTGGCTATCTTTAGCCGTTTTCAAGATATAGAGCGAAATCCAAAAGGGCAGTAGATATTAAAATAAAAATTTTATTAATTGATGCGTCAGGCGAAATAATGAAAAAATTGTTTTACTAAATTTAAATATCTCTAACCGTTTTCAAGATATAGAGCCAAATCCAAAGGGCACTAGATATCAAAATAAAAATTTTGCTAATTGATGCGCCTAGCAAAATAATAAAAAAATTGTTTTACTAAATTAAAATATCTCTAACCGTTTTCAAGATATAGTGCGAAATCCAAAAGGGCACTAGATATCAAAATAAAAAATTTCACTAATTAATGTGCCAAGTGAAATAATGAAAAAATTGTTTATTAAATTTAAATATATCTAATCGTTTTCAAAATATAGAACGAAATCCAAAAGGCACTACGCGTCAAAATAACAATTACACCAATCGATGTAAAATAACGCAAATATTAAAACAATTGTTTTTGCAAGATTTAGTTATCTTTACCCGTTTTGAGTTATCCGTAAAAAACCAAAAAAGCACAACGTATCAATATAACAATTACACCGGCTGATGTAGCATAATCAAACACGCAAGTCGATGTCTTTACAAAATGTTGATATCTGTAACCGTTTCCGTGTTGTCATTAAAAACCAAAAAGGTACTACATACCAATAAGACAATTACGCCGACGGATTCTTTATGCTCAGATACGCAAATAATTGTCTTTGCAAAATTTAACTGTCTCTAACCGTTTTCAAATTATCATCAAATAAACATTTTTTAACCATAAGGTTTTAAAACGCGATTATTTCGAAAAGCAAGCATAATTTCGAAAAAATAAATCGAAAAATCCCCCTTTAATTAACCCTGGTTCTGATTGAATAACCTTGTCCCATACAATAAATTTCATCCTGATATCTTTATAAACAAAAAAATTTACCAAATGACCTTAAACATGCATTGACATCAAAAGTTTGTACTTACATAAAAACGCTTTGGGCACTTTATAATCGATATATCAACCACTATGAAAACTGCAGCAAAATTAAATTTGCAGGTTGTAACACGATTGTTAACCGGAGAATGGTATAAAGCCAAGTTTTTTCTAAATATTCGTTATCACATGGATGGTGACCGATTTCATTTATCCATCTAGTGGTGGTTAATGTAACCATTAGCCTGGGGTAAAGTCGGCGCAACAGTGAACAGACTTTGAATTAGACTAAAATTAACATTTTGTCATTTGCGGAATTTTTGCCGATCTATGTATCTTAACTGTATGCAAATTTGTGCTATTAATGATTATTATACCGAATAAACTGTATTAGCGCTTATTCTTATTTTCCAATGGGTTGTTAATACTTGTTTTTAAATGAAATGTAATAAGAATTTCATTAACGATGCTTGAACTTGACATTGCTAATGAACAATGCTGTTTTTGGGAAAACGATGGAGAACAAGCGAAAACATTAGAATGTGAAACTTGTGCAAAACTGGGAAGGTAGATATGGAGCCGAAGCCAGGATATCCAGCCCGTTATTTAAAAATGTTACAATCTTCGATGAAAACCTTGTGGCTGTTGAGCTTCTTAAATCGGAAGTATTTTTTAATAAGCCTATATACGTTGGAATGTGCATCCTTGATATGGCAAAGTTGACAATCTATGACTTCCACTATGGATATATGAACGCCGCCTTTGGAGATGGGTGCCGAGTTCTTTACACAGATACAGATAGTCTAATTTATAAAATAGTAAATCTGGATCCTTATGAGACTATGAAGCGGGACTGTTTGCAACGTTTCGATACTGCCGACTATCCTTCCAACAACATTTATAGAATTCCGCTATTTAACAAAAAAGTATTGGGTATGATGGAGGAAAATAATGGGCGTCTTATGACAGATTTTATTGGGTTACGATCAAAGTTGTATGCGACGGAGATTTTAAGACAGCTGAGGAAGAAGAAACTGAACTCTTACGAGAAGAGGAAGAATCACCTGGCATTCGAGACTTTGGTATTACAAAGAAAATTAAAGGGATTAAGAGATCAGTGATAATGAATAGAATCACTTTTGAGGATTATGTTGATTGTATCGAAGATTATAAGGAAGTATTTGTAACGCAGAATTTAATTCGATCATCCAAGCACCAAGTCCACACTATCGCTCACGGAGAAGATTGCCCTAAGCTCGCACGATGATAAACGCCACTTGCTTCTTGGTTCATATGCAACACTACCTGTTGGACATTATTCAATTATGGAGCAAGAGGAAATATAATACTTATTGCAAATGTAGAATATTGATTGTAAATATATTATCCTCAATAAAATTTTATATAGTTTAGTGTTATCCTATTCTTAAAAACTGAATGTAATAGACGGCATGGGTGTCGGTTAAAAGTAACCTGAATTGACTCTCAATTCCTCCTTATGGGGATTTCAATGCTTGGTACAAAAATGACCAGAATGGACCTTAGATTCTCTTATGGGATTTAACATGGGGAAAACCGGTTTTTTGTCCTAGAACATAGGTACCTTACCTACTGTGTTGTTAATAGACCTATGGTTAAGAATTTAATTTAAGAAGATATTAGTGCTTGTAAATAGCATTCGTGTGATAGTGCTTCATTGTTAATTGGACTGAAAGCATCTATAAATAAGGCATATACTGTTAATTAGACTTGTGAACAGTGAGTAATAAAGACTTTGATTACTACTTGTTTTAAATTAGTGAAACGCAGTAGTAGTAGCCCGCTACAATACATTTCGTGTAATATGATAATAGATTAACTAGGTAATAACACTCTGCTTTCAGTGGATTGTGTATACGGTTTCCTTATTTTTTTGTGCACATCCAAGGTGCCAGGTTATAAAATCATATTTTCTACCCAACTTCGAAAGAGGTTTTACATAAATGATCTACATGATTGTGGTAAGAATTCTTAACCACCTTTTTTAACCTTTCTCAATTCGTTCCATTCAAACTATTTTAAGTAATTGTTTGTAGATTTTCAGGTGGATGTCACAAAAAAACTGCCTAAAATGTATCAAAGTTTCCTAACAAAAATCCAGCCTTAACACTATTTGTATTTATAGTCTATAGGGGCGGCAAATTATATTTTGCACCCTGCCGGCAGATACCCTTGGCTGGGCCCTAGTAAAATTCACAAACAACTTAACTTTGGTCGTTGAATGATAAAACAATAACATAAATATACACAACTTTAGTTCTATCAAAAAGAAAAATCGTTATTGTTGCAAAAATACGACACTTCTTTTTCGATAACTCAATTAATCTATTACATATTGCCTTTGTAATTTAAACCAAAATATTCTGAACTAATAATCTGGCAAGTGTAGCATATTATTTTATTTAATTTTATTTTTGCCGTACTATCGGAATGTCATACTAATTTGTAATGCTGACTAAGCTAGGACAGGTTAAAACATAAAACGCCCTAAGATTATCATCAATTTTTAATGTGGTTATTTTTCATGTTCGGTGTATAGAAATTTATGAAAAGTTTGTTGACTGTATGCTCGTCTTACTAAATAAATAATTCCCTAACAGTTCATCGCCTCTAACATTTACAGTCAAGGTCAGCACGATATGAGGATGATGAATTATATTCTGAACAAATAATTTAGTAGCTATTCGACTTTGTTACAACACATACTAGTTTAGTTTTTCTTTCATTATAGTGAGCTTGCTGAATAAAACAAAATTCAATTAGTGTAAGATTAAATAATTACCTAGAAACAAATTTTTAATACATGCCATGAATATACGACCTCTATCGAAATCTCTACAAGAGAAAGCGGAAAAGGAACTAAACGAAGTACCTGGTCAACTGAATGAAAATATTGCAATATTAAAAATTGGCTAGTGAAACAGGAACATTTAAAGTATAAAGATGGTAAGTTTTAAACTTGCTTATAAGAAGGTATCTAAGTGCGATTGTATTAATTCGAAACTCTATAAAAGTATTAATCGTATAGTTCATTCCAAATAAGAATAAAGTAGATAACCTTGTACTCAAGGTGGATTTACACAGCTTAAAAAAATTTAAAAATGTAGGAAATTTGAAACTATAAATATTGATTAGAATTTGTTACGCATATTTACACGAGAGATATTTGTTGTAATGCATGGGATCTCGCCTAAATTAAATTAATTCGTAGCACTCCTGCTCCTATAATTGCGTATTTAAATACAACTTCAAAGATTAAAACATACCAAATTGTTTAACATAGGACAATATGGCAATATATGACAAAAAAAGACATAACTCACAATTAGTTAGCGGTCTGGCATGTTGGCAGCGATTCCCTGCTTAAGTCTTACCATAATATATAATTTAACACTTTTCCTTTCCTTTCTTTTTAATAATAATAACAAATATAACCAGTTTAACACGTTGGCTGCGGCCCCAGATATTTTAAAAGCGCCACAGGTGCGGTTCGGGACATAGTACTTGTTCGTGTTAATCAGGTAATATTTCATTTCCTTATAAATAGATATCATGTAGATATGTTAAAGTTCTTTAAAAACCGTCAGGTTGCTAATATCTATGTAAATCTAGATAAGAAAAAGAAGAAGAGTATTGAAGACCTAGACCAAGTTATATTAGTCAAATTATTAGAAATATAGGTTGTGAAGGGTATATTTGAACTTTTTAGATTAGCACAGAGTAGAAAAGAATTTAGAGCTGTCTCAAATCGACCTTCAGTACGGCAGTTTGTTAGTACATCAATCAACTAATAATTTGTCGATAAGTAACATCTATGAGCAAGGTCGCCCACAGAATAATTTGTAGAGGGGGTCAAGACTACTTTCAAAAATATTAGTTATGTTACACAAAGGATTTTTAATAAGTTTTTGGACTCCCTGCTCATGACGGTGGATATTATTGGTATAAGTTTTTTGCGATTCGATTCAATCAAATCCCGCTCAGCTTCATTTATTTGAGAGGTAATTGATAGACGTTTTCCTTCAATAATTTTTGTAAAACTAGAAGCTTTTATAGTTTAATCACGATGCCATTCGGTTGTAGCATGTGCTTTTGCAGAAGCGACAAAGTCATGATATTTTGTGAAGGGCTTCACAATGAAAGAACCAAGAATCCCTCTTTTAACAGTTGGCCGAAAAACTACGCAATATTTGCAAAGTGCGCCTTTGAGTTTTGGAGTATACGCAAGCCAATCGTATTGTTGAAGCCAGTCATATCTAAAAGCACGTCTTCTTTCTTCGGAATCGTTCTTGAAATTATATTTAGGATCTGGTTTGTAAGGATTTGTTAATAATGAAAAGCGAACATCGTCGGAAAGTGTTTCATTTGAGTTAACAAAATTGCCCAAATCGAGCATGTACTCATTCTTATCAGTAGAAAGATTGGTGTCATATTCACATGTGAGAGATTTTAAAGTATTAGGTGACGAACTACCAGCTTTATTTAGATCATTGACACTATTATGTACTATACTATTACACTCAAAAATAGCATTAGCGCCAGCACCGCTACTACTACAGCCTATGCTAGATGATTCTTTTAGTTCATTTCGTTTGAAAAATTTTCTAATATCCATTGTTAGTATTGTTACTGATCTTAGATCTGAATTTCTGAAAATAACACGCTTTACTTTTCTGATACTTCAAAAGAAGAGATTTGTTAATCAAATAGACTTTAAAGAAAAAAAAATAAGAATCTCCCAATTGCAAATAAATATTACTTTTAAATATGTATTCTCACGCATTAGGTACATTAGTACTTACTGCTATCCTATCCGTAACTAAACTGTAACTGCAATCTTCGGTCTTCTTTAAAAACAAAAACTAGTAATTACACTACTTATCAACACTGATAACAATAACTACAAGGAAAAGGACCAATCAATATCTATCAACATACACGTCTTCTACTAATTCAACAGTCAGATAA
The DNA here is from genome assembly GCA_036346225.1 of Platerodrilus igneus. Lineage (NCBI taxonomy): Eukaryota > Metazoa > Arthropoda > Insecta > Coleoptera > Lycidae > Platerodrilus > Platerodrilus igneus. Next base: position 1,883,937 of record JARFIW010001219.1, read on the forward strand.
AGTTTCCTAAGTCACAAATTAATAGTACACCGCATTCGAAAAACACTGAATACAAACTGAAGTTACTGAAGATATAGACGTACTTTACTGTTATAGATAAAGAATATATTTTTTCTCAGAATAGAACACAATGAGACATTTGTAGAACATTCCAAAGATTTAGTTGTGGAGTACCTGAACCTGTACAATAAGAAAGAAACCATTATGAAAGCCTTTATTTATATTTCGTTTGAATAGAAACTTTCAGGGTAAAGATATTTAGATATTAAAGAATGAAAATAACAGTTTTGTTATAGGCGGTTAGGGTTACTATTGTAAGGTAATCGCATTAATTCGCATTTCCTGCTTAAAATGACATACAAAGTCGGTCTATTTATAGTTAGACAATAGGCATACCTGTAGTGTAATCTCAACATAGTGAAATCGTAATCTTCTTCAATCTCTAGTGAAGGTGCACTTCGTGTTGCGATTTCTAACGGAAAAAAAACCAAATGAACATATTCATGGGGGGTCAGGCGACCCCCATTGACCCCCTTTGTGGGCGGCCTAGTCTATGAGAGTGTAGTTTGAACAGTTGCAAGGCCGATGAAGTCATATAGTTGGTTTACAATTGTCAATTACAAACTATATGAATACACGGTCAAAGATACTTGATATCTCCACTCAATGTAATTTTAAATTCGTATTTTTAGCTCTTTTAGAAATTTTTTTGCTGTTTTTTTGTTTATGGATAAGACCAAACCATCAACACAGAAATAGCTATCATAAGTCTTTGACTATTGCAATTACAGTAAACAAGGAGGGGTCAGACTTACTTTGTATAAGTTCATAATTCAATACGACTGAAGTGAATTTGGACTTCCAGCAATAAGGAGGTTAACCATATGAACTTTTTTGAAGTAGACACAAACAACCAGGCACATCACTATGGCCATCAAGTAGTTTCATGTAAACTCCTCTGAAGGTCACAATAAAGGAATGCAGTTTCAATATCAAACTGATTTGTGAAGAAATCAATGAAATTGCATTTTTATTTGAACAAGAACACACAAAACAAATTAATGGCAACTTTTGTAAAACAACAGCAATACTGTCAACACTTTTTATCAAATACACATGCAGTGCTAATAGTTTATTACAACATCACAAAGATATATAATGTATACATCCATACACTACAATATTTCAAAATAAATAATTGATATTCAATAAACGTAAAAATATATTTAGTTCGGTTTTTGTGTACAATATGTAAAGTCTTGACACATTAAAACGTGTTTAAAATGGTTCAAAATTCTATTTGATATTGGTACATTATCAACACCCCTATTTAGTCGCTCAATTCATCATTGGATAATTCTTCGCTTGAACTTTCCATTCCTAAATTGATGACAATCTTTTCTACCATTTCTTCTACTATTCCGTCTAAATCCCACATTCGCTTTTCCTCCTTAACTATGTGGTCAATACAATCTTTCCATCGCTCTGCAGTTACTGTAGATATAGCTCGATTGAAAAGCACTTTCACATCAGCAAGTTTATATGTTGTGTTATTAGGTGCTACATAATTTTTTATTTGTGCCCATATCAGCTCGACTGGATTTAAAGTGCAATGGAAAGGAGGCAAACGTAATATAGTTCTTCCAGCACTCTTTACCAGTTCATCGATAACATATGGTGTTGCATGTAAAAGGGAATGTTGTTTGACTAATTCCAACAACTGTAATTTTAATAAATGCATCTCAGTTGTAACTTTGAGTAGGCGTTTTCTCTGATTTCATGCTATGATATGGGGCATTATCTATCACAATTACAGAATTTTCCTCTAAAGCAGGTAATACGCCTTCGAGCCACTGTTTAAATACATCACCATTCATGTCTTCATGATAATCACCTAATAAAAATTATTATAAAACACAAACTATATATATTATTAATCCTACCAGTTTTCTTTGATTCGAAGATCAATAAACTTCCATCAACAAATCCTGTGTCGCTACCAATATGTACAATTATCATACGCTTTCCTTTGCCTGATGGATCATTTACGCCAGAAGAAACCCCTTCAATTAAAGCTTGCCTTGCAGTTTTAATTGTTGTATCATACCAAACTTTATTTTTTACATGACCTGCATTCAACCATGTCTCATCTGTGTAATAGACTTTTGTCCCTTCGTCGCGATATTTTTTTATTGCGGTTAAGTAAGTCCGCTAAAGAACTATTTCAGGTTTTTCAATTAAAATAGGTTTTCTTGTTCTTTTGTCGTATTTAAAGCCTAATTTCTTCAACACTCTGTACAAGGATGTATGACTGAAGTTAGGTAATGAATCATCACCATTAACAACGGTTAACACCTTCGATACAGTTGGCAATTCGTTGCAAAGGTAGAATGAATGCGCATGTCTTCGAATTCCCATTTTCTCAAAATCATCAAGCTTTTCAAAGACCGTTAAGCATTTTCTATTTTTCTTTGGTGAACGTGCGATACCAGAATCTTTAATTTGTTTAATTGAATTCCACACTGTGTTTTGTCCAATGCTTGTGTCTATATCAGTACGTTTCACAGCAGCAGTCTTACTGAGGTTCTTAGCAATGTATGTTAAATACGTGTTATATGCTATAAATTTCTGACCACTGTGAATTATCTTTCCACTTCGATTTTTTAATAATTGCTGCTCTTGCTCGGCCATCTTTCGAATTGGATGCTAAAATAGTAATATCCGTGTATTTAACCCATAATTAGTGTAAATTAATCGACATACCTCCACAATAATAAAACTCCAAGGAAGTGAGTTCTGACAAGAACTATTGTATACCAGTTTACAAAAAGAAACAAAATTATAAATGAAAATTAAAAATGACTAAGAAAACACAATAAAGCATAAGGTTGATCAAAAACTTAAAGGATGTCAAACGATGGATATTGATTGAATGTCATTTATTTATCAAGGACATTTAATATTTTTAGAATTACCCACAGCATTGCCAGTTTTAAGTGCAATTCTTATTCTCACCAACACATAATTTAAGTTTAGTGGTATCAATCAATTAGCATTTTGTCGTGTTGTTGTAAATACAAATTAATTATAATTTCTATATTATATATACAGAATCCCTATAGTAGGGGATAAAGAATACTACTATAGTAAGCCTGCTTATCGTAAAAGGCGATTAAAAGGTGCAGCAAGGGGCAGCAGCCCTGCTGGCTAAAAGATATTGGAGGTGGGTCGGTTGGTCTCGGGCGATCCTTAATAATTTACAAGCTTGTTGGGGGTTGGCCGTGACGGATAAGGCTTTTTGCTAAAATCTTTAAAAACTGCGTTGTGGAAAGATATGGGAGCCTACCACAATATTTCCCAGGTGTGCGTGGCCTAAAACACGAAATACATATGATGGAGAGCTCACAAGTAAAATTCTTGTCCGAAGGTAAAATACTCCCTCATTCAGATCTCCGGGAGCGGGTACTTGGGGCTCTTCATCGTAAGAATATAAAACAACAGTTCGATTTAATGATAGGGACTTGGAATGTAAGGTCATTACTTAGAGTAGATAAGTTAACGAATTTATTAGTCGAAATGAGAAAGGAAAAGGTGGACATTTTAGGTATTAGTGAGGTGAGATGGCCAGATAGTAATGACTTTTGGAAAGATAATTATAGAATAATTACAACTTCTTAAACTAATGGACAGGCAGGCGTAGGAATAGTGTTAGGTAAAAGATTAGGGCATAAAGTTAAAGAGTACTTACAATTTAGTGATAGAATAATTATGGTTAGATTGAGTACAAAACCCACAGACACTGTTTTAGTACAGGTTTACATGCCAACAACTCAGTACGAGGATGAGGAAGTAGAAAAGGTATACGAGGATATAAATAGTATAGTGAGAAAAGTAAAAGGAGATGAGAATTTAATAGTTATGGGCGATTTTAATGCGTCAGTGGGAGAAGGTAGTGAGGAAAAAATGGTAGGAAAATTTGGGTATGGCAGACGAAATGATAGAGGAGAAAGATTAGTTGAGTTTTGCCAGGAACATAGATTAGTAACTGTAAACACCCTATTCGAACAACATGTTAGGAGAAGATATACCTGGAAAGCGCCAGGTGATAGGGCTAGATACCAAATAGATTATATTTTAGTTAAACAAAGATTTAGAAACCAAGTTAAAAACTGTCGTTGTTATCCAGGGGCTGACATAGATAGCGATCATAACTTAGTTAAAATGAAGTGTAAACTAAAATTCAAAAAATGGAGAAAGGTTAAAAGAGAGGGATGGGATCTAGGTAAGCTTAATGATAGTAGGGTAAAAGAGGAATATAAACAAGTGTTAGATAATAAGAGCAAAGAGATAGCTGTAGGAGGGAACGTAGAAAATAGATGGAAAGAAATAAAACTGACTGTACATGATACAGCCACACAGACTATAGGTAAGAAAAAAATAGAAGCGAGAAAACCGTGGGTAACAAAGGAGACATTAGATTTAATAGAGAATAGAAGAAAGCTTAAACCTTTCAGAGAAGTGGATAGTGAAAGTAAGCAAAAATATAATACAGTTAGAAATAAGATAGTACATGAGTATAGAAAAGCTAAAAATAAATGGATGGAGGTGAATTGTAAGGGAATACAAGATGATTTGAGAGTAGGTAAAACAGACAGGGCTTACAGGGCAGTTAAAATGTTTTTTGGGGAAGATAGGAAAAAATATAATGGTATTAGAAACGAGAATAATGAGCTTCTAATAAATAAAGTTGAGGTAGCAGATAGATGGAAAAGATATTTAGAAGATTTATATAAGGGAGACGATATGGATGAGTTAGAGAACGACCAAGAAGAGGATGTAGAAATAGGGTTCTCAATATTAAGAGAGGAATTTGATAGAGCTGTTCGGAATCTTAAACTAAATAAAGCGCCAGGGATAGACGATATTGCCGCAGAATTAATAAAATATGCAAGTCTGAAAACTTTAGACCGATTATATGAACTAGTAAAAGTAATATATGACACAGGTAAGGTTCCAATAGATTTCGAAAAAATATTATTATCGCAATCCCAAAAAAGTCAGGAGCTGATAGGTGTGGAATTTTAGAACGGTTAGTTTAACTTCCCACGCTTCCAAAATACTAACAATAATAATTAAAAATGGAGTAGAAGCTTTGACTAAGAATTATTTAGGCGAAGACCAATATGGTTTTCGTAAAGACAGAGGGACTAGAGAACCGATACTAATGATTAGGGTAATTATCGAAAAAAGGTTACAAAAAAATAAAAAGACTCATTTCGCGTTTATAAATTTAGAAAAAGCATTTGATAGGGTTAATTGGATTGTTATGTTCAGGGTTTTGCAAAAAATAGGAATCTCTCATAGGGATAGAAAAATTATTTACAGTCTATATAAAAACCAAAGCGCAGTAATTAGATTTGATGAAATAGAAAAGGAAGCTAAGATTAGAAATGGTGTTAGACAGGGTTGTATACTGTCTCCCTTGATTTTTAATGTTTATATTGAGGAAGCTTTAAACTTAGCTAGAGAGAGAAAAGAGATAGGTATTAGTGTACAGGGACAGAAAATAGACATGTTACGTTTTGCAGATGATATAGCCATTATAGCAGAGTCTAGAAAAGAGTTAGGAGAGTTTTTAAATATTTTAGATGAGATACTACGGAGTAACTATAGTATGACAATTAACTCAGTAAAGACAAAGATAATGACAAGTGAGTTACAGCCTAGTTCTAAACCAAAATTAAAAATAGGTAATTCCGAGTTAGAGGAGGTTATTTAGGTAGTATAATTACAAAGGATGGACGTAACAGAAGGGATATAGTAGCTAGAATAGCTCAAGCTAGAAAAATGTTTTTAAAAAAGAAAAACTTACTAATAGCTAATAGTATTAGTTTAGATAATAGAAAAAGTTTCTTAAAGTCGTACATATGGAACGTTCTACTATACGGTAGTGAGACTTGGACAATTAAAGAAGTAGATAAGAAAAAGATAGAAGCTTTTGAAATTTGGTGTTATAGGAGAATGTTAAAGATTAGTTGGATAGATAGAGTAACAAACGAGGAAGTTTATAGAAGGATAGGTGAGGATCCCTGTATGTGGAAACAATTGAAGGTCAGGAGAGATAGAATGATAGGGCACCAGTTAAGACATGACGGACTATTTAGTAAAGTCTTAGATTATAGACTACCAAGTAAAAATAAAGTAGGAAGGCCTAGACAAAGCTATATTACTCAAATTATTAGAGATTTAGGTTATGAAGGGTATGTAGACCTTTTTAGACTAGCTCAGAATAGAAAAGAATTTAGAGCTGCGTCAAACCGACTTTAAGTAAGATCGAAAACAAAACAAAAAAAAATCAGTTAACTAAATGTCACCAGGACATAACTCACAATTAGTTAGCGGTCTGGCATGTTGGTAGCGTTTCGTTGCTTAAGCCTTACCATAACATATAATTTAGCACTTTTCCTTTTTGAAGCGGATAACCAGGCTATATTTCATTTCCTTATAAATGGTAATCATGTAAACATGTTAGAGGTTGCTAATATCTATGTAGAGCCAGCTGGGTAGGAAAAAGATAGAAGGATATAGGAAGACCTAGACCAAACTATATTAGTCAAATTATTAGAAATTTAGGTTGTGAATCGTATGTAGAGCTTTTAGATTATCACAGAATAGAAAAGAAGTTAGAGCTGCGTCAAACCGACCTTAAGTAAGGTCGAAAACAAAATGATAATGATATATACAGAATAATTATTAATTTCATATTTGAGTGATTATAAATCGTGACTAGCCTAAATTAATTTCCATAACTCGTTTTTATTGCAAATATGACAACGGCGCATTACATATATTTTAAATACAAATTTTTAGTATTAAGCTGTGTAAATCAGCATCGTGTTTTAACCAATCAAATCGAAGGCTGAACTTTCCTATACCTTTCATCGCTTTATCCTTAGCTGGAATGGACTATAGTGATATTTTATTCGAGTTCAAAGGCCGCCACTTTTCTAATTGTAGCTACTCAAGTTGACCGAACCAGTGAATAACATCTTCAAAAGATCCTTCTCGATTGTTTAATAAATACATAATTAACTATTACTCTCTTTTAACTTTTTATTTGAAAGAAACGATCCATATTTTATGACTTGCAATGTAAAATATTCTCGTAGTTGTTCATGCTTTTCTGCAGTTTACCAATTTAGGAACGGCAACGAAAAACGGTGGACAAAGCAAGCGTCGTATGGAGTACAATGAGAATGACATGCTAGCGTTAAAATGAATACTAAAAATTATGATAAAAATATTAACAAAATTGATTTGAATATCTTATTAAGTTTCTTATAGGTCACAAAAAGATGATTTACGGATCTATTTCTATTTTTAATTTTTCTTAGAATAATCTCTACAGCAAGGATAAATAAATTAGTGTAATTTGCTATTTGTTTAACATAAGTTCAAGTTGCTTATTAAACCCGTTTTCATATAAATAATTGTAATTAAATCTGATGATTATTATAAACTACTACAGATGTTGGTTGTGAAATATTTTCAACTAATGTTGATTGTGCGAATGGATAAATTGGAAAACTATTAATTCGACAAATGTTCAAGTGTTGGGGGATTTTGGTAGCCGCAGCCTGCTTAATCCCCTTCTCATACTACTGAATATCGGAGAAATAGGATAAATATTTAAAAACAATAGAAAGGGAACCGAACTGCATCTATTAAGAAAGGAGCAGCGGATATGCTTGAAAGCAACAAACATAAAGACGAAGAAAAAAATTGTTTAAAGCATAAGTGTGGAGGGAGCTAGGTTACAAATAAAATATATATTACATCATGCTTTAAAATCGACCAATTAAGTTGTGACCTTCAGCAAACTTAAATTAGTGAAGTAGAGTGCATTTTTGCTGCCAATCATATAACTCAATGTACTTTAACGGCTGCTGAAAAACGTTTAAAATTTTTTTTAAAATTTGCATGTTTAGATAATAATCACAATAAAAAATAATATTTCATAATGCTGATGTAGTCTATTGTATTGGGTTTTTGATGTGGTGCTGCGTTTGTTTGCAATTCGGCGTCTATGCACAATACGATATCTTACTTTAAGCTGAATGTATTTTTTCATTACAAAACTCGTAACTCCATTTCGAATGGACCTGCACCTTGCCGAAGTTCTAAATTACTAGAACAGGTGAAATGGCATGAGCGTTCTGATGAGCTAAAGAGCCAACCTACAGGTCCAACCAAAGTAGTAGGGTCGTTAGTTAACAACCAGACTAAGACAGGTCCCCGAAAGAGGGCAGCGGCTCTTTTGGTACTTAGATTGGCAGAGACCATAGGGGTCGGTATGGCAGTCTAAGACACACTACCGCGATGTGGAAGGCAACGGGAAATCACCACATTATCTCTCAAGTACACAGCGTACTTAAGTTGTTACAAACATGATGGCATTCTCTGGGGTAAAAGATTCCGGAGTTAAAATAGTCCCCCATTCGGATCTCCGGGAGGGGACTACTTCGGAGGATGCGATCGGAAAGTTAAAAATAAGAGTCGGGAACATTCTGCGAGTCGGAGCGTGGAATGTTAGAACCTAAAAATCGAAATGAATAGGTTATCACTAGACATAGTAGGGATCAGCGAAGTTCGATGGCCAGAGGCGGGGAATTTTTGGAGTCGAGACTTCAGGGCAATGCATACAGGAGCACAGGAAGGAAATTTGGGTGTGGGGATAGTTATGCGGAAAAAGATAGAATACTGTGTAGAAAATTACTTACAAAAGAATGAAAGAGTACTCATTGTTAGATTAGAATCTAAACCGGTAAACACAGTAATAATATAACTATACATGCCCACCTCTAGCTACAGTGACGAAGAGGTAGAAGCGATCTACAAACATATCGAAGACATATTAAGATACGTAAAAGGACATAAAAATTTAATAATTGCGGGGGATTTTAATGCAGTGGTAAGTGAGGGTAGGGAAGAAGCGGTAGTAGGTTTATTTGGTTTAGGCACGAGAAACGACAGGGGAAATAGGCTGGTAGAATTTTGCGACAAGAACAATTTAATCATCACAAACACATTTTTTCAACATCATGCTAGAAGACGATATACGTGGAAGATGTCAGGAGATATAAGAAGATATCAAATAGATTACATTCTTGTTGGACAACGGTTTAGGAATCAAGTAAAAGACTGCAGAAGCTACCCAGAAGCAGATATAGATACTGACCACAACATCGTAATTATGAAGGCCGCACTTAAATTTAAAAATCTGAAGAAAAAAAAAGTAAAAAGGCACTTGGACTTAAAGAAACTAAAAGATAAAGTTATTTAAGAAAGATTCGAAAAAAAGTCAAATGAATTGCTGAATGATATCGGGAAAATATCTGATACTAAGGATGTAGAAACAGAATGGAATAACATTAAATCCAGTCTAGACATGGCGGTCAGAGATATTCTGGGGTATACACAAAAAGAAAATAAGAAACCATGGATAACAAAGGATATTCTGAATTTAATAGAAGAAAGACGAAAATACAAAAATAAATCAGACGAATCAGAAAAACAGAGATACAAAGCCATAAAATGGGAAATTATTCGCAAATGCAGGAAAGCTAAAGAACAATGGATTGATGAAAAGTGCAAAGAGGTACAAACGAAGATGGAAATAGGAAAGACGGACGAAGCATACAAATTAATTAGAATGAATTTTAGGGATATAAAACCGTATAGCAAAAATATAAGGGACGCACAAGGAAACGTCATTATAGAAAACGTAGAGAAAGTGGGTAGATGGCAAGAATATATAGGGAATTTATATGCAGGAGAGGAACTAACTGCATTAGAACAGGAATCAGACATTGAAAATGATGACTTGGGATATCCTATACTTAGAGACGAGTTTGAATTAGCATTAAAGAGTCTGAAAAATGGTAAGGGCCGGGTACAGATAAGGTGCAAGCAGAAACTCTAAAAGCCGCTAGACAAGCAGTATCAGAACGTCTCCAACTTGTAAGCTATATGTATGAGACAGGCAAGATACCCAAAGATTTCAAACGTAGCATCATAGTAACTATACCAAAAAAGAAAAGCGCGGATAGATGTGAAAATTTTCGAACAATAAGTTTGACAGCACACGTGTCAAAAATATTAACTAGAATTGTACAAAGACGAATAGAAAAACGAGCGGAAGAAATACTAGGAGAAGACCAGTTTGGGTTTAGGCGAAACAGGGGAACACGGGAGGCTATTTTAGCTTTGAGAGTGATAATGGAGAAAACAATAGAAAAAGGGGAAAACATGTATATAGGGTTTGTAGATCTTAAAAAAGCATTCGACAATGTAAATTGGAAAAAAAATTTTGACATACTCACAAAAATTGGAATGAGTATAGGGATATACGAATAGTACATAGCTTATACAAAGAGCAAACAGCAGTAATAGAATTAGACCAGGAACGTAGAGAAGTAAACATTAGGAAAGGAGTGAGACAGGGATGTGCCCTATCCCCATTGATTTTTAACTTGTACATAGAAGAGGCAATGAATACTGTCAAATGCAAGAAGACATTTGGAATTAATATGCAGGGACAAAAAATTGATATGCTTAGATTTGCAGATGATATAGCGGTATTAGCGTCTAGCAAGGAAGAGTTGGAAGCTGCTCTTAATGAAATGGAAACGGTTCTAACAGAGAGATACGGTATGAAAATTAACAAAACTAAAACTAAAGTTCTAGTATGCAAAGGTGGGGAAAATAAATCAAAACCAAGAATAGAAGTATGTAACACGAATTTACAAGAGGTTAAGGATTTCTGCTACCTAGGAAGCCAAATATCGCAAGATGGGAAAAGCACAAAAGATATAAAACAAAGATTAGCACAAGGTCGTGCTACATATAACAAGAAAAAGCAACTACTGTGCTCAAAGACCACAAACATAGGAACAAGGAAAAGATTGCTTAAAACATATGTGTGGAGCACAGCACTGTGCGGCTGTGAAGCCTGGAAAGTAGGAGAAGCGGACAAGAAAAAGGTAGAAGCCTTTGAAATGTGGTGCTACAGACGTATGATGCAGATATCATGGACAGACAAAGTTAAGAACGAAGAGGTACTAAAAATGGTAGGGGAAGAAAGAAATATGTGGAAAACTGTAAAAAATAGAAGAGATAGGATGATAGGCCACATACTACGGCATGAGGGAATAGTGCGGAATATATTAAAAGCAGAGATAGGAAAAAAGAGAAGAAGAGGCAGACCTAGGTTAGATAGTAAAAGATGTAGGCTGTAGGGGTTTCAGGGAGATGTGTAGGCTAGCCCAGAATAGAAATCAATGGAGGTACGCATCCAACCAATCCCAAGATGGATAAACTAATGACGAAAAAATAACTGTGCTTGAACATGAAGTAACTACAAGAATTGGTTGGGCAATATTCTCGAATGATGTTAAGTGTGTGAAAGGATTTACTGGAAAACCATTATTTCGGCAAATGTCTAAGTGTTGGGGGATCTTGGTAGCCACAGGTTGCTTAACCCCCTTCACTGAATCTCGGTGAAATAGGGCATAAAATTAGAAAACAATATAAGGGGAACAGGCTGAATACACATGCTGTGTGAGAATTTCAGGGAACTATGTAGACTAGCTCAGAATATAAATAAGTGCAGGTACGTGTCCAACCAGTTTTGAGACGGAAAACCTAATGACGAAAAAAAAACAAGCGCAGATTAATCTGATGATTAGTATAAACAACTAGTTGTTGGTTGCTAAATATCTGCAACTAAGGTTAACTGTGCGAAAAGATAAATTGGAAAATGTATTAAATCGCTAAATGGTTAAGTGTTACGGGAACTTGGCAGCCACAATTTGTGTACCTCCCTTCACAACCACTGAAGGTCGGAGAAATAGAGCATATAACTGTAAAACAATAGAAGGTGATCAAACTGCATCTAACAAGAAAGAACAGCGCCTGTGAGGAAAGACAACAAACATAGAATAAGAGGAAGATTGTTGAAAGCATATGTGTGGAGCACAGCACAGTATGCCTATGAAATACGAGCAGTCTGAAACGCAGACAGAAAAACGGTAGCAGCCTTTTGAAATGCCGTGCTTCAGATGTATGAGGACGATAACATGGACAAACAAAGATAATAACAAATAAGTTATAGAAATAGTAGGGGAACAAGGATATCTGGGGAAAAAAAGAAATAGAAGGGCGAAATACGTTCTAAGACATTTTTGGGGAATAGTATGAGATATATTACAAGCAGAGATAGGAAAAAAGAGGTAGTTGTAGACCTAGATCAGATAGTTATAGATGCAAACTGTGCAAATTTCAGAGAAATCTGTAGGCTAGTTCAGAATAGGAAACAATGATGGTACGCGTCTAACCAGTTCTAGGACTGAAGACCTAATGATGATGATAAACTCGTAACTGAGGTTAGATGTTGTGTGTTTCGCCTACTTAATTTTTGTGTTTTCCGCTGTGTGCTTAGGTAATACGTTTAAACTCAGTGTTGGGACTTATTGTAATTAGGTGTGGGTAATTGGAGTTTTTTGTCGCGTTAGTAGCTTAATGAGTTGTTTTTGAAAATACGAAAACTCGAGAATTATACCAACCACGAACTTACAGATACGGTGGAAATTTCGAACATTTATTGTGAAATAAATTCGTGTGCGTTATGATTCAAAATAGCACCTACAATACGTAAATTATTCCCTAAAAAACATATGACAAAACAGCAGTCCTAAAACTTTTACTTAAGTTGACTTAGGTCGGGAATTTAAAAAGCACTCCAAGAGAAAAATGTCATATGTTTTTGTTTAGATAGTCATTCTCCATCAACTCCTAAATTTAATCACAAAATTAATGCCATCCTGTATATCTTTCAAAGGTAACATTACTACAGTGTAACTAAGTATACATTCCTGCCTCGTGAGGGTATCAAATTAACAATAAAATAATAGGGCATGACCCCTGAACCTAAAGTACCCAAACGTTTCGGAACATTGCCTCGCAAGCTTGCTACAGTCTGTGAGAGGGTGAAGTTCATTAAGCTACAACACACTAAGATATAAATTTAGATTGTTTTATTAACTGTACAACTAATTAAACCTTAACCTAATGACATATGACTACAAAATATATACAATATTTGCCGTTATATACAATAGGGCGCCACCGTAAGAGAGGGGAAGGCTTACGGACTTTATCAAGGTATTATCACTCGTTGCACTTTGTTCTAGAAAATGGAAAATGATTGTCACAAATACGCACGCAGAAAATTTTAACACTGCACTACTGTGGAGCTTTATAGTCCCCGGCTAGCTACACACTATATGACTAAACAAAATTAATGTCTAAATTCCTTAGGACTAGTCTACTTTTTAAGGATATAAGAAACGATTTCGGGTTCAAACACCCAAATACAATAATTAATTATATATACAGTATTCTAATAAGGTTACCTACTGTGACCCACGCTCTCAGTTAACAAAGGTGTCTCCAACTAACGGAACATGAAACGACCTTTTTACCGGTCAACTATTACTGTAACGGAACTCGTTCAAGTACAACAAAGATTATCACTACGGGGGTCCTTTACTACTATACCCAACCTGAAAATTGCGTAATCAGGTAGGTTTCGTTGCTAGGCTATTGCGTGAGCCCCCAGGCTACCGTCGAAATAACAATGAAGCGGTGTACCCTGCTGAAGTCTCCCTGTCTGCCTAAATAAGTACACAGGGAATAAAATTTCAACGCGTGCAACTTAAGCCCAAACTCAGAGCTTTAATCTGAACGTCGGTATTTTTACAAAACGTCGGCACAATTTAGTTAAACAATTACGGATATTTAATTCATAACACAACCCTTGAGTTCATTATTTAAAAAAATACCATACACTCTGTTTTAGTAACTGGGAAAGTACTTACTCAGAATAAAATAAAAAAAAAATTAATTTACTTTCAGAAGTACAGAAATAAACCACCTGTCTGTCGGAAGTGTCGAAATAAAAAAAGCCCTTTCCATTCCACGCTGAACTCCTTATATACCTTTAAGTTAATTGAAAAATACCTAGTCCAGTTTAGCTCTTATACTCGAAAAGGTTAAGCCTGTCATAAATCTTAAAAGTTAATTAAAACTAACAATTGCTTTAGGATAACCAAAATCTCCTCACAAGAAAACTCCGAAACTATAATTTTAGTTAAGTACCCAAACTAATTGAAAGTTATTTAGACAACTCGGGCTGCTTTATACATAACTAGGGTCTTAGCTACTTGATTGACATCTATTAGTAGATACTACTAATCTGGCACGTTAAGTGCCTTCCAAGTAAAGCTTCGTACCTTGGGAATGTTAATTAAATCTTTGGATTATATTTTCCAAGAACCCTGCTCTGGCTACTTGGGAACGGAGCTTTTGAAGCCGTTTAAAATCGCAGACATAATTATGCTACAAAACCGTTATCCTAATAATTGAGACGCTAAAATTAAACTAGAAAATAAACCAATTTGAGAAATAATAGAAAGTTATATTTACATAACCGACTGTACTAAAACAGTATGTTACAACAGCTATGTCTACATACAATTATATAAATAAAATTCATACACTATTAAATAATCCAAATCCAAATACATACATAGAAATAAATAAAGATTCAAGAATTAGTATTCAAAACAAGACTTTAAATATTATTAAAAAATTTAAAAACTAAAAACTTACAACTGAAACTTTACCCAAAATTCATAAAAATGATTATCCAATGCGTCCAATAGTGGTTTGTAATAATTGCTCTACAGAATTTACTGTTACGAACTACTGTTAGGCAACCCGTCAAACACACAGCTGCATAACCGATGGTATATATTACTGAATTCTCGAACCTTCTAGCAAACAGTAGAATATGAGTCATCTATTCAATTGTAGGGGATTAATGTAAGAAGTTAGTCTATATCAGAATGTCGAATATAAATTATATCGTGTAAAGTTAAATAGTTAAGCTTTTGGAAGTCCAGGAGTAAACATTAATTTGTATTATGTGAAAGTGTATATTGTACCGACAGCTGTACATAAATAGACAAAGGTGTGATAAATAAATTATAGTAGTGTTTAGTGTTGGTAAGAAGACTTATAGTTAAGGAACTAGTTTAAGAAGATATTAGTGCTTGTGAATTCATTAGCGTGATAGTGCTTGATTGTTAATTGGACTGGAAACATCTATAAATAAGACTTATACTGTTAATTAGACTTGTGAACAGTGAGTAATAAAGACTTTTGTTACTACTTGTTTTAAATTAGTGAAACGCGGTAGTAGTAGCCCGCTACATTATCAAAATTTATGTCAGAAATTCTTAAAAAGCCAATCAATAACAAATATAATACTAAAAACTCTTTTGAGTTTACGAAGTTTATTAATAATTTTGTAACGTGATCCTTTTAACGCACACCAATGATTAGTTTTGTTAAACACATTCTTAACCTTCTAATAGATAGTATGCAAAATGCCGTGTTGAGGAATGGTCTACGACTCTGATAGCAACTTGTTCAAAATTAGAATTTTGTTAGACTTTGACTCGCAATCGAATTCCATTACTTAGGATATTTGCAAGAAGCTGACACTTACCTCAAATCCGGTAGATGTCACCATTTACGCTTTTAGCAAGGCTACTTCGCAAATTCGTTGACGTTGTAACGTCATAATTCACTCTTCCTGTTATTTGCGTTTCAAATTGACGCTTTCCTGTTTTGTTATTGACAATATTTCCAACAATCTGTCTCACTGGCGTGTAAACATTGGTAAACTTCACACTCCTAATAACTTTCAATTATCAGATTCATATTTTCACGAATCTTCTGAGGCTCACCAGCCTTGTTTTATATTCTATGTTTTGGACAAACTCAATTAGGTTCCCACCCTTCAAGAAACACGATTTGGCTATGTTGTTGCTGGTTCGTTGGTAGATCCAAACAAAGTGTCTTCATTTAGTTTCTGATTCGGTTCAAGACAATTCGCTCGTTCCCGGGAATTAGAAGGAAACAGCAAAACTTTGAAGACTACGGCTTGCCCTCAAATAAGAATCCCGCAAATTTTGGTTCTTTGTACGAATGGGAATTTGATAATAAGACATGTCGTGTATAGACCGGATCCCCCAACTAAACCCCAAGAAGCTCCTCTACATTTGGAGACAAGATATGGTTTCGCTCCATCTTTTGATTCAAAAATCTAGGATCGAGACTTACCTTTCTTGGTAACCACAACCAATGGCGAAATATACCCGGTTTATCCTGCTCTATAATACCAGCATTTTCCATTCCATGAATTTTTCGCAACGCTTCCTACCTAAAACACACCTCTAACAGATATGAAGCCTAGAAAAACGGCGTCAAGTTCCGCATTCGAATTTCACATTAGTAACCACTAATCAACCCTGGCGTGTCTAAAAGGACACCCGAAAATTTTTTCAAAATCCAAAAGAATGCATCCTTTTGTTCTGCATTAAAAGTTTCTGCTTTGTCTGCCGCATCTCTTAAGTCCTGTTGGTTATATTCGTGACGGACTACTCGCCCATTCCTATGTTCTTGAACTAAATTTATCGATAATTTTTCTTATTCCCATTCCTCTAATAACAAATTAGTTTTTACCCCGTAAATTGCTATCCATCCCGAATGTACCTGCACCTTGAAGACGTTCTAGATTACTAAACGGTGAAATGGTTTGCGCGTTCAAGTGATCTAAAGAGCCAAAGTACAAATCTAGTCAAAGTAGTAGGGGTTTTAATGAGGAACCAGACTAAGACAGGTCCCCGAAAGAGGGCAGTAGCTTTTTCGGTACTTAGAGTGACGGAGACCATAGAGGTTGGTACGGCATTCTAAGACACACTACTGCTATGTGGAAGGCAACGAAAAACCACCACATTACCTCCCACGTACACAGCGTACATAAATTTTTATTAAAGATAATGGCATTCTCTGGGGTAAAAACTCCGAAGTTAAAATAGTCCCTACTTGTAATTTTCCAATGCTCCGCCCGAAAGTACTAAATTGGCGAGGAAGCAAGTTTTTTTACTTGGAAAATTTGGAATTTTGCCGAACCCTTGTTGTTCCAAGCAAGGTAGAGATCTTTAACGTGCGTGACAACACTCACACACGGGATTTCCATTTTACCTCTCATCCGAACGAGGATGTATATTTGTGAAAAATGCTCACCTAACATTTTTCAAGTGGACCGTGTCGGGATTTGAACCCTCGATCTTGGGCGTAGTAGTCACACACATACCAATTACGCCACGGTACCGCCACTTAAAATAGTCCGCCATTCGGATCTCCGAGAAGGGACTACTTCGGGGATGTGATCTGAAAGTATAAAAAAAGAAACGGAAAGATTCTGCAAGTCGGAGCGTCGAATGTTGTAAGTATGAAGCAAGTAGGAATGCTAGAGACTTTGAAAATTGAAATGGATAGGTTAGCATTAGACATAGTAGGAATCAGCAAAATTCGGGGGATTTTATGCTACGTACAATGACGTAACATAAAAAAACAAGAAAAAGAAAGAAAGGATGACCGGGCTCAATCGGTGAGTGGGCGTGGTCTTATACCTATAGATAAATTACAAAGAAACCTGCAATAAATAGAAAAAAAATATATAAACACTCACTCGTTCGCACTCATTCACACTCGGAACAAAACATACAAAGGAAAAGAAAGAACTTATAATTAACAAAATATATATATACAGAACACAGTATTCCCAAACCCAACCCCAAAAAAGTCAATGTCCCCAATTCATATATACATTATGAGCAACTCTCAAACATTAAAAAAAAATTACCCAGGAAAATGGCGAGCTGTAATTTTTATGTAATAACCCCCTGACAGTATTTATTAAGAAAAAAGAACCAAAAGCAACTCTAAAAACCACAGCTCTAGAATATCGTATGTACAACCTTAGCCTATATTTACAAACATGTAGTATATTTTTAATAATTTAGGCACAAATAGTAAAGTAGTAACCAAAGAGCAGTAAATGCCAAATTAGTTCAATAATTTTCATGTATAAAAATTAAATTTGGGAATGCCATCTTAGAACGGTAAAACTCCAGGCGTTCTGGTTCCGAAGTCAGAAGTGCATACAAAGAAAAAAAAGAACTTACCCTCGAGTTACTATCATCGGGGTGGAACCAGTCGCTGGTCTACATCAGTGAGTAAGCAGGCTTACGCCCAGGCAGAGCGCATTTGACCTGACATTTCCAGAAGAAGCGACAGCTCAAAGGATTAACGTGTCTCCCGCAGGAAGCTAGAATAATTACGAACGATAGATTAATTTATTAAAACCAAAAAGTACCGTTTTATAAACCCTATATACTCACTACGCTATATAATGCGTGCCACAAATTCGCATAAAGAAAACGAACGAAGCAAATCAGGACGTGTTTTTTGGTTGCTAGTCGAACAGAAAATGAATGTTACATTTGTTTAGTTAAAGCACGTAAACTTGTCGTCAAGGAAAATAAAACAGAAAAATTCGAATTTTATTGAAATAAATTCGCCGAATTCTTTAAAAAGGGAGAACACACCAGCATTTAATTATTGAAATACTTGGAAAGTCGCCTATCTAATTATGGCGTAAATTCCACGGGACGAAATTCTTAGAAAGGATATTTATTTTTAATAAGCAGCAAGATTTATCAAGTAACATATATAGGATTTTTATTATTAATTACAATACAATTTTACACACGCGAAAGGGTTGTTTTTAATTTACGGAATTAATTTTTGTGTTTAACGCCAAAGGAATTTAAGGTGAAAATTATTACATATAAACTAATTAATTATTTATGAAAATGAGCGGTAACAATGGAGGGACGAGGGATCTTAAGGATTGCAGAAACTATATCGGGGTCAACCAGGAGACCATCCCGGTTAACAATGTAACCAAGATAACGGAGCTCAGGAAGGCAGAAATGACACTTGTCTTGACGAAGAGTAAGGCCAGCATGTAAGAGACGAGAACGGACTAGGTCAAGAATTCGTACGTGTTCTTCGAATGAAGGAGTAGCAATGATGATATCATCGAGGTAGGCGAAGCAGAATGGTTCCTGGTCAGAGCCGATGACCTGATCGATAAGACGTTGAAAGGTGGCAGGAGAATTATGGAGGCCGAAGGGCATACGACAAAATTGAAATAAACCTCGATGCGGGACGGTGAAGGCAGTGATGGGTTTGGATTCTGGGGACAGAGAAATTTGCCAATAAGCGGAACGGATATCTAGAGAGGAGAGATAACGAGCATTGCGAAGCCGGTCAAGGATGGCAGAAATGTACGGACTTGGTTGACTTTCCGAAAATCAATACAGAAACGATAGGAATCGTCTCGTTTCTTAACTAGGACAATGGAGATAAACCATGGACTAGTAGAAGGTTCGACGGCCCTTAAGCGGAGCATTTCATCGAGTTCCGAGTGGGCAACCTCAAGGAGTGGAGGGGAAAGAGGATAATAACGTTGTTTGATGGGCTCGGCTGACGTGCGGATGTGGTGTTGTACTAAGGAGGTACAGCCGAGACCAGGAGGTTGTTTGGAAAAGGAAGAAGTGATTAAGGAGTCAAGTCGTAGTTGTTGTTCGGGATCAAATTCGGAAATAATGTGAATAGGAGCAGAAGTGGTGATGGCCAAGGAGGAAGGGGAAGCAAAATTCCATTGACCATTTAGAAGACCAGGGACACACTGCATAGACTGCCAGAAGTCAATGCCGGGGATAAGTTGGTGGGAGACATCGGGAATAACCAATATATCAAGGGTAACCACGGACTCCGGAAGAGTGATGGGAAGGGAGACGAAACCTAGGATGGGACATTTCGAATCGTTGGCCAAACTGCAGAAAGAGGAAGAATATTTATGCAGCGGAAGGTTCAAAGGACGTAATCGGTGCCAACCAGGACCACCAATGATTGTACGAATGACTCCTGAACCTAACATCCCAGTAAATGGAATCCCAAAGATTTGGACGGATAAATATGGGCGTTGGTAGCCCCGGACACTAAAGCAAAGATAATTTAGCACCGAACGTGATTGGTCCTCGAGACCAGAAAAGGGGATATCCGAGGACAGAGAAAGAATAGGGTCTTCGCCTCGGCCTAAGAACCTTATCGTCGGTTTACCGACGCCGTACATGTTGGACAGTTAGGTCGGGTAACTCCCTTTTTACCACAACCATAACAATGCCGGACTTGCGGACTAGGACTACGAGTAGAAATATGTCCAATTTGGTCACAATTAAAACAGGTGACCTGACGAGTAGGGGCAGACGCAGGGACAAGAGCAGACGATACGGCGACAGAGACATTATGTCGAATAGGAGGTGTAGAACTGGCCTTGATAAGTCGGTCAGGATGACTGAGTGTATGTGTGGGAGGCAAAGCGGGTGCGAAGGCAAAATCTGGTTCTACGTAGGAGGTTTTGTCTTGGCTAGGGGGTACGTAGTTCTCAACGCGAAATTTTCCGGAGTTCTAGTTGTAAGCACTCAGTTTCTATTTCTTGTACAGATCGAACCGGAGGTAACCGAGTGAGATAGAAGGAAGATAAATTTCGTGAAACAACATCTAATTGTACGTCGTGAGGTATACTCCCATGACGACGGAACATGGCAGCCATACAAGCTAGGTACTCGGTAATACCTTCCGTTGAATCCTGGGTTCGTGACAAAATATTTTGAAATAATCGGCGTTTATAATCCGGGAGTTCGAAATGTCGGATCAGTAAATCGGATAACGACTTCCAATCCGAAAACCTATGCCGATTACCCCGATACCATAGTAAAGCATCAGCCTCGAACAAATCCACTGCAGACTCAAATAAATCCAATTCTGACACATGGTGATCTCGTCGGTGTTTTTCGACACGTTTCAAAAAGTCATGCACGGTAAGAGTATTTGGGACACCAGAAAATTTCAAATTCCTCTCCCACACTGGGAGACCGTAGTAGGAAGCCGAAAAAGAAGTCATTTTGAATACGAACAAGAAAGAAATGGGTAGAAGGTAACGAAATAAAGGCTAACCGTAACTCGATAAGAGCTCAAAAGAAAAGAAAAATTGTTGCGAATACAGGACAATTAAAAACATCCGACGGATAAACTTCGGGAACACCAATAGGAGCGAAACAACAACATAGAAATTAGAATAGGGCTGTAGAATAAAGGAGAAAATAAAAGGAGGAGAAA
Organism: Platerodrilus igneus; assembly: GCA_036346225.1. Taxonomy (NCBI): domain Eukaryota; kingdom Metazoa; phylum Arthropoda; class Insecta; order Coleoptera; family Lycidae; genus Platerodrilus; species Platerodrilus igneus. The sequence goes on from JARFIW010001219.1 coordinate 1,905,159, forward strand.
ACTTACTCTTACAGCCCCACGCCTGGGCGTCAATATTTTATGCTACGTATATTGACGTAACATAAAAAAAACAAGAAAAACAAAGAAAGGATGAATGGGCTCAATCGGTGAGTGGGCGTGGTCTTATATCAATGGATAAATTACAAAGAAACCTGCAATAAATAGAAAAAAATATATAAACACTGACTCGTTCACACTCATTCACACTCAGGACAAAACATACAAAGGAAAAGAAAGAACTTATAATTAACAAAATATATATACAGTACACAGTATTCCCAAACCCAACCCCAAAAAAGTCAATGTCCCCAATTTATATATACATTATGAGCAACCCTCGAACATTAAAAAAAAATTATCCAGGGAAATGGCGAGCTGTAATTTTTAGGTAATAACCCCCTGACAGTATTTATTAAGAAAAAAGAACCAAACGCAACCCTAAAAACCACAACTTTAGAATATCGTAAGTATAACCTTAGCCTATATTTACAAACAAGTAGTATATTTTTAATAATTTAGAAACAAATAGTAAAGTAGTAACCAAAGAGCAGTACATGCCAAAATAGTTCAATAATTTTGATATATAAAAACTAAATTTGGAAATGCTATCTTAGAACGGTAAAACTCCAGGCGTTCAGGTTCCGAAGTCAGAAGCGCATACAAAGAAAAAAATAGAACTCATCCTCGAGTTACTGGCATCGGGTTGGAACCAGTCGCTGGTCTACGTCAGCGAGTAGGCAGGCTTACGCCCAGACAGAGCGCATTTGACCTCGCATTCCCAGAAGAAGTGACAGCTCAAGGGATTAACGTGTCTCCCGCAGGAAGCTAGAATAATTACGAACAATAGATTAATTTATTAAAACCAAAAAGTACCGTTTTATAAACCCTATATACTCACCACGCTATATAATGCGTGCCAGAAATTCGCATAAGGAAAACGAACGAAGCAAAACAGGACGTATTTTCTGGTTGCTAGTCGAACAGAAAATGAATGTTACATTTGTTTAGTTAAAGCACGTAAACTTGTCGTCGAGGAAAATAAAACAGGAAAACCCGAATTTTATTGAAATAAATTCCCCGGATTCTTTAAAAAGGGAAAACACACCAGCATTTAATTATTGAAATACTTGGAAAGTCGCCTATCTAATTATGGCGCAAATTCTACGTTAAGAAATTCTTAGAAAAGATATTTATTTTTCTAATGAGCAGAAAGATTTATTAACTAACATAGATAGGATGTTTATTATTAAATACGATATAATTTTACACGCGCGAAAGGGTTATTTTTAATTTACGGAATTAATTTTTGTGTTTAACGCCAAAGGAATTTAAGGTGAAAATTATTACATATAAACTAATCAATTATTTACGAAAATGAACGTAACAAAATTAACAAAAAAACTAAGGTACTAGTATGCAAAAGAAGGGAAAATAAATTAAAAACTGGAATACAAATACGTAACAAAACTTACAAGAGGTTAATGATTTCTGCTATCTAGGAAGCCAAATAGCGCAAGATGGGAAGAGCGCAAAAGATATAAAACAAAAATTAGCACAAGGTCGTGCTACATTTAACAAGAAAAAGCAACTACTGTGTTCAAATACAACAAACATAGGAACAAGGACAAGATTGCTTAAAACATATGCGTGGAGTACAGCACTATACGGTTGTGAAGCCTGGACAGTAGGAGAAACGGACAGGAATAAGATAGAAGCTTTTGAAATGTGGTGCTACGGACGTATGATGAAGATATCATGTACAGAAAAGTTAAGAATAAAGAGGCCTTAGAAATGGTAGAAGAATGAAGAAGTATGTGGAAAACCGTAAAAAATAGGAGAAATTGGATGACAGACTACATACTAAGACATGAGAGAATAGTGCGGAATATATTAAAAGCAGAGATAGGAATAAAAGAGGGGTAGGGGTAGTCCTAGGTTAAACTATTGCACACAGATAGTGAAAGATGTAGCATGTGGAAATTTCAGGGAAATGTTCAGGCTAGCTCAGAATAGAAGTTAATGGAGGTACGCGATCAACCAATTCGAAGATGGAAATCATACTGACGAAAAAAATAACTGTGCTTAAACCTGATTATTATTATAAGCAAACACAGGTACTGGTTATGCAATACTCTCAACTAATGTTAATTGTGCAAAAGGATTTACTGGAAGACGAATAATTAGACAAATGTCTAAGTGTTGGGGGATCCTTGGTAGCCACAGGCTGCTTAATCACCAATCTTGGTGAAATAGGGTATATAATTAAGAAACAACAGAAGGGGAACCGAGCTGTATCTAGGCAGAAAACAGTGTAGGCTATATCAGAATAGAAATATGTAAAGATACGCGTCCAACCAGTTTCAAAACGGAAACCTAATGACGAAAAAAATTATTACACTTAAATCTAATGATTATTATAAACAGCTACAGGTGTTGGTTTTGAAATATTTTCAACCAATGTTGATTGTGCGCAATGATATAATGGAAAGCTATTGATTCGGCAAATGTTCAAGTGTTGGGGATCTTGGTAGCCGCAGGCTGCTTAACTCCCTTCACATACTACTGAATATGAGAGAAAAAGTATATATTTATAAACAATAGAAGGAGAACCAAACTGCATCTCACAAGAAAAAGCAGCGGCTATGTTCGAAGACAACAAACATAGAAACAAGTGGAAAATTGTTAAAAACATGTGTGGAGCACAGCAGAGTACGTCTATAAAATTGGAGTAGTAGGAGAAGCAGACAAAAAAACGGTAGCAGCCTTTTGGAATGTTGTGCTTCAGATGTATAAGGATGATAGCTTGGAAAGACAAAGTTAATAACAAAAAGGTTATAGAAATAGTATGGGAATAAAAGATATCTGTGGAGAACCAAAAAAATAAGAGCAATAGGAGGGCAGTATACGCTCTAAGGCATTTTTGGGGAATAGTGCGGGATATATTACAAGCAAAGATAGGAAAAAAAGAGATAGAGGTAGACCCATATCAGAATATTGCACACAGATAGTGAACGATGCAGACTGCAAGTTTCAGGAAAATGTGTAGATTAGCATAGAATAGGAAACAATGAAGGTACGCGTCTAACCAGTTTCAGGACTGAAGACCTGATAATGATGAACTTTCTACATTGATCATAATTTTACCAAAGTCCATTCTTGCTTTTTTCTTCCGTATCCAATCGGAATCCAGAATTAAATCCTTATTAAGTTTCTTTACTACAGTGCATGATACGTCAAAACCTACTCCTTCAACATTTACTTGCAACAACATTTGCTGCTTGACACTTTGAATAGTTACTGCTACCGCCACCACTACAACAACATTTACACGCGCGAACTTGTGTGTATGTGTGAGCGCTTACGCACGCATGTGTGGGTGTATGTGTGTTTGTGTATCTGTATATTTGTTTTCATGGGTTTTCAAGACACTCTTGAGCTCTACAAACTCTTGTCAAGTTCGGTGAACTTGTGTACAGATCTTAGATATATCAGGCAATAGGGAACGCTACGAATACATAATTCTTTTAATTATAATACTAGGATTAAAGTGGCAATTAAAAAAGCGATAGTACTTCACAGGGAAGAAATGCATTAATATAACTGTTTAAGGTTATTTATAGAACATGCAAAAGAAGATTTCGTTGTTCTATCAATTTTCTACTAAGCAAAAAAAATTATAAAAATATTGTTTCTGTATCTTTTAGATGATCAGTTACTGGTAAATTTTCTACGTTCGAGTAAATTCAGTATTCAACGTGCAAAGAAAAAGATAGATGCGTATTATACCTTTAGAACGCTTGCTCCAGAATTTGTTCAAAATTTTGATCCATTCTTACCATGCATACAGGAAGCTTTAAAAGCAAGGTGAATTTAATTAACAAATCTTAAGCAATGGTCTATAATATTTCTTTGTTTCAGATTTATGTTTCCCTTACCAGTACCTAAAGATAACCCAGCAAGTCCAATAGTAGTCATCATGAGGTACTCAGAGTATAATCCAGACATATTCATCGCTTCACATATGGCAAAAATGGGCATCGTAACACTTGAAATGTTGTTCAATACAAATGGTAACTTTGTAGTTAGTGGTACTGAAGTAATTTGGGATTTAAAAGGAGTTCATTTAAAAACTGCTCTTCAGAGTACACCAACGTTAATAAAAAAGACGGTGTACGGACTTGTTAACGCGTATCCATGTAGGCTTAAAGCGATTTACATTATCAATACGCCAAAATTTTATGAACCAATATTAAATTTAATCAAGCTATTAGTGACCAAAAAGATAGCAAACCGGGTAAGTAGAACTGAAAAGGTTACACATGACCTAATGCTAAACGAGGAAGTTGGTCTACGGAAACCAATAAGTTTCCAATTAAATATTAAGGAATAATTTTGCCTGGCATGTGGAAAATAATTGTTTTCCATCTTCATCTTGTCTATTAAAATTTTGTCTATCTATACTATCATGTCGGAAATTTGAAACAGGAATAGATATTTAGTTGCTTACATTCGAGCATAGAAGGCGCATGAGAAATATTTTACACCTAAAAATACACCTTGATTTGTGTATAATCAAAGAACTTTGTTGGTTGTTTTGCAAAAAGAGATGCGTACGTCTGACGAGCTGCAATAACAGCGAAGCGGGTCACTGACTTTTCTTTTCGCAAAATAACCCACAATTTACATTGATTTTCGTTTACTATGCTCGAATTACTTTCCTTTGCTAGGCAAAATTATTCATTGATTATGGTTTATGGCTTTAAGAAGGCTTTCAAACAGTGATCCGTACAAGTGAAAAATTCGGTATTTTTCGTTTTGTTAACAAAAATATAATAAATTCGAAGGACCTATTTGCCTTTCAAAGTGTGTAGATTAATGCAGTGTATTACGTTTATTAAATGATATTGTAGAATGTATGAATGCGTTGTGGAATTTACATTTTGTAACAGTATAGATGTTTATATTTTCTCTGTTTATCCTGGTCTAATGCACAAGTTCAACGCTCGCATCTCATTCTATCTTATAGTAACCCCGGAAAGTCATAAATCATTTCTTATTTATGTCAGTTTTATTTTACGACTTTTTAATACTCGTGGGTTTTTTTTTGTATCGGTATCTGTTTATTTTATGACTTTTAAAAGCATTTCTAGTAAAAATGACGTATTTTTTTTCTGAATAAGGAAGGTTCTCACTCAGTATTTAAAACCCACAAAGTGTTATTTTGAACAGAAATAAATATATTATTTTTGATATTATAGACACACGAAAAATAATTACAGTAAGTGTTTGCTTTTTTTATAGTTGATTTGTATACTAATAAAGTCAAGCATTTAGTATCATTACATAACTAATTAAAGTTTCAATTGCTTTCTTAACCGTTTTGCAAATGCAAAAAGATTTGCATCTTAATACTTGTACAAAGAGATTGGCTAAAACAATGATTAAGCGTGTTGTAACACATATTGTATATATAGAAAATATATTTAGTATTTTTATTAATGAGGGCTGCGTTGATAAATGCAATGGCTTTGTATTTTATATCTTAATGATTGCAACTTGTTTTTACTAAGTATTACAAGGATAAGTTATTAAAGCTATCGATTGCTTTTTATTAACGCGAATGACTTTAATGGCTTTGCACATGCCATACGCTTATTTTTATATAAGATGAAACAATTAATATTCGGAATTTCAATTTTTTTTCGTTTTCTTCTATGTAGGTAGGTTTTATTTGTAGAATTTCGGTTTCTATGACCTCTCGTGATCTCTTTATAACATCTATACACGTATATATATATATATATATATATATATATATATATTCAATTATTTAAGTGTTATGCTGTGATAATGTAAATAAATTTCACGAAACGTCGCATACAATTCAAGTTTTTAATTTTTAATTTTTATACTTCGGTCCTCAGTAACCGTAATCAGTTTTTATAAAAATAAGTATGCAGGACATGATACAATTCAATATCTTTTATATATATATATATATATATATATATATATATATATATATATATATATATATATATATATATTGTAGTGGTTTCAAAGGGCTGAATTTAAATATAAACAAGGCAATTTCAAACACCCTGTATAGATGAAACAACCAGAATTTACGTGCAAAATTTATTTCATTGAGTTCAGTTTAAAGTAACAAATATTACCATAATTTTACAATTAGTGATTATAATTGAGATATGTTTGTAAAGAAAATAAATTAGAGAAGCCAATGCAAATTATTAATTAATGTAATTGAGTTTAATTCAAAGGGTTATTACGTCTAATACGCATAAAAGCATGAAAAATCGATAATACCAAGGTGAAACGCTTTGCTAACACATAAACAGCCATTGAATATAAAATACCTTGAAAAGCCAACTCCTAGAAGTGTTGTGTTAAAACGTTTGTTAATTGAACACCTGCAGGTTTTCGAAATGTCAGGTTCCCCTTATTTGTGTAGATAAAAGACAGTATTCAAAGTATATCGGGTAAATGGTCGGACGGTTCGCGTAAATGTTAACTAAAAGTTTCCTTAAAGCGCAGAAAGGATAGACGATCAATGAAATACGTCGGCATGAGACAGGCATAATAACAGTCCACTTCATAACGCACGTATTCAGTCCACATGGGTTAGTTTGAAACGCGGACAGTAATATCGATTTCTACCACTCAAACAAGGTTAGAAGGAAACATAGAATATGCATAAGAGAGGAATAGCGTTAATACAGGCGGGGTTTCAAGACGTCATTGAATATCTTATTGGTTTATATAGTTAGTTGTACAACAGACAAACACGGAAATATTGAAGGTTAATTTTTCGGAAAATATCGTAACGACGCGCTAAATTTCGAAGATTTCGAAAACGGTTGAACCAAAATTTTAAGAACGAATTAGTTTAATTAAATGTTTCGCGTTAGGAGGGTCTGGAGAGATTACATTCGAAGTGTATAAATACGCGAAGTGAATTAGCATCGCTCTCTTTTTTAACTTTGTTCTCTTAGTACTTTCATCGCTTGAGACTACGAACCGAAATTTACCACGAGCTTGTAAGTATATAAAAATTATTTTAAATTAAACAGTAAAGTTTTGGCCTCATAATTTTGAACCGCGGATAGTGTTGAGTCTAAATTTTATTGAGGTGCAACATTTATTTTAAACAAGCTCTGAAGTGAAATAATGGACCGTAAATAAAATTAAATTAAACTAACGCAATTATGAAAGAAGTTTAATAAATTTGGATTTGGATTTGGATGCATTGTGAAGGCAGAGCATGCAGCACAACTTAGATGGTGTTCATCTACAAATAACTAGAAGCGGCCAGCAGAGCAGAAAACAGAAAGCAGAAAGCAGAAAACAACTTAACCGCTTCGTCAACGGACTAGGGATCTTCAAGAAATTCCAGGTAACGCTTTAGAATTTGTTGTTTTTACAAACTATGAAAATTGTGGTGATGTGTGAGAGTGAATTATGAAGGTATTTTGCAGAATTTTGCGTATTGAAATAATACGTATAACTAACTTTGATGATGATATTTGAATATAAATCTAAAAGTGTATATAAAGCTTATTAACGTTCAGCAGGAATTTAAATTTTTATTGTTACGAGTACATAGGTTTTTTTTTTGTTTGCAGTAAGCGTATGCAAAGCAAAAAGCATACATTATTCATAATTATCTGGGTTATCATGAGCTCACTATACTCCAGAGTGTACTAATTAAAATTAATTATAAATAAAGAAAGAAAAATAAGGTATTAGTCAGGGCCCATTTACTCAGGTTACAGTCAATGTGTTTAATATTTCTAGTTAAAATACTTGATTTTACAAATAGAATTTATTGAGGTGTAACTTGAGCACTGAAATTTAGATAATATTGGATTTTTATTTGTAAATAGCGGTAAATAAATATTGTATGATTGTTGTATTATTTTGTGGTTTTATTGAGTGTGTGCGTGAACGATAAAGAGGATGATAGTAAATCTAGGTAAGAAAGAGGAGGCCCAACTGAGCTAGCCAGGGAAGCGGTTGAAGAATTAAGGTCATTAAGAGAGGAATCTGGGTAAGAAATTATTTTTTTTGAAAAATTTTTCTATTTTGAAATTTATGACGATTTTTGAGTAAATTAATAAAATTTTCGAATATTTTTGTTACTGATGCTCGATTTAGTGAGTTACACGGCAATATATATATATATATATATATATATATATTCATACATATATATATATATATTGCTATGATAATGGGGTTATTTAAGGGTATATAAGGCCACATGGAAGGTATACTTCATGTGAACATCACAAAAATCAAGAAAACTAAACATTGAAATTATAAAAGTACATAATGTGTTCATTATGCATAAAGCAAATACTGTATAGAATCGATGATTAGCCACAGTTGATAAGAGAAAGCTCATTTTGTAATAACTTAAAAACATTTATCAAAAAAAAATAATTTTGGAAGCCATTCAATCCGTTTTAAACATTTAAAACATTCTCAAGCGCCGAAGAAAATTCAAATCACATTGTATAAAATCAATAGCAAACTGCAGTCAATAAAATGAAGGTCATTTTATAATGACTTAACAACATTTAGTAAATAAAATAATCCATCTTAAAACACTTAAAACATTCATAAATTCAAAATATATACAAATTAGATATATTTAAAGTAAAACAAACGGGAAATGAAATTTCTTTCAAACTCGATGCATTTGCGTGATGAATAGAAGCTAATAAAACGCATATAATTTGTACTGGTTTGTAATAAACAGATCCTTGAAAACAAATATATTTAATGACCAAATAAGAAATAGATATTGAGGCAAAAGCGATAGGTATACAAAATATGGAATTATAGTTCTGGTATACGTGCAGAATCGAAAGTAATATCTAATAAGTCCCTTTACAAAAATAAGACTACGTGACGTTTTAAGCATACATAATAACACTTGTTTACAAATTCCAATATAAAGTTTTAGTCTACGTGAAAATTAGAACTTCTGAATAAACATGCTATGCGGAGTAAAACCTAATAGGTAAAGATAAAAAGGAACAAGTTTGTCTATATAATGAATGTAAACTGATAAGAACGACGCACAACCGTGACAGTCGAAACCAATTTATTATGCTAAACTGAAATTGAGTGAAATTAGAAGTAGCATAAAATAAAATTAATTGAAGTAAAGAAATCAAGTGAAGTATACGGTAGAAGTGCGCGTTAAAATAGGTCAGAATAAAACTCTGCCGTTAATATAAAAACGTAAGTTTAAATTTAATTAATGTAAACATAATCTTTATTATTTATTAACTTAGGGCACTAAGGAATTAAATAAGAAACGTTGCTAAGGAACTAACTAAGCAATGCACTAAGGAGCTAACTAAACAAAGAAATAAAAAACGACGTTAACTGAATAATCAACCAAATCACGAAGTTAACCACTAAAAGTAATCAAATTACTGGGATAAAACTCTACGCAATAAATTAAATAATGCGCGAAGTACAGTGTTGGTACTTCAAAGCATTGTACAAACGATTACCAGTTGCTGGAAAACAGTTCGTAGTATTGGGGGCATATGCCAAGCTAAGGGTCAGCAACTTGGAAGACACTAAACTAGCAACCGATTTGGATCACGAAGCTACCGTGGGACCAATGGAGGGAATACCAAGTTAAAATTTATTTTACCATTTATAGTATACATCACATTTTGAATATTTGCAACTTCATGTAATTTAGATAATTTGTGTAAAGAGTCAACTAAACTTTGGTTGGTAAAAATACGTTTTAAAATGGTAATAGTTCTTTGAACGTTCAACGAAACGTTCAAGGTAAAGATATACAAATTTTGCTGACTTTAATTGCTTAAAAAGGGTTATAATTTTGGTAATGAACAAATTTAATAGGAATATTTACTTTAATTTTGATTTAAATATTTTGTAAATAGCAAATGATATTACAGAGGATGTAGAGTTGTACATTGTACATTTTTTTGCTTATTATACAGATTTTGGTAAATTTCGTTTGTCTTATTCAGGTATATGAAGTGTTAGAGGGGAGTGGGTAAATATTCTTTGTTATCATATCATCGTTCACTCTGTGCGGGGTATCACTTAGCTAGTCGGGACAGAAAATTTAATTCTATTGGTTTAAAATTATTTTAGATTATTAAAGACACAGAGAGGAGGCGAGCAGCAGCAAGTGAAGCAGAATAATCCACATTTGGAATGCAAATGCATGTTTGTTAATATATATTAACAGTTATAAGATAGAAAAAAAACTAACTTTATTATGTAAAGTTGATGAATTACCATTTCAAATCGAACTGGTAGTTGAAAACCGCTAAAAGAACAGCTGCAGCAGGATTTGAATGGTAATAAATTACATAAATTACATAATAAAGTTGGATTTTCATTACATCTTATAACAGTTAATATGTATATATATATATATATACATATATATATATATATATATATATATATATATATATATATATATGGGATATATAGGATTAATGAGTCTTACATTAATACAATAATTCCCAAACAAAGGGTTTTAATTTACCTTCTACCTCTCCTTCCTGTTCTAAACTTTAAAAAAAAATAACATTAAGCACAAATTATTATGTGTTCAAAAATATTTTCAACGTATGAAAAATTTTAAGAATTCTCTAACTAGAATTTCATTCTAATTAAGTAAAAATTTATAATTATCATTTCCAAAGATGATCAAAAGCCAGCAAAATCACTATTCTTATTATTATTAACTGAAGCTTGATGAACGCTCATTTAACTTCTTTAAATATTCACGTAATTTGCAACGTGTACTCAAAAAAAAAGATCCTTGCCGACCCCTCTCATAAATTATCATGAAAGCAATTTTTAAAGTATTTAAATTAGAAATATTCAATGCAATGTTAATTTTTAAATCATTCAGTTTAGAAATGCACAACGAAATATTCACAAATAAAATAATAAAACATTCAGATTGACTAACCTGTTGTTTTCAGCTCGAATCAGTTCCTGCTTCTACTGTTTTCGATATTGTCTGTATCCCTCATAGCATTGCCTTAAATCACTCTAGCGTTCTCAGTTAAACTCTTTGACAATTCATAGTTGAAGTAAATGCATGTTGCATTTCCTCATTTGTTCCAGTAATTATTTATAATCGCTTATCCATTAATTATTTAGCATTCTTCTCCAGTAATTGTTTGGAGTCGTCATCCATCCGGTAATTATTTAGAGTCCTTTTTATTAAGGTTAATATTAGAATATAAATTAAAACAACTTTTAGTTACTTATGCCTTTTGAAGGGTAAAACGACAAACCTAATTTTCCATAATTACAATGATATTATTTCACACTTTACAATAAATCACTTTACGTACATATTTTCGTTTTAAGTGATGTGAACCAAGCCTTACTTTATGCTGAAATTATTTTTTTACAAATCCGGTCGTATTTAAATGCATCGTCTATCTATTGACAAGCGCAAAGTTCGTTGTTGTGCATGATACCTTCATACCAGGTTGTTGGTTATTCCATCGTATTATATTGTATATTAACGTCAACGCGTTGCTTTTGTCACGTACCATTTCGAGTTAGTAGCATTGATTTGCTTGGATTTTCAAATTCTAGGTAAGTAAACCATTGCTTGTTCAAATAAATTTGGTGAACTTTGATTTTATTCACCATGCATTGCTTGTTTCTAAAAAATCAGGTGTCGATTTTAACTTTCTAGTCACGTAGACTTAATACAATTTATGCATTAAATTATATGCGTTTGCTATCTTACGCATTTTTAAAACTGCTTGTTTTAATTGGGATTTTTGACGTAATAATGATGGGTGATCCATGCGTGTCGCATTTCAGCTTGCGTTTATGTTGTTTAACCACTTGCGAATTTGTTTATTCAAATAAATCTTAAAAATATTGTTTTCTTCAGAAAACTGTCTCAAGCCCTCATGTATTTTATATGAAGTGCGCTATCCTATTGGTCCTAACTACCCCTAAATTAACACACACACACACACACCACACACACACACACCACACACACACACACCACACACACCACACCACACACACACACACATAAATAATTCTAAAAATACTTGAACATTAAAGTTGATGCCATATAATAATTGTTTTTTGTTTTTTGTTTAGATGCACATTTATTCCACTAACAACCTGTCAGATATTTATAAGCACGTTCCAAAAGAAATTTTACCTAGTGAATATGGTGGCGATGCAGGCCCAGCGAGCGATCTAGCAGGTGCGTTTTGTATATTTTACTCGGTTGTTGTAAAACACTATAAACTGCAGATAGGTGGAGAAAAACTATTGAAGACCAACGCGATAAGTTATTGGATGAGGTCAATTACTACTCAGACGAATCCAAGAGGCCTGGAATGCCACAGACAATAGAAGATGTATTTGGTCTGGAAGGAACATTTAGAAAATTAGAAATAGATTAGAACAATTTAAAGTTTTTTAAAGTGAACCTTAAGGTCTCACAATGAAATGTTTAATAAAGAAATTTGGCAAGACAATTATAATTGAAACTGTGTAGATGATTTATTGACAATATAAATAGCGAGATTCTCTATGCAATATTCAAAAAGATTTTGAAGCATCAAGGTCAAACTTTGAACAAAACAGGCAAGTCAACTCTAAAGATTTAGGTCTTTTTGTAGAAAAACTCGTTGAGAACTTCCAAAAGTGCAATCTTCCTGAATATCACTGGAGTCCTTCTGTAAAGTATGCATTTCCTTATTCATTACAAAATAAGAATGAAGGTGGTACAACAAAGCAAGTCAAGCGATTCTTATCATAGCACCATGTAGAAGAATTTCACTGGTTAGTATATCTACAACACGCCAAGGAATCTATTGTGTTCTATTTGGTCAACGAAAAGAGGGTCCTAATAAGACTAATTCTTTGAGAAGTTTAATTATCGAGGCACTGACAAATTTCAAAAACTTACCCGTAACTGTAAAGACAGTGATTTATCGAGCCATGAGAAAAATAGATATTACACAGATAATGTTAAAAAAAATTAATCTTTTTTTAAGAATTATCATATCCCCGAGACCGACATTAAAAACAAGTTAAACGAGAAGCGATTACAACAAATAGAAGAAAATCGTGCTAATCTTCGTCCTATAATAAAATCAATCATCTTTTTGGATAGGCAGAATATTCCTTTGCGTGTTGATCGAGATGATGGCAAGATATTAGATTCAAAGTCCAAATCAAATGAAAGAAACTTTAGAGAACTGCTCCGCTTCCGAGTTGCAGCTGGTGACAACACACTTAGAAACGTTTAGAAAACTCTTTAACACGATCTATACTTCGAAGACCATTTAAAATGAGTTATTCGAATGTTGCGAAAACGAAATTCAAGATGTGATATTAACAAGAATCAACGAGGCTACACCTTTAGTATAATCTTTGACGAAACAACTGTCACATACGGAAGAAATATCATTTAATCTCGGTATGTGCATCTAGGTAAAATCGAGAAAGATTTAGTTGACTTTGTTGATGCATATAAAATAGCAATAGAATATAACGATTGCAACTAGAAACAAAACTAACCGAAAAAGTCCTTGGACAGATTATTATCAAACTGATTGGAATTGGAAGTGATAGCTGCAGCGTAATGACTTTACAAACCGGAAATTCTGCACATTGCCAAAAATGCATTAAATGCTTTAAATAACTATATCAGAATCAATAACGTTCCTTCTATTAGAAATTTAGTTGGAATTATTAAATCTGCTATTGATTCTTTTAATCGGTCAACGAAGAGACATTTGGTTTAGAAGCAGTGATATGTGGTCAGCTAAGCAGTTTATATGAAACACGTTGGGTAGAGAGGGATGATTCTCTTATATAATTTCAAGTTTTTTAACCTAAAGTGATTGACGCTTTGCAATACATTTTTCTTCGACTGTTACATTATAGCTTCAATATCTCAAAGTGATTTTACTGTAGCCCTTGTAATAACGACGCAGTACAGTATTACAGTCCCTACAAATTTGTTTAAGCAACGCGTCTCAAATAGTTAATGATAAAGTAGAAATATAGGAGGAAAAAACACACATATATATTGTTGTAATTATAGGGTTAATTTAGGGGTAGGTTAAGTCATTGGGGTCGTAGAATACACAAAAGAAACTCCCAAATAACCAAAGCACATAATTACAGATATTAGAAGAGTAAATAGGTCATTATAAATATGGTTAGTTGAGAGCACACTGTATATAGCAGTACAAGCGATTAAAACGCATATCCAAGAGTAGATACAAGCAAGGATTAGAATTTAAAAATGTAACGAAATGCATCGAAATTAAATCAAGGGAAAACCTGTGTGAATTGGCTAGATAAATATTCAACAAGTGCGTTAGAATATCATCATATACGCAGGCAGAAATTATGCATTATTTGAAAAGCGTACGTGATTTAAAAGTATCACATTTGCTCAAAAATCCAATTTATTAGGAAATAAACAAACACCAAATTTATTTTTATTTAGATTAGAATAAAGCAAACAACAATAATACGTGATTTGATGAACGAAGGTTCCTGGAATTTCTGAATTAAATGTGATGTATGTAAATGAATTACGTAACAAATTGAACGTTTTTCCATGCAATGTAACAAAAACTTTTGTTATATTAAAATCTTTAAAGAAAAACATTTCTAGCCATTGTTATTCTACAGCATACGAAATTGTCATTTAGCGTAAAATCGTTAAATAGTTTAATTTACTATAAGGAAGAACACCTCTTTCCTTTTTTACATTATCTTCACCTAAATAAAGCATTTAATAGTGACTCCTACGCTTTTGATATCTGCAAATATCCTGAACGTAACTTGTGTTGCATAAGCTACAGGTATTCTTAAGCCCACTTGTGCAATTGCTGGACAGACACAACGCCTGCGCGTAAGGTGACGCTACAGGTAGGGTGTTGGCTGGTTGACAGCAAGGCGAGCGAGAGCGCGGCCATCTTGCAAGCAACAACGAGCAGGTACGGTTCGTTTTTAAGATGCGGAGTTTTCCAAGCTCCAAGTAGGGCATTAGGATTGCCCTACTATCGAAGAGGGTGTAAAGGTTGTCGTGAAGGGTGCTTTGCAAAGGAGCTCTTGTAAAGCCGCCCCGGACAATGAAGAAGAGAATGTAACAACACGTGCTGGTGTGAAGTCCGTTAATGGTGAGATTGTGTAATAAAACTACCTTATATAAAACTAATAGATGCTTTAATTTCCTTAGCACATCTAAGTAGGCACATCTAAGTATGCTCATCTAAAGAATAAAAATTTTAAGAAAGCATGTTTGAGAATGGTAGAATTGAGAATTCAAGTGGTTTGTATGTCAAGCAGAATTCTATGTAATGTTATTGGAACGTAATTATGTATTGTGGAATCGCTCGTTTTGAAGCTGTCTGTGGGGCTGTTTATGTAAGAATGCTGTATCTAGCAAATGCCAACTTCGTAACTTTTTTAAAACTTCAATAAGATGGAGTATAATGTTTTGGTTGGTCTAGAGTGTTTTGCAGCATCACCATCAAGCAGTTAAAACAAAACCATCCAGGTACTTATAAAACTATTTATTGAGTAAATTAATTTTATGTATTAATTACGGTCAAAGCTTTGATTTAATGTTTTCCAAATTATAAGAAACTTTTGTTAAACGAATGTTAATGTTAATTTTTTTTTTGCAAGATATGTTTATGCTTAAATCCCAAATAAAAATAAGTTAGCGAATTATATCCTAGTAACCTAATAGGTCAAATACCTTTTTGTTCAGAACTAATTTTTTTTTGACATAAGAGAAATTTTTGAACTTTTAGAATAATTAATTTAAAGTTGTTATTCAAAGCACGTAAGGAATGCACATGTTAATTGAGAAAAATAAGTATACAGTTTACTTTTGATTGAAAGATGTTTAACTACAATATGCCAAATGATTAGCAGAATATCAATGCTGCTTCTAACATATGACGAACTAACTTTCTTTAATTTCATATAATGTTTGAGCCATATGAACTTTTTGTATAATAAATTCGTTAGAGAAATTTTGTAAGCCAGAACAGATCTGTTTTATGGATGTTTAAGAACCCGACTGTACTAAAGAATTTAATAATGTTAAGATCTCTCTATGTAGAAAAAAAAATTAAGAGATTTTTGAAACTTATCTTATATTGATTATCAGATTTTTTATATATAATTTTTGCAACAAAGAGAATTACATTTAGATTATACTTTGGTTTAAAACTTTCGTCTTTTTATTTCACTAATTGAAATTAATAATATCCAAATTAGATAAACAAAATTTTGAATGTGGAAACTAGAAAAAACTTGATACAGCATTAGGTAATAGAAACAGAGTAAGTAATTTTCAGTAGAGTATATTTTCACAGGTAAGGTGTTGTTGAGATTTTGAATTCGGGACAGTCGATCTATAAAGACCGAAATATTTTGTTGTCGTAAGACACAAACAGTGTCTTATATTTTATTTTGTGTGTGACATTTTCTTACAGGTCCGACATCGCAGAAGCTGAAGCAGAGGTCCAAGAGGTTTCCAGAGGTATTGCTTATTTTAATTTGTATGCTTTTTGATAGTCATTATATCCTATAGGTTTCTGCGTCTTCCTGTAGGATACTTTAGTTTTATTTATTGTCCATATAGATACAGTGGCGCTCATTTCCCTTTTTTTTGTTCCCGTTTGTAGTCGAGCCCACCCTATATCCACGCCCAATCTCTTTGCTCACCCTTGGGGTAATTCCCAGACTAAGCCGCGAATATAGTAAAGCCCGTGGGTCCACCGAGGTTTTGTTAACTAATTGACTCATTCCCCATTAAAGAAATTTAAAAAAGGCTCAGCAATTAAACTACACAATTGGTAAAGTTTCCAAAATAACACAAGAGATAAGACAATTTGGTGTCGCCCAGCACGTGGAATCAACGAATCGCAAACAAAAGGGGCAAGGCTATAAATATAATAACAATTGAACAAGGAGTTAGTATACATTGGAAACTGGACAGTCACTATACTCTAAAGTGCTAAGATATTCACGCAAAAGTAAATTAAAAGTAAAGTGAAATCATTTATAGGAGTGTAAAAATTATGTAAGCGATCCGTACTAATACAGACGTAAGTAAACCAGATTTAATAAAATTATACCATTTCTAAAAATAAATAAAACAGGGCTCCTGTTAAAACTCCTAAATACGATGTTGGGTAAGACTCTTGGATACGAGTCTAGATATTACTGCCTGTTAAATTAATTTGGCAATAATTGGCATGGTAAATATTTTATTACTGTTTCGTTAATTATGGAGATGGAAAACCTTTTTTGGATTAAACTTGTCAATAACGATTTGGATAGTATCTTGGTTGGATGTCGACTTCGACTCAAAAACATTCAGACTGGATACGAAAACTCATAGGGATGCAGAGAGGCTACTGAACCACTCCAGGTTAGAGATTGTGATATGATTTATTTCTGTAAACTGTTTTAATTCAATGATAATTTAAAAAAATGTAAGAGGCGACAAAACTGGGGTTTCTTAGATAAATTTATGAAAGGTGATAGGCATCTTGAAACGTCTCAATAAGTCTCTAAATGTAACACTAAAAATCTCGTTTTGCTGACTTCATTTTCTCAAAATCTAACAGATGTAATAATTTAAAAAAGGGAAGATATTTAAAAAGGTTGTAAATATTTAATCATTATACTGTGTATTATAGAATTGCTTTATTTAATTGAAACAGCTAGTCGAGGCAAAGAGATTTATAAATTAACATTTTTACAAGTGCTTGATTAATATAAAGAAAATGACACAGCATTTCATGTGCACCCAAGCATAGGGGCTCGGGTATCACAGCAATATATATATATATATATACAGGGTGAGTTTTTAGTGTGGCAACGGTCGATAACTCCGTTATTATAAAAGCTACGTAAACCAAATTTGGAGTCATATTAGGCATGCCTAAAGTGCACATTTTAAAAATATTTGGAAGCATACAGGGTGTTTCATAATTCCAGGGCATATTAAACATATATTTTTTTTAATGGAACACCCTATATATTATTACATTTTTGAAAAGCCCATAAAAAGAACTTTAATTTGATATCAAATTGTATTTGTCTATTCCTTTTAGTTTTTGAGATATTCAACTGTTTTAGAAAAATGACCCTGATTAGATACATTGCCACTGCACTAATACACAACTTATGTTAATTTTCAAAATGCAGAAAATTTTACCATATACCATAGTATATTTGTAAATATCACTTTTTTGAAATTTCTTCACAGTATACAGGGTGTGTCAGGTTTCGCGAAAAACAATTTTCAAAAATTTTTTTAAATAGCATTCTTCCAATTTTATTGCTACAATGGATAGTTTAATAAGTGTCCTTTCATTTTTGTTAAGCATTCCCTATACCTAAATCCATTACTTTCTGAGATATTTTTCATTTTCTTCAAATTTTATGAATGTTTTTAATTTACATAACTAAAAATAACTTACTATTGGAGAATATTATAAAACAATTAATACATTTTGATTAACAATCAATTACAGTTATCCAATAACAATTTTCACTAAAGATATAACAACCTACAATAATACGCTGTCAACAGAATTCTGCCAGATCAACAATATGCATTTTATAGAAAATGTTCAAGCAGGAAATCAGGCAGGCTTTGAAAAAAATAACAATTACAATCAAAATGCCATTTAGGTTTCTTAATTGTAGTGTGTTGTCATTTAACAGGATATCTCTCTTGGTATATTCTTGATGCAAGTAGGAAGTTTTTTAAACTTGCTCCCAATACCCAAATCATATTTATTTGTTCTTCCACTGTAAAATTTATTTTCAAAACTCCTTCAAAGATTACATTTAAAACAGAACTTGTTTCGTATTAGTTAAAACTCAAACTATAGTGGATTTAAATTGTGCAGTGCGCTTGCGCCTCTTAAAGTAAAACGCGTGCGAAAGTGGTTTTGTGACGTTTATCGACGACTCTTCTTTCGACCTAGTAACGGGAAGGTTGTGCGTGACAAACTATATCCAATAAGTATAGTGCTTGCAACAGTGCATTCAACCAACTCCCCCGGGGGCATTCCAGCAACATCGAAGAGGACCGCACACCAAGGACAATTTGGTGAGTGAATTTATGCCTTTTGTTTGTTAATATTTTACATGTATACAGTTTTCGTATTTAAAGCTCGCGTTTTGTTCTATTTTCGAATTACAGTCCACGATTAAATAAGACGCGCCAGCACCTTTATCTAAGTTTAATTAATTGACATTTGGTCCTTTTTCGCGTGATAGAACAGTCCATGGTGAATAAATTAATTCATTTCGTTTTAGCTTGTATGTATGTAGAACTTCGATTAACAATATTCGCATCATATTTCTATTTACTTAGATATAAAAAATTCGATCAAGTCTATTAATTAGAAATCATTATTTGATTATAGATATATTACGATTTAGCAATAGTTTAGTTAGAGAGCTTTATTAATCATTTTACAGACATAGTTAAATAGTTCCGTATAGAAAACCTGTTGCAAATGTTGGATTCAAAGTTGTTCTATTGTAAAATTTTGTATACCTGTGTAGTAGGTCACTCCGTTTGGCTTATGTACAGCTGCAAACGACATTCCAGTTTTATCGTATAACCTACCTGAATGTTTAAGGGTTTTAACCACTAAATATTTTAACTATATTTCTTGTTTGAATGACTAAACCCTTAGGGCGTTTTATAAACCTTCTTGTTAAGGGTTGTCAGGTCGTTTTAAAATACAATAGGAAGCTTTAGGGATCTAACTACTCGTTTCGCATTTTACTTTACAAATCGGGTAATGACTTTATTGGATCATTTTCGGTGATTGGATTTACAATAAATTATTGTCGCTCGTTGTTAATTGGAATAATTGTCGTTTGTTTCTTCATACAAAATGCCTGACACAAATACGTCTGTAACTTTACTAAAGCTTTACGCTGCTAGAATTCATGAAATCTTCGAACTTTCTGAAAAGGCACAATACAATGATTTATTACATAGGTTATTCAAATTGAAGTGTCGTATCCTCGAATCTGTCTATAAGGATTTTACTGAAAAGTATATTAGTGTATTGGTAAACACAGAACCAGAATTGCAACCTGCTTTAAAGAATTTGTGTAAAAACGTGGATGACGAATATTATTCTATTCTTTTGATAGAGCAAGAAATATTTTCTGCTGAAGTGAAAACTCCGTCTGCGAATCACACAAGTCGACAAGACAATAATTTTACACCTAGAGTAAAATTACCAAAAATTACTCTACCGCGTTTTGATAATGACCCAAAAAACTTTAAAACTTTCAAGGATATGTTTGATGTTTTGATAGATAAACAACCGCATTTAACGGACATCGAAAAGCATTCCTACCTTCTTTCAAGCTTGTCGGGTGAATCATTGACCTTGTTGCGGTCTATTCCTCTTTGTCATGAAAATTACAAACTAGCATATGACACTTTATGTTCTAGATATAATAATAAACGTCTTTTGGCTAATCACCATTGGGGTTTAATAAAAAAACTTCCCGCCTATGCATGCGGAAAACGTAAAACAACTTCGAAATTTAATTGACTGTTTCACAGAAAACTTATCGATTTTGGGATCATTACAATTTGATGTTGAAAGTTGGGATTTCGTTCTTGTAGATCTTTTATTATGTAAACTCGATGAGGAAACTCGTAAACGATTCGAATTGCATTTCAATTCTACTGATGTGCCTACATTCAATTGCGTCAAAGACTTTTGTCAAAACAATGTGTAGCCTTAGAGAATCTTGTCTCAAGCAAACAACCGAAAGTGCTTAAAGGTACTATTAATAAACAAGGTATCGTTCGTTCGAATTCTGACTTGAAGCCTAGGACATTCTTAGCTGAGACTAACACTTCCCTAAGAACAATTCGTTCTCCTGCATCCTTTGCAAGGAAATCATGTATTGTATTCGTGCGAGCAATTTCTTAAATTGTCTCCAAACAAGCGTCACGAGCAAGCCAAACATCTTCGGTTATGTTTGAACTGTCTTCGACCAAATCATAACATGTCGTCTTGTCCGTCAAAGGTTTCGTGCAGAACTTGCAATAAAATCATCATACATTGTTACATTTTGTGCCGTCGATTGCTACGTCACCACCTTATTCAACTCCAACTCGTGAAGAAAATTTGCAAACCAGTTCGTCTAATAATGCTACTTGTACTACAACAGTTGGGTCTGAGGCGACAACTTGTCTAGCTCTGCTACCCACGGTTTGTTTGGAAATTCTCGACAAGAGAAATCAACCTCAAATTATTCGTGCTCTAGTAGACACTGGGAGTCAAATTTCATTTATTACGGAGTCTTGTCGTAAGTCTATTGGTATATCGTCTCGTCCTTCTTCGATTCCTATTTCTGGTTTGGGCCAGACTTCACACCAAACGTTAGGTGTGATATCTGGAACAATTCGTCCCATTCAGGAATATGATTCAGTCCCGACGGACAACAATTTGAAAATAAACTTAATGGTTTTGCCGTCTATTTGCGGTAATCTTCCAAACAAGTATATTCAATCGTATTGGTCTCATTTGGAAAACATAAAACTCGCAGATGAAAACTGGAGACATCCTCTCCAGTACAAATGTTATTGGGATCTGATGTTGCCAGTCGTATTTTGTTCGATGGGAAAATTGATGGCAAAGAAATTTCGCCTGTTGCTGTCAACACCATATTTGGTTACATGATATTTGGTACTGTCGATCCCATCTCAACCAATGTTATTCATTCGTTCTTTGTATCTATCGATCCTTGTATGGATGTTGATCTTAAACATTTTGGGAGCTTGACGACATTCCATCGAAGAGTTTGTCGTCTCCAGAAGATGACCTTGCTCAACAATCTTTTGATAACTCCTTGCATCGGTTACCCAATGGTAGGT
Organism: Platerodrilus igneus; assembly: GCA_036346225.1. Taxonomy (NCBI): domain Eukaryota; kingdom Metazoa; phylum Arthropoda; class Insecta; order Coleoptera; family Lycidae; genus Platerodrilus; species Platerodrilus igneus. The sequence goes on from JARFIW010001219.1 coordinate 1,927,159, forward strand.
TCGGCGTGAGCCTTCCATTTAGAGAAAATGTTCGTGAGTTTCCGGACTCGAAATCTATTGCCATTAAACGTCTATTGTCACTAGAGCGTCGTCTCGAAACTAATCCAGACTTGCGAAATTTGTATGTAGATTTCATGCGTGATTACGAAGCCTCTGGTCACATGTCGCTTTTATCAACGCCTCCAGCTGACAATAATGCGTATTTTATTCCACACCTTTCCGTGTTCAAACTAGAAAATAATAAACCTAAATTGAGAATTGTTTTGATGCTTCGGCTCGAGCTTCGAATGGTATTTCATTGAATGATACCTTACTCACTGGACCTAAGCTCCAGAATGATATTGTAAAAATACTTTTGGCATTTCGTATTCCCAAGTTCGTTTTGTCTGTGACATAAAACAAATGTACAGGCAAATATTGATATCAGAAACGGATCGTTCTTATCAATCGATACAATGGCGATGGAATCCTTCAGAACCAATTTCAACCTATCAGTTGAACACAATTACATATGGAGTTTCATCCGCTCCTTTTCTCGCCATTCGCACAATCTTAAAACTAGCTGAACTAGGAGAAAATAGTTATCCATTGGCTGCTCATGCTTTGAGAAACAATTTGTATGTTGATGATGTATTGACTGGGTCGTCCACTCTCCAGGCAACTCATGAACTAAAACGTCAACTCATCGAACTACTACGTGCTGGCTGCTTCGAACTACGCAAATGGGCTAGCAACAGTCCACTACTGTTAGAAGATATTCCTACTGAGTATCAACAAATAAAACCAAGTTTAGTCGCAAATGATCTTCAGCTTACCATAAAAGTGCTCGGTCTTCAGTGGCACTCGATACCTGATAATTTTTCATTTGAAATGCAGTCTTTAGAAAATCGTCTTTCCAAGCGAATTTTACTTTCGACAGTTGCTAGGATTTACGATCCTCTAGGATTTATTACACCAGTTACCTTTTCACTCAAACAACTCATTCAACAATTTTGGGTGCTGGGGTTGGATTGGGATGATCCTCCTCCTGAATCTATTGTCATATTTTGGAAAAAATTTGTTGCTGAATTTTCATATATTGATTCAATTCAAATTCCTCGTTATATCCCTATTGATGAAGCCTGTAGCATACAACTACATGGTTTTTGTGACGCGTCCGAGAAAGGATACTCGGCTATTGCATATTTTCGTTTAGTATTTCCGTCAGGAAAAATATCTGTTCACTTTGTTATGGCTAGATCAAAGGTCGCATGTCTTTCTATACCCAAGCTAGAACTATGTGCTACCGTACTTTTGTCTAAATTAGTTCATTTTGTTAAAACTACATATTCAAATGTAACCTTTGAAAAAATCTGTTGTTACACTGATTCTTCTGTGGCTTTGACTTGGATTAAGTCACCTACCTATCGTTTAAAAATGTTTGTAGCTAACCGTGTTAGTTACATCCAAGAACGTATTTCTCCCGAACAGTGGAGTTATATTAGTTCTTCAAACAACCCATCTGATTGTGCTACCAGAGGTTTATTTCCTTCGGTATTTCCCGCGCATCCGCTATGGTGGGCAGGTCCTGAATTTTTGTCGTTGTCTGAAGAAAATTGGCCTTTGCCAAAATTGTTCGTCCCTTCTCTGGAAGCATCTTCTGAGGAGAAACGCATTACTTTGATTGTTACTGTAGAATCAACTTGGCTGGAAGACTTATCAAACAAATTTTCGTCGTTACACAAAATTCAACGTATAGTCGCATATTGCCTGAGAATCTTTAATGTTAGAAAAGCTACCATCAATTCGCTATTTTTATCGTCGGTGGAGCTTCACACTGCTCTTATGGTTATTGTCAAGGTGGTTCAACTTAGTTCACTTAAAGTTGAAATCGAAACCGTTCGTCAAGGTGAGCCTTTGCCTAAACATCTGCAACGTCTAGGCTTATTTCTTGATTCGAATGACATTTTAAGAGTAGGCGGGAGACTGATTCATTCCAGTCTTCCAGATTCCGCAAAACATCCAGCGGTATTACCCAATAAACACCGTATAACAGATTTGTTGATTAAACAAGTGCACACACAAAATTTACATTCGGGAGTAAACACAACGATGTACTTGCTCCAAGAACGATTTTGGATCATCTCATCTCTTCGCGCAGTTCGTAGAATACTGTCTAAGTGTTATCATTGCTATCGTCTTCTCCCCATTCCTGTCAATCCAGTTATGGGTGAATTGCCTTCATTTCTTGTTCCTCCTTTAAATTGGAAACTCGCCAGAATTGTAGAGCTTCATCCTGGAAGCGATGGAGTACCTCATGTAGCCGCCGTAAAACCTTCACGAGGAAATTTGAAAAGACCAATGGTCAAATTATGCCCATTGCCGTCTCAATAATAAATATTAGTTATTTTAGTGTTCTTTATTATAGTTTCGTAAGCATTATTATATTCATTTAGTTCTACATACATACAAGACTCGGTCAAAGTTAAATTTTCGTGTTAAGTTTTAAAAAAAATAGCCCAAAGCTATTTTGGTGGGCAGAATGTTTCGTATTAGTTAAAACTCAAACTATAGTGGATTTAAATTGTGCAGTGCGCTTGCGCCTCTTAAAGTAAAACGCGTGCGAAAGTGGTTTTGTGACGTTTATCGACGACTCTTCTTTCGACCTAGTAACGGGAAGGTTGTGCGTGACAAACTATATCCAATAAGTATAGTGCTTGCAACAGTGCATTCAACCAACTCCCCCGGGGGCATTCCAGCAACATCGAAGAGGACCGCACACCAAGGACAATTTGGTGAGTGAATTTATGCCTTTTGTTTGTTAATATTTTACATGCATACAGTTTTCGTATTTAAAGCTCGCGTTTTGTTCTATTTTCGAATTACAGTCCACGATTAAATAAGACGCGCCAGCACCTTTATCTAAGTTTAATTAATTGACAGAACTGATAATGTGTTAAATGACAACACACTACAATTAATAAACCTAAATGACATTTTAATTGTAATTGTTATTTTTTTCAAAGCCTGCCTGATTTCCTGTTTGAACATTTTGTATAAAATGCATATTGTTGATCTGGCAGAATTCTGTTGATAGCGTATTATTGTAGGTTGTTATATCTTTAGTGAAAATTGTTATTGGATAAGTGTAGTTGATTGTTAATCAATATGTATCAATTGTTTTATAATATTCTCCAATAGTAAGTTATTTTTAGTTATGTAAATTAAAAACATTCATAAAATTTGAAGAAAATCAAACATATCTCAGAAAGTAATTGATTTAGGTATAGGGAATGCTTAACAAAAATAAAAGGACACTTAATGAACTATCCATTGTAGCAATAAAATTGGTAGGGTGCCATTTAAAAAAAAATTTAAAAGTTGCATTTTGCGAAACCTGACACACTCTGTATACTGGGAAGAAATTTCAAAAAAGTGATATTTACAAATATACTATGGTAACCAGATCACCACTATCTACAAACCGGGAATTCTAATTTTTTCATCATAAAAAGTTGAAGAATGCTTAATAATACCGTAAAATTATACGATACCCACAGATTGTTCTTTGTTCTAAATCTAAACTTATCACTTCGTCACTTTGACAGTTATTCTCTAAGCTTTAATTAATTAAGCATCACCTTATTAACGAAACCACATTAAATTTTCAACGCGAATATAAACATAAAATAATCACCTAAAAACCACGTTTCTTAATGAATATTCAGGCGCAACTAACTGATTATGTATCTGCCCGCAGCCCGCAGGATTATACAAGTTATCCTCGTTCACACCCCCAATGCGCTAAATACGTGTAACCTACTTAGATTTAACTTACTTTCTAGAACACGACATTGTTTTTGATGCAAGGACAGAATTTAAAAAGAGGGAAGATTATAATTTAACAAAATAAACTATGTATACTGGCCGTGCCTAGCACAAATTCATTGGCTTGAAAATACTGGTCCAACCTTTCGGAAAATATTTTCCAGTCGTCCCCCGACTGAAACTCTTTAATGGTAAAATAGCTACCGCTTACAATTACAGTGTTACTCATTCTTCACAAAAAAAATTGTTGCTTCTAAATACATGGGGTATACTACCAGTATATTACACGATTGCCATTAAAACCCAAACATGGTTTTCTTCGTCGCCATTTTGTAATGTACTCAACTAGTGCTTGAATAAAACGTAAGTCGTGTTGTACATTCTTCATTCTCAAAAAGTCAAAATTAATTATAATAACAAAATCGAGGTGAAATTACCGTTATCTTTTCCATGACCACTACTTATTCTCGATACAATACATTTGTGTTAATTTAAATATTACCGTATAGTTTCGTATGTAGAACTTGAATTAAAATTGCTTTGAAATAAAATACGCCCCCCCCCCCTTCATACCTTTGACTGAATTCGCCCCCGATAGCTGTATTGACATCAGGGACCCTTAGATTCCTTACACAATTTCAGCGCGTTCTAGTAATCCTCAACGAAAGTAATGGGCTTTATTCAAGAAAACTTATACCGTCTGGACATACACCGTTGCTCTGGATACAGTTTTTTTTACTCAACTGTTGTAACCTGAAAATAAGCTTCAATGTCTTTTGAATGCTCTTAGACTTCGCCTAAACACAACGTAGTGCAACACTAAGTGTACGTATTCTGAACTTTTATTTCTGTTAGTGCAAAAATTATCACAACACGCTCACTTTAATTAAAATATATTAAAAGTCCGTCAAATGATTAAAGACTGAAGAAACTTTTATTTCTAAATTATTGATTACTTTAAATATTTATTGTGCTGAAATCTTTATACCCGCAACTGGTTGTATTTGCATATTGGCACTAATACCTTGCTAAAATCAATGCGGCTCCTAAAATTTATAGAATCTCATCTACGTGCTATCTGTTTCAGAACTACATTAGTTCCACGCATTTCGTTAAAACGCTGTCGTTCCAAAATTCTAGCAGAAAGGCCAAAGTAAAACAAATTAAAACGCTCTTCCAATGGATAGAAATAACAGTAATGCAATTTAGTACTCGCGCTAAATTATCCTTAGTAAATCTATTGATTTGTCACATCAAATACACTGTATTTTACGTTCAGTGCGTGTCTTTTTATCCTACCTATATTTACATATGCAAGCGCTGCTTAGTAACATACAAACAAACTCTAGTCCACCCTTCAGTTAATAATTTGACATTGAAACACGTATTTCTAGAGGTTAGTTAGTGCTTTTCAATTTTACTGTGATTTATAAAGTATTATTATGTTTGGCCAAAGAGACTGCCCAAAAAAGACTCTTAGAGTTCAAACACATCCTCATGTTCCTGATATTGCAATGCCATCTTTACAACCACAATGTTGGGCACACGTAAGTACCATTTGTTAAAAATTTAAGACGTAGAAAATGATTATTTTGTTATCAACTTGTTTCATAAGTAGTAAAATCTAAAAATATAGGAGCGTGCATAAGAACGAATTTGGTTAGATGAAAATTGTCATTTTCTTTACTGTTAAAAAGTTGAGTGGTTGTTTACAATATCGCAATCCGTCTGAAAGAACAAATGCGTAAATATTCAATTAGTTTCTGTATAAAAAATGAAAGTACTCGCGTTGGCAAAGCGTGAAGACAATTAGTTTCACATATAAAAGGTTATTTACGATTAATATTAAAATTAGCATGTAACAGTATAAATTCCTGCTACAAATTATAAAGTTAGGCAACTCTGTTTACGGATCTTGCTTATTCTACACATGGTCGTAGTAGAACTATTCTATTGGCAGAGAACCGGAATACGAAGGCGCTTTTCGCTGTCCGCTCCGGTTCTCGATTCTTCATTTTTGAACCCAGCTCCTGCTCATGATGATTGGATAGAGACCCTACATTTTTAGATTGCACTTGGAAAGAAGGGAGTGATTCAAGTAATTTTAATTAATTAAAAATTGATTCTTTAAGCAAGCTAGTGGTAAGTGAAACGTGTGATATTTAAAAATTATCTAACGTACCCTCCATCCCTTATTATATTTTCGTCAGGCGATCCTACTTTGTTAATATAAGCACTATGGCGTAGAGATCCGGCTATTAACAAGCTGTAGTAATTTCAGGGCAAATTCTCGAAAATATCGATTGATCCGAGTTACTGCATATTTACTTAAGTCAAGTTGTCGGGTTGTAACTCTAACCGGGGACTGACTACACATCATTCGAAATATTGAAAACGGTGATATACGTGCAGTGTTCAAAAATTGTGCCATGCAAAAGACATACGCTGGAGTGGCGTCGTAGGCAGCATAACCAAAAACCAGGGCTTGATGTTTTGTTCACTTCCAACATCATCCCGATTGTTACACCGAGCAATAAACAGCAACAGCGCGGTCCTGTTGCAAATCGGCAACGAATAAAGCATTATCGCGCTGGAAAATTAAATACAGTTCCATATCACTTATGTTCATTTCGACATGAAAGGTGTTTAATAAATGCAAATCAAATGGAGAAAATAAACGGAATAAATGTAACGCGAGTTAAGGTTCCTGGCTTCGAGCGGTCCTTTTTAAAAAGAGTTCTTGAACTTCTTAACACATTTATTTGTTTAAACAGAAATTAACATTGAATTTTGACAATCTTGAATAAATTATTCTAAGTCGAAAATATATTAATTAATTGTACAAGTGAGTTATCTACGAACTGCAATGTTAAAGCTGAACGATGGATTAACTGCCTGTGAGTGGAGCTCCCGGGCCTTTATAATATCCCTACCCCTCACAAGTCTGTGGGAACTTGCAGACCTAATGTCTGCTTACACTTGACTCTATTCATAATACAATGTTGTGATCTTAAATCTATTCATAACTACTTTGTTGCAAACTTACCTCTCAGTAATCTCGGTACGTGACTGTCTGTGACCACCTGTGACCTGACATCTGCAGTGTTACTTATCTCTGTTCCCATGAACGTTAATAAACTGAAATAAATTGTCCTTCATGACATTGTTGCACATCACTTAGCGCATTTTCTAATATTTCTAATAACTTCTTAATTATTAGTTTTCTATATATATAATAAATGGGGATTACATAACTCGCGACAAACACAAAAGTACCCAACATAACCGTGATTTAAATTTTGTACGCAGTAAGCTACTACTGTCAAAAAAACTACACACTAGGAATCTGTAGATGTATTAGATAGCCGAAAGGAAATCTGCTATGTCTGTTACAACAGATTTGACTGAATGTAACAAAAGGAAACACCTATAGTGTTTCTAGTCGTCGAGTGATGTTCACGTACCCATGTTGTATTGTATGGCTACAGTGTAGTGAACACTTTTAGTGTATGCTGAGATGAAACGGGGTGTTATCGTTCGAGTGGGCGGCGTCTAAAAGCATGTAGGCTTGGCTTGATTATTTGTTTAATAAGTATGAGCAAAAATAATTATAAGTTTATAAATACATGTAAATAAAAATGAAATAGTTAAAATTGAATGATTTTAACAGTTTCAAGCAGTTCGGAAGTCTTCGGTAATATTCTGAACTTTTTGGAAGGCTTCATGGTTGCTTGTGGAACCAAAATAAAGTTAAACACTTATTGAATGAATGTATATACTGTTTAACGGGGTGTAAAAGTCTTCGGTAGTCTTCGGAACTCTTCGGAAGACTTCGGAATTTACTTATGAGGCCCACTGAGAACTTGAATAACGATAGTTAACAAATATTTACAGTTTGAAAAGGTACAGACGTTTTCGGCGGTCTTCGGAACTTTTCGGAAGGCTTCGTGTTTTACTTGTGAGACAACGCCAAGTTACAAAAGATAATGACATGAAATTAAAACTACTAATTGAACATATATACAAGCATGGGGAGGTTTAGAAGTCTCCCGTTGTCTTCGGAACCCTTCGGAGGGCTTCATGTTTTACTTGTGGAACAACGTAAAGATACAAAGAATAATGACATGAAATTACAACTACTAATTGAACATATATAGTATAGAGAGGTTCATATGTCTCGGTTGTCTTTGAAACTCTTCGGACGGTTACATGGTAGTGGTGCCTTAAGCCTCGTCGAATGCGTCGCCGTCGAACTCTACAGAGGTGTTGCTTCGGAGGTAGAGTTAACAGACGCAATCACAATAACGACTTGTCGGTGAAGTATGGAACGGAACTTAACGTCCATACGCAGTTTGTTAACTTTTGATTGATGAATTATATTGACGTGCCCTAAGTACAGCGGCGGACAGCGTCACCGTCAGAGAATACGCAGGTTATGGGGAGCACTGCGCGCTGAAGTATAGCAGGCTATGGAAAGTACTGCTTGCTGAAGGTTTTGCAGGGTATGGGGAGCACTGCACGGTGATTCCTTAGGCTATGGTGAGCACTAACGAATGTCTTTCGAAGAATTTGCAATTATATTTATACACTTCCATTTCCTATGCTTCCTGTGTTGAAAACCGTTAATGATGTTTTTAACAAATAGGATTGTGTAAAAGATTTAGTTTGACCAATGAGCGTGCAGATTTTTAGGTACAACAAAGATGAGCTGGAAATTCTCGCGATTCTTAGTTTGTTCTATGTTCAGCTCGTGTATTTTGATATAGTTAACTGCAATTCTTTAGTCTGTTGTGTGCTCAGCTCGGGCGCGGTGATATAGTCAACACCCCCCGCGCTGAAAAGTGTAGTGTAGCGTAGCTTGATTGTTGTGAGGAAGCGGCGGGCTCCTTGGTGTCAAAATATTTGAGCCTGTGGCGGCGTTTGCGTTTTCGCTTTGTGCGGCGGCGTAGGGTTTTACCATGATCGCTTGCTGCTGCGTGGAATGATTGTCCTTGAAAGGATACTTATTTTTGGAGCATCCATCCACAGGTATGCCTTTCTGGTTGTGCGTCTTGCACATAATTGGGCAAAACGACACGGGCTGTGTGGATAACTCGTGGTCTGCATGTTTTGGTGTCCAGTGATAATAGGCTGGCGCTGACCGTGGTAGTTGGTTGTGCTGACCTATCGATCACTGGTTGGAGTTCTGTCCGAAGGCTACTGGGCAAGAATTCGTCTACGAACTGGTTCGTTGCAGTTGGCGTGGTGGCCTGTTGACTGTGATGGGCGTCACCGTTGTGTGGAGGCTTCGTGCGTTTCCATGGTTGTCTACTGCTGAACGGCATAGTTGTAATTGAAAGGTACCTCTTCTTGGGACATCGATCCACAGGTATGCCTTTCTGGTTGCGCGCCCTGCACATAATTGGGCAGATCGACGAGGGCTGCGTGGTTGGATCGTGATCTGCATGTTTCGATGTCTAGTGGTAATAGGCTGGTGCTAGCTGTGATAGTTGGTTGTGTTGGCCTATTGACTACTGGTTAAAATTCTTCCCGAAGATTGCTGGGCAAGAATTCAGCTGGAAGCTGGTGAGTAGTAGTTAGCGAGTGTAGCTTGTTGTTGGTGACGGGCACCACCATTTCGTTCCAGTGAAGCGTCATACGATTATGTGCTCCGATATGTATGGGACCTTGTTCGTAATCCATCATCACTTTTTGGCGTTGAAGCCAAGATTCACACAGAATATCCTCAGCGAGGTTTGTTACTACCAAAAAGGTTTTATGATCCGTCGCCCTTCCCAGGGTGAATGGCGTGTGGAACTTGCCTTTGATTGCCATTTCTATCTCTGCTTCGGCTAGATAGGTGGAGGTATGATAGGGTTCTACCCGTGAACCTGCGGGTATTCTATCTTCCCTAATCATGCACGTCAATGCTCTTGTGTCTAGTAGTGCGTCAAAGGTTATCTTCTGTATGGTTGAAACTATCTTTTTTATTTATTCAGTGGAACAAATTTTTTATATATGTAGCTGGCCTCACTCATGGGCGCTAGTGATACTTATTGTTCCAAAGATCTTCCGACACAACTAGGGGTCTATTCCTTGGGTAGAGCTATGAGAAGTGGGGGGGTAAGTCGAATTCTGTTTGCAGATCAAACTTAATCTAAACCAAATAGGCGCCACCAAGTCCTGATGTAATTATGATAATCGCATAGCATATTTCTAAGGGCGGACGTGGAGACCCAAAGAAAAAGGATCGCCTTCGCTGACAAAAACCTGTCTTAATAAAATAAGACGCAGCTCCTGTAAGAAATTGTAATAGTTAAATAAATAAAAAGTGGAACACCATTTGTGTCCAGCAAAATACATAAAGAAGTAGTAAAAGGTATTTCCAATATAAAATTGGCATCAGTTTCTTACTCATAAGGGTTTTAGCTTTATGTTATTAAATTTGATCACACTTAATCAAAATAAAAAAATCTTTAAACTTGAACCAATTGTTTACTAAAAAATCTCTTTTAAAATAATGTGACTTGTAACAAACAATTTAATCATTAACTGTATCAATCTAAAACTTTCAACTTTCATGTTTGTCTTAATTATTTTCAATCAAATACTTTACTTTAAGACATGAACTTGTTGTACAAATAGGGTTCTAACCTGTGCAGATCTGTTTAGGCAGATAACAAATTAATAGTTTCTAACAATGTTAGCATTTGAGTTTTCTAAATTACATATACAAATTTTAATGTAGATAAAGCTGATCACAAAAATAGACATGTTTACATATATTGCACTAAAGCTGTTCAATGCATTTGCTTTTAAAATAACATCTGTCAGCAGTACAAAGCAGAAAAATATATGACGTCAGTAACACCTGTTGACGTTACCGACGATTCACATTGAGCAAAGCGTGTTGTTTTTAAAACATTAAATCAGTGAACTTTAGTTTTACTACTGGTTAATCCAGCTCAGCAATTAGTTGAAACTTTTATAACGTACTTGTATTACGCATCAAAGCAAGTTAACGTGTTCCTAGTTTTGAAACACATAAAAAGAGCTTATAGCTATCTACGAATCAAAACTGCATTTGTCGCATTGTAACAAAGAAAGACGGGATCCCCGTTATTTCAAGCAACGATAACAGCGTTTGTAATTTGAAACAAATTCATCCAAACCAACTTCTTTAATGACTTCGTTCCACGTGTCAAATCAAATCCTGTTGCAATACATTCTGCAGCAGTTGTAATCTCAAAGATGAATTACGCCGCCTTCCAAAGGTAGCATCTTACCTGTGTATACTTTACTGTGTCCTTGTGTGTCTTAAAAGTTGCATCCTACTTGTCGCGCTAAATAAATTATCTCAAATTATACAAGTTCACACAATATATACCTTACCGACCGTTATTCGAAGATATGTTCACTAATTGATGTGGATTCGCATATTGCCCGCCTGCAATCGACGCTACATGTTGATATTTCTATCACTTGTGGCCGACTATCTTCTAACCAGCTCGGGCGGTCGCGCCGTTAGAGGGGAACGATCAAACAGAGATGTGCTTGTAAATAGCTGTATACGACACAGATATCTAAACATAAGTAGATTATTAAAGGACGATGCAGGCTTAACATATTACTTTCAAAGTTGAATGCAAATTATTATTGTTATTAATAAAATTGTTACATTATTCTTAAAATTATATGGAGGGATTTATTATCGAAAATAAAATTGTTACATGGTGACGGGGATTCTTGGTAGTTGGTCATTGTGGGTAATGTTTAGTCGCGCCAGTTCGTTTCGCCCGACCGGGCTGTAATCTGGCGTTGCTCAGCTCGTGTATCGTTTCTCGACGCCTTTGTTGGGCAGTCTCGGTGCGAATGTCGTTGTGGACAGAATGCGCACCTTGGTAGTTGCTCCGTTGTTTGTGGAAATGTTTGCTGGCGTGAGGACGATTGCCCCTTTTGCTGCTTCTTTTATATTTTCTTCGATTTTTGTGAAGCGGGAGACCATTTCCTATATGTTGTCAGCATGTGACGCTGAATTGGGTTCCTCAGTGTCGGCAGGAGAAGGTCCGTAAACAGCTCTATGTTCCGGTTGGTGTCTAGTTTTAGGCGGCGGGCTTACCTTAGTGCCAAAGAAGGCGGCGACTGGTTAAGACGCCATCTGCTTCTGTCAATAGTACTAGGAGGTTATTTTGGCTTTAATGGTTGGACAGTCGTACTTGTCCAGAAATAACCTTTTGGATTCGCTGTAGGTGGGTTGGAACATCGCGCAGGCTTCCCACCATGTGGCTGCTTGGCTTCGAAATTGAGTGGTCATTGTAGGTACATTTAAGTCCATCGCTTCCATCTGTTGGAGATTTCTGGGACCCTTTAGAAGGGTGCCAGGAATGAAGGTTTTTCCGCTTTGCAGATGGTTGTGGCAACGTGGTACAGGCTTTCCACGAGCGCCTTGATTATGACTATTTAGTTGGTTGTTTGTATTTGTTGAGCGCCACTGGGTTGTTGCAATCCTAGAACTGTTGGTGGTTGTGTGACCTCTTGGGTTAGAGGCGGTTGGTCGGTGTCCGGCTAGACGTGTGATATGGTTTGACTCCTCGTTTCAGGCATGTTGATGGTTTTTGCAAGCGCGCTGTTTGGTAAATCTTCTGTGAAGACGGCCAAATTACGTTGGACGCCACTTGTTATCGTTCAAGTGGGCTGCGTCTGAAAGCATGTGGGCTTGGCTTGATTATTTGTTTAATAAGTATAAGCAAAAATAATTATAAGCTCATAAATACATGAAAATAAAATAGTTAAAATTGAATGATTTTAACAGTTTGAAGCAGTTCGGAAGTCTTCGGTAATATTTGGAACTTTTCGAAGGCTTTATAGTTGCTTGTGGAACCAAAATAGACTTAAACACTAATTGAATGAATGTATATACAGTTTAACGGAGTGTAAAAGTCTTCGGTAGTCTTCGGAGCTTTTCGGAACACTTCGGAATTTATTTATGAGGCCCAATGAGAACTTGAACAACGATAGTTAGAATATATTTACAATTTGAAGAGGTCCAGACGTCTTCCGCGTTCTTCGGAATTCTTCGGAAGGCTTCATGTTTTACTTGTGAGACAACGTCAAGTTACAAAGGATAATGACATAAAATTAAAACTACTAATTGAACATATATACAAGCATGGATAGGTTTAGAAGTCTCCCGTTGTCTTCGGAACTGTTCGGAAGACTTCATGTTTTACTTGTGGGACAACGTGAAGTTACAAAGAATAATGACATGAAATTAAAACTACTAATTGAACATATATACAAGTATAAAGGGGTTCGTATGTGTTCGGTTGTCTTTGAAACTCTTTGGACGGCTTCGTGGTAGTGGTGCCTTAAGCCTCGTCGAGTGCGTCGCCGTCGAACTCTACGGGGCTGTTGCTTCGGAGGTAGAGTTTGTTACAGGCGGAAAAGGTACTAAGTGTATCTTTTCCAGTCAAATTATAAAATGGGGGCGGCCTGTAAAACAAAATTTAAAGGGGGGTCACCGGCACTAGCTAGCGGAAGGTCGTGGATCATATAGAGGGTTAAAATTTTGAAAAAAGGGTTAAATTAATTTATAATATACTACAAAAATGTGGCACTTACCTTTCATAAAATATTGTGACTTAATGACAATTGCCAAGGGCGCCAGACAAGTCGAGAATGTCCAAATGTTCGTACAAAACCTTGAGAGACTTGTCATCCCAAGGAGGACAATTGTTTCTTCTAATCAATTCCTCACTTTTTTACTACTTATATAAAAAAATAAGAAAAACTATTGACTTAATCAACGGCAAACAAAACTATTTAATTCACAGAGCAATAAACGTGAACCTCTTACATGCATTGATTTTAGTTTATAAATTTAAGTGAATAGGTGACTATGGAATTTATGAAAATTTTGAGTACATAAGTAGTTATCAAACACTTGTATATGAAAGAAACTTATATTATAAATCGTACACTAAATTAATCCTACGGTTTATGGCCAAAACGTCCTAACAAATAAACTAACTAAAAATTGGTCATGCTACTTAACTATAAAGACTTCCTTACTAATAATTGTCCATTGTTTGAGGGTTTGTTTTCCAACGTAGAGCAGTTCTTAATTTTGGAAAGAGAATCTCGCTTGTTGCTTCTGTTTGTAATGTTTAAGAAAATTGACTGGCACACGAACTCGGCAGAATTTTTGACAATATCACTTACTTGCTGCGTCACACGCCTACAAGCTTTTTAAATATTTATCTTGCATCACTGTAAATCCGCGAACATATGGGCATAACCCTCGCGAAACTGGAAGAGTAACACTTCTTTCCAATCTTTTTTCTAACGTGATACGAAGTGGAATATTCTGTCATGCCAGAGAACGCCACCCGCAAAACTGCGTTTCTCTCTACTTCTTTACCACGGACGGCCCCATTGGAAGAACTCCCTGTCTTTTGGCTAAGCCTTGAGTTAAATAGACTAAATTCCTACCCCAATAATTATGAACGTCATTTTCTGTTATCCAATGACTGAACAGAACCTCCCACAAAACAAGATTTCAGAAACCAAATCCAACCCCTTTTAGATGAGAATCACGGAAGTAAATAGTCTAATTCAAACGCGACAGACGTATTTTCCATGTTAAAATACGTCTGTCACGTTTTGAATTAGGATCGGCCCTATATAATTTCAATGTAAAATAGTTGTGAAAACATGAATTTTATATACTTTCAATGTAAAATACTTGTGGGCACGTTTTGAATTAGGATCGGCTTTATATTACTTTCAATGAAACACACACGTATGTTGAAAAATGTAAGTGCAGAGAAGAATGTGTTAGCTGTTTTGAATTCGGTTTTCTAGCGAGAAGTTACACGTGCACCGTTTTGAATTAGGATCAGCGTTATATACTTTTAATGTAAAATCTGAAAACCTGAATTCTTTTCAAATGTAAAATACTTGTGGGCACGTTTTGAATTAGGATCGGCTTTATATTACTTTCAATGAAAGATATTTCAAAACACACGTATGTTGAAAATGTAAGTGCAGAGAAGAATGTGTGTAGCTGTTTTGAATTCGGTTTTCTAGCGAGAAGTTACACGTGCACCGTTTTGAATTAGGATCGGCGTTATATACTTTTAATGTAAAATGAAAACCTGAATTCTTATTATACTTTTCAAATGTAAAAATACTTGTGGGCACGTTTTGAATTAGGATCGGCTTTATATTACTTTCAATGGAACATATTTCAAAACACACGTATGTTGAAAAATGTAAGTGCAGAGAAAATGTGTGTAGATGTTTTGAATTTGGTTTTCTAGCGAGACAGTATGGCAGATGCAAAATATCGCATTCAAGTCAATTGTGTTTTAATTAAAGTGGATTCTGATTTATGTTTAGAGGCTGCAAATACACATGGGCCGGTTTCAATTCAAAATGTGTTCACTCTTGTGATAGGTTGAAAAGTGGGTTGGCAAAGTACGCAGATGGTGGTAATCTGCTATATAAGGAGATTGCTCCTGATATTAATTTAATTAGTCGAAGTTTACTGCATATATTTACATACAAACATGTATATAATTGATATTCAGGATTTAAATACAAGAAAACGAGTTTGTATGTAAAGAAATTGCGGTTTTGGACTTGTTGAAAGGTGTTGTTTGGCATCAAATTTTTAAACTGCCAATGCAGTCCAGTTGTTTGAGCCAAGATCATATAAAACATAACGACTGGGTGACAAAGAATATTCATGGTCTTTCTTGGGATGAATCTTCAACGGCTGGAATGGGTTTATCATATATAGCGCTTTATTTGAAGCAAATTATCCTACCCGGTGAAGAAGTATTTGTGAAGGGTCTAGAAAAGAAGAAATTGATTGAAACCTATCTAATGCAAAACGTTGTAACTGATATGCTTGCACTAGGTTGTCCTAAGATATCGGAGTTAAAATCAACAACCGTTTAAAATATAACATCCATTGTTGTAGACACAGCAATAATAATCTGCAATGTGCAAAACAAAATACCTTGTTATTAAAAGAATGGCTTGATAATAATAAAAACAATAGAAAGATTGTGTCTGTATTATTTATTTTAATATAATTTTACAATGTTAGCGAAGCAAATTATCCGACCCGGTGAAGAAGTATGTGTGAAGGGACTAGAAAAGAAGAAATGGATGGAAACCTATCTATTGCAAAAATGTTATAGGCAAGGCAATAATAGTCTGCAATGTGCAAAACAAAATACTTTGTTATTAAAAGAATGGTTTGATAATAATAAAAAAAAATAGAAAAGATTGTGTCTGTATTATTATTGTAGTCAGTAAGAAATCTTTAATGCTGATGTCTGCAGAAAAAACAATTAAACTCAGACAGCACGAATGGAACTCTCAACCGTGAAAGCAATTATAATTGATTAACGCAATAGCTCTTTACTGGTTTTACAACATTTAACAAATTGTACAGATATCTCGAAAGATTTGCCAAAGACAGACAAACAGATAGACAGACTGACTGCACCAATTTTCTCATTCTCGCTTTTAAAGAATAAACAAGTAGTAGTTATTAAATCGCGAACTCAGTTTATCTGCAAGAAAATATATAAACGTGGAAATTTATGAAATGCTCCAACTTAAAAAAACTAGAAATAAATCTATTGAAATATATGCTAACGTTGCAATTGGCGGATCTGCTCACGGAGTAAACAATTTTTCTAGCATTTCATTTGGATTGACTATAAACTACTCAATAATTTTAACCTAACCACTATCATTATTCTTTCCTGACAAGGGAAACAAATTAAAACGCTCTTCCAATGGATAGAAATAACAGTAATGCAATTTAGTACTCGCCTAAATTATCCTTAGTAAATCTATTGATTTGTCACATCAAATACACTGTATTTTACGTTCAGTGCGTGTCTTTTATCCTACCTATATTTACATATGCAAGCGCTGCTTAGTAACATACAAACAAACTCTAGTCCACCCTTCAGTTAATAATTTGACATTGAAACACGTATTTCTAGAGGTTAGTTAGTGCTTTTCAATTTTACTGTGATTTATAAAGTATTATTATGTTTGGCCAAAGAGACTGCCCAAAAAAGACTCTTAGAGTTCAAACACATCCTCATGTTCCTGATATTGCAATGCCATCTTTACAACCACAATGTTGGGCACACGTAAGTACCATTTGTTAAAAATTTAAGACGTAGAAAATGATTATTTTGTTATCAACTTGTTTCATAAGTAGTAAAATCTAAAAATATAGGAGCGTGCATAAGAACGAATTTGGTTAGATGAAAATTGTCATTTTCTTTACTGTTAAAAAGTTGAGTGGTTGTTTACAATATCGCAATCCGTCTGAAAGAACAAATGCGTAAATATTCAATTAGTTTCTGTATAAAAAAATGAAAGTACTCTCGCGTTGGCAAAGCGTGAAGACAATTAGTTTCACATATAAAAGGTTATTTACGATTAATATTAAAATTAGCATGTAACAGTATAAATTCCTGCTACAAATTATAAAGTTAGGCAACTCTGTTTACGGATCTTGCTTATTCTACACATGGTCGTAGTAGAACTATTCTATTGGCAGAGAACCGGAATACGAAGGCGCTTTTCGCTGTCCGCTCCGGTTCTCGATTCTTCATTTTTGAACCCAGCTCCTGCTCATGATGATTGGATAGAGACCCTACATTTTTAGATTGCACTTGGAAAGAAGGGAGTGCGATTCAAGTAATTTTTAATTAATTAAAAATTGATTCTTTAAGCAAGCTAGTGGTAAGTGAAACGTGTGATATTTAAAAATTATCTAACGTACCCTCCATCCCTTATTATATTTTCGTCAGGCGATCCTACTTTGTTAATATAAGCACTATGGCGTAGAGATCCGGCTATTAACAAGCTGTAGTAATTTCCAGGGGCAAATTTCTCGAAAATATCGATTGATCCGAGTTACTGCATATTTACTTAAGTCAAGTTGTCGGGTTGTAACTCTAACCGGGGACTGACTACACATCATTCGAAATATTGAAAACGGTGATATACGTGCAGTGTTCAAAAATTGTGCCATGCAAAAGACATACGCTGGAGTGGCGTCGTAGGCAGCATAACCAAAAACCAGGGCTTGATGTTTGTTCACTTCCAACATCATCCCGATTGTTACACCGAGCAATAAACAGCAACAGCGCGGTCCTGTTGCAAATCGGCAACGAATAAAGCATTATCGCGCTGGAAAATTAAATACAGTTCCATATCACTTATGTTCATTTCGACATGAAAGGTGTTTAATAAATGCAAATCAAATGGAGAAAATAAACGGAATAAATGTAACGCGAGTTAAGGTTCCTGGCTTCGAGCGGTCCTTTTTAAAAAGAGTTCTTGAACTTCTTAACACATTTATTTGTTTAAACAGAAATTAACATTGAATTTTGACAATCTTGAATAAATTATTCTAAGTCGAAAATATATTAATTAATTGTACAAGTGAGTTATCTACGAACTGCAATGTTAAAGCTGAACGATGGATTAACTGCCTGTGAGTGGAGCTCCCGGGCCTTTTATAATATCCCTACCCCCTCACAAGTCTGTGGGAACTTGCAGACCTAATGTCTGCTTACACTTGACTCTATTCATAATACAATGTTGTGATCTTAAATCTATTCATAACTACTTTGTTGCAAACTTACCTCTCAGTAATCTCGGTACGTGACTGTCTGTGACCACCTGTGACCTGACATCTGCAGTGTTACTTATCTCTGTTCCCATGAACGTTAATAAACTGAAATAAATTGTCCTTCATGACATTGTTGCACATCACTTAGCGCATTTTCTAATATTTCTAATAACTTCTTAATTATTAGTTTTCTATATATAAATAAATGGGGATTACATAACTCGCGACAAACACAAAAGTACCCAACATAACCGTGATTTAAATTTTGTACGCAGTAAGCTACTACTGTCAAAAAACTACACACTAGGAATCTGTAGATGTATTAGATAGCCGAAAGGAAATCTGCTATGTCTGTTACAACAGATTTGACTGAATGTAACAAAAGGAAACACCTATAGTGTTTCTAGTCGTCGAGTGATGTTCACGTACCCATGTTGTATTGTATGGCTACAGTGTAGTGAACACTTTTAGTGTATGCTGAGATGAAACGGGTGTTATCGTTCAGTGGACGGCGTCTAAAAGCATGTAGGCTTGGCTTGATTATTTGTTTAATAAGTATGAGCAAAAATAATTATAAGTTATAAATACATGTAAATAAAATGAAATAGTTAAAATTGAATGATTTTAACAGTTTCAAGCAGTTCGGAAGTCTTCGGTAATATTCTGAACTTTTTGGAAGGCTTCATGGTTGCTTGTGGAACCAAAATAAAGTTAAACACTTATTGAATGAATGTATATACTGTTTAACGGGGTGTAAAAGTCTTCGGTAGTCTTCGGAACTCTTCGGAAGACTTCGGAATTTACTTATGAGGCCCACTGAGAACTTGAATAACGATAGTTAAAAAATATTTACAGTTTGAAAAGGTACAGACGTTTTCGGCGGTCTTCGGAACTTTTCGGAAGGCTTCGTGTTTTACTTGTGAGACAACGCCAAGTTACAAAAGATAATGACATGAAATTAAAACTACTAATTGAACATATATACAAGCATGGGGAGGTTTAGAAGTCTCCCGTTGTCTTCGGAACCCTTCGGAGGGCTTCATGTTTTACTTGTGGAACAACGTAAAGATACAAAGAATAATGACATGAAATTACAACTACTAATTGAACATATATAGTATAGAGAGGTTCATATGTCTTCGGTTGTCTTTGAAACTCTTCGGACGGTTACATGGTAGTGGTGCCTTAAGCCTCGTCGAATGCGTCGCCGTCGAACTCTACAGAGGTGTTGCTTCGGAGGTAGAGTTAACAGACGCAATCACAATAACGACTTGTCGGTGAAGTATGGAACGGAACTTAACGTCCATACGCAGTTTGTTAACTTTTGATTGATGAATTATATTGACGTGCCCTAAGTACAGCGGCGGACAGCGTCACCGTCAGAGAATACGCAGGTTATGGGGAGCACTGCGCGCTGAAGTATAGCAGGCTATGGAAAGTACTGCTTGCTGAAGGTTTTGCAGGGTATGGGGAGCACTGCACGGTGATTCCTTAGGCTATGGTGAGCACTAACGAATGTCTTTCGAAGAATTTGCAATTATATTTATACACTTCCATTTCCTATGCTTCCTGTGTTGAAAACCGTTAATGATGTTTTTAACAAATAGGATTGTGTAAAAGATTTAGTTTGACCAATGAGCGTGCAGATTTTTAGGTACAACAAAAGATGAGCTGGAAATTCTCGCGATTCTTAGTTTGTTCTATGTTCAGCTCGTGTATTTTGATATAGTTAACTGCAATTCTTTAGTCTGTTGTGTGCTCAGCTCGGGCGCGGTGATATAGTCAACACCCCCCGCGCTGAAAAGTGTAGTGTAGCGTAGCTTGATTGTTGTGAGGAAGCGGCGGGCTCCTTGGTGTCAAAATATTTGAGCCTGTGGCGGCGTTTGCGTTTTCGCTTTGTGCGGCGGCGTAGGGTTTTACCATGATCGCTTGCTGCTGCGTGGAATGATTGTCCTTGAAAGGATACTTATTTTTGGAGCATCCATCCACAGGTATGCCTTTCTGGTTGTGCGTCTTGCACATAATTGGGCAAAACGACACGGGCTGTGTGGATAACTCGTGGTCTGCATGTTTTGGTGTCCAGTGATAATAGGCTGGCGCTGACCGTGGTAGTTGGTTGTGCTGACCTATCGATCACTGGTTGGAGTTCTGTCCGAAGGCTACTGGGCAAGAATTCGTCTACGAACTGGTTCGTTGCAGTTGGCGTGGGTGGCCTGTTGACTGTGATGGGCGTCACCGTTGTGTGGAGGCTTCGTGCGTTTCCATGGTTGTCTACTGCTGAACGGCATAGTTGTAATTGAAAGGTACCTCTTCTTGGGACATCGATCCACAGGTATGCCTTTCTGGTTGCGCGCCCTGCACATAATTGGGCAGATCGACGAGGGCTGCGTGGTTGGATCGTGATCTGCATGTTTCGATGTCTAGTGGTAATAGGCTGGTGCTAGCTGTGATAGTTGGTTGTGTTGGCCTATTGACTACTGGTTAAAATTCTTCCCGAAGATTGCTGGGCAAGAATTCAGCTGGAAGATGGTGACTAGTAGTTAGCGAGTGTAGCTTGTTGTTGGTGACGGGCACAACCATTTCGTTCCAGTGAAGCGTCATACGATTATGTGCTCCGATATGTATGGGACCTTGTTCGTAATCCATCATCACTTTTTGGCGTTGAAGCCAAGATTCACACAGAATATCCTCAGCGAGGTTTGTTACTACCAAAAAGGTTTTATGATCCGTCGCCCTTCCCAGGGTGAATGGCGTGTGGAACTTGCCTTTGATTGCCATTTCTATCTCTGCTTCGGCTAGATAGGTAAAGGTATGATAGGGTTCTACCCGTGAACCTGCGGGTATTCTATCTTCCCTAATCATGCACGTCAATGCTCTTGTGTCTAGTAGTGCGTCAAAGGTTATCTTCTGTATGGTTGAAACTATCTTTTTTATTTATTCAGTGGAACAAATTTTTTATATATGTAGCTGGCCTCACTCATGGGCGCTAGTGATACTTATTGTTCCAAAGATCTTCCGACACAACTAGGGGTCTATTCCTTGGGTAGAGCTATGAGAAGTGGGGGGGTAAGTCGAATTCTGTTTGCAGATCAAACTTAATCTAAACCAAATAGGCGCCACCAAGTCCTGATGTAATTATGATAATCGCATAGCATATTTCTAAGGGCGGACGTGGAGACCCAAAGAAAAAGGATCGCCTTCGCTGACAAAAACCTGTCTTAATAAAATAAGACGCAGCTCCTGTAAGAAATTGTAATAGTTAAATAAATAAAAAAGTGGAACACCATTTGTGTCCAGCAAAAATACATAAAGAAGTAGTAAAAAGGTATTTCCAATATAAAATTGGCATCAGTTTCTTACTCATAAGGGTTTTAGCTTTATGTTATTAAATTTGATCACACTTAATCAAAATAAAAAAATCTTTAAACTTGAACCAATTGTTTACTAAAAAATCTCTTTTAAAATAATGTGACTTGTAACAAACAATTTAATCATTAACTGTATCAATCTAAAACTTTCAACTTTCATGTTTGTCTTAATTATTTTCAATCAAATACTTTACTTTAAGACATGAACTTGTTGTACAAATAGGGTTCTAACCTGTGCAGATCTGTTTAGGCAGATAACAAATTAATAGTTTCTAACAATGTTAGCATTTGAGTTTTCTAAATTACATATACAAATTTTAATGTAGATAAAGCTGATCACAAAAATAGACATGTTTACATATATTGCACTAAAGCTGTTCAATGCATTTGCTTTTAAAATAACATCTGTCAGCAGTACAAAGCAGAAAAATATATGACGTCAGTAACACCTGTTGACGTTACCGACGATTCACATTGAGCAAAGCGTGTTGTTTTTAAAACATTAAATCAGTGAACTTTAGTTTTACTACTGGTTAATCCAGCTCAGCAATTAGTTGAAACTTTTATAACGTACTTGTATTACGCATCAAAGCAAGTTAACGTGTTCCTAGTTTTGAAACACATAAAAGAGCTTATAGCTATCTACGAATCAAAACTGCATTTGTCGCATTGTAACAAAAAAGACGGGATCCCCGTTATTTCAAGCAACGATAACAGCGTTTGTAATTTGAAACAAATTCATCCAAACCAACTTCTTTAATGACTTCGTTCCACGTGTCAAATCAAATCCTGTTGCAATACATTCTGCAGCAGTTGTAATCTCAAAGATGAATTACGCCGCCTTCCAAAGGTAGCATCTTACCTGTGTATACTTTACTGTGTCCTTGTGTGTCTTAAAAGTTGCATCCTACTTGTCGCGCTAAATAAATTATCTGAATTATACAAGTTCACACAATATATACCTTACCGACCGTTATTCGAAGATATGTTCACTAATTGAAGTGGATTCGCAGATTGCCCGCCTGCAATCGACGCTACATGTTGATATTTCTATCACTTGTGACCGACTATCTTCTAACCAGCTCGGGCGGTCGCGCCGTTAGGAGGGGAACGATCAAACAGAGATGTGCTTGTAAATAGCTGTATACGACACAGATATCTAAACATAAGTAGATTATTAAAGGACGATGCAGGCTTAACATATTACTTTCAAAGTTGAATGCAAATTATTATTGTTATTAATAAAATTGTTACATTATTCTTAAAATTATATGGAGGGATTTATTATCGAAAATAAAATTGTTACATGGTGACGGGGATTCTTGGTAGTTGGTCATTGTGGGTAATGTTTAGTCGCGCCAGTTCGTTTCGCCCGACCGGGTGTAATCTGGCGTTGCTCAGCTCGTGTATCGTTTCTCGACGCCTTTGTTGGGCAGTCTCGGTGCGAATGTCGTTGTGGACAGAATGCGCACCTTGGTAGTTGCTCCGTTGTTTGTGGAAATGTTTGCTGGCGTGAGGACGATTGCCCCTTTTGCTGCTTCTTTTATATTTTCTTCGATTTTTGTGAAGCGGGAGACCATTTCCTATATGTTGTCAGCATGTGACGCTGAATTGGGTTCCTCAGTGTCGGCAGGAGAAGGTCCGTAAACAGCTCTATGTTCCGGTTGGTGTCTAGTTTTAGGCGGCGGGCTTACCTTAGTGCCAAAGAAGGCGGCGACTGGTTAAGACGCCATCTGCTTCTGTCAATAGTACTAGGAGGTTATTTTGGCTTTAATGGTTGGACAGTCGTACTTGTCCAGAAATAACCTTTTGGATTCGCTGTAGGTGGGTTGGAACATCGCGCAGGCTTCCCACCATGTGGCTGCTTGGCTTCGAAATTGAGTGGTCATTGTAGGTACATTTAAGTCCATCGCTTCCATCTGTTGGAGGATTTCTGCGGGACCCTTTAGAAGGGTGCCAGGGAATGAAGGTTTTTCCGCTTTGCAGATGGTTGTGGCAACGTGGTACAGGCTTTCCACGAGCGCCTTGATTATGACTATTTAGTTGGTTGTTTGTATTTGTTGAGCGCCACTGGGTTGTTGCAATCCTAGAACTGTTGGTGGTTGTGTGACCTCTTGGGTTAGAGGCGGTTGGTCGGTGTCCGGCTAGACGTGTGATATGGTTTGACTCCTCGTTTCAGGCATGTTGATGGTTTTTGCAAGCGCGCTGTTTGGTAAATCTTCTGTGAAGACGGCCAAATTACGTTGGACGCCACTTGTTATCGTTCAAGTGGGCTGCGTCTGAAAGCATGTGGGCTTGGCTTGATTATTTGTTTAATAAGTATAAGCAAAAATAATTATAAGCTCATAAATACATGAAAATAAAATAGTTAAAATTGAATGATTTTAACAGTTTGAAGCAGTTCGGAAGTCTTCGGTAATATTTGGAACTTTTCGGAAGGCTTTATAGTTGCTTGTGGAACCAAAATAGACTTAAACACTAATTGAATGAATGTATATACAGTTTAACGGAGTGTAAAAGTCTTCGGTAGTCTTCGGAGCTTTTCGGAACACTTCGGAATTTATTTATGAGGCCCAATGAGAACTTGAACAACGATAGTTAGAATATATTTACAATTTGAAGAGGTCCAGACGTCTTCCGCGTTCTTCGGAATTCTTCGGAAGGCTTCATGTTTTACTTGTGAGACAACGTCAAGTTACAAAGGATAATGACATAAAATTAAAACTACTAATTGAACATATATACAAGCATGGATAGGTTTAGAAGTCTCCCGTTGTCTTCGGAACTGTTCGGAAGACTTCATGTTTTACTTGTGGGACAACGTGAAGTTACAAAGAATAATGACATGAAATTAAAACTACTAATTGAACATATATACAAGTATAAAGGGGTTCGTATGTGTTCGGTTGTCTTTGAAACTCTTTGGACGGCTTCGTGGTAGTGGTGCCTTAAGCCTCGTCGAGTGCGTCGCCGTCGAACTCTACGGGGCTGTTGCTTCGGAGGTAGAGTTTGTTACAGGCGGAAAAGGTACTAAGTGTATCTTTTCCAGTCAAATTATAAAATGGGGGCGGCCTGTAAAACAAAATTTAAAGGGGGGTCACCGGCACTAGCTAGCGGAAGGTCGTGGATCATATAGAGGGTTAAAATTTTGAAAAAAGGGTTAAATTAATTTATAATATACTACAAAAATGTGGCACTTACCTTTCATAAAATATTGTGACTTAATGACAATTGCCAAGGGCGCCAGACAAGTCGAGAATGTCCAAATGTTCGTACAAAACCTTGAGAGACTTGTCATCCCAAGGAGGACAATTGTTTCTTCTAATCAATTCCTCACTTTTTTACTACTTATATAAAAAATAAGAAAACTATTGACTTAATCAACGGCAAACAAAACTATTTAATTCACAGAGCAATAAACGTGAACCTCTTACATGCATTGATTTTAGTTTATAAATTTAAGTGAATAGGTGACTATGGAATTTATGAAAATTTTGAGTTCATAAGTAGTTATCAAACACTTGTATATGAAAGAAACTTATATTATAAATCGTACACTAAATTAATCCTACGGTTTATGGCCAAAACGTCCTAACAAATAAACTAACTAAAAATTGGTCATGCTACTTAACTATAAAGACTTCCTTACTAATAATTGTCCATTGTTTGAGGGTTTGTTTTCCAACGTAGAGCAGTTCTTAATTTTGGAAGAGAATCTCGCTTGTTGCTTCTGTTTGTAATGTTTAAGAAAATTGACTGGCACACGAACTCGGCAGAATTTTGACAATATCACTTACTTGCTGCGTCACACGCCACAAGCTTTTTAAATATTTATCTTGCATCACTGTAAATCCGCGAACATATGGGCATAACCTCGCGAAACTGGAAGAGTAACACTTCTTTCCAATCTTTTTCTAACGTGATACGAAGTGGAATATTCTGTCATGCCAGAGAACGCCACCCGCAAAACTGCGTTTCTCTACTTCTTTACCACGGACGGCCCCATTGGAAGAACTCCCTGTCTTTTGGCTAAGCCTTGAGTTAAATAGACTAAATTCCTCCCAATAATTATGAACGTCATTTTCTGTTATCCAATGACTGAACAGAACCTCCCACAAAACAAGATTTCAGAAACCAAATCCAACCCCTTTTAGATGAGAATCACGGAAGTAGAATATAGGGGTTAATTAAAGCGAGACGTATTTTCCAGTGTAAAATACGTCTGTCACGTTTTGAATTAGGATCCCCTTATAATTTCAATGTAAAATAGTTGTGAAAACATGAATTTTATATACTTTCAATGTAAAATACTTGTGGGCACGTTTTGAATTAGGATCGGCTTTATATTACTTTCAATGAACACACACGTATGTTGAAAAATGTAAGTGCAGAGAAGAATGTGTGTGTTTTGAATTCGGTTTTCTAGGAGAAGTTACACGTGCACCGTTTTGAATTAGGATCGGCGTTATATACTTTTAATGTAAAATCTGAAAACCTGAATTCTTTCAAATGTAAAAATACTTGTGGGCACGTTTTGAATTAGGATCGGCTTTATATTACTTTCAATGGAACATATTTCAAAACACACGTATGTTGAAAAATGTAAGGCAGAGAAAATGTGTGTAGATGTTTTGAATTGGTTTTCTAGCGAGAAGTATGACAGTGCAAATATCGGATTAATCAATTTGTTTAAAAATGAATTCTATTTATGTTTAGAACTGCAAATACACTGGGCCGGTTTCAATTCAAAATTTACTCTTGTGATATTAAAAGTGGTTGGAAAAGTAGCAGATGGTGGTTCTGTATATAGGATTTTGAATATTAATTTAATTAGCGAAGTTTACTGCAAAATATTTAATACAAAATGTATATAAATTTATTCAGGATTTAAATACAAGAAAAACGAGTTTGATGTAAAAAATTCTTTTGGTTGTTGAAAGGTGGTTTGGCATAAATTTAAACTGCAAGAGTCCGTTTTTAGCAAGATCATATAAAACATAACGATGGGTGACAAAGAATATTCAATTCTTTCGGGATGGAATCTTCAACGGTGGAAAGGGTTTATCATTATACGCAATTTAGCTTATCCTACCGTGGTTTTGTGAAGGTCAAAAAAAAAATTGTTGAAATATCTTCCGAATGAGTGCATTTCTTTGGGAAATCCCAAAATCATCAAGAAGCTAGAATGTCAAAACTACGTTATTAAAATTGGGAAAAAACAAAAGACTGAAAAATTTACTTTGGGCCACCCGGTGAAGAAGTATTGTGAAGGGCTAGAAAGAAGAAATGATGAAACCTATCTATGCAAAATGTTTAAAGCAATAATATGCAATGTGCAAACTAGTTTAAAAGGGTTATTAAAAGATTTCGATTAAAGTCGAAAACTTTAAATTCTCAGTTTAGACACAGAATAATTAACCTGGCAAAATTGACAAAATACTTTTATTTTAAAAACAAATGTGTTGAAAATTTAAAAAAATCAATATGAAAATTTTTGCTGTTTTCCCTCAGTTTATCTTATTTAATTATAAATTCAACTTAGAAATAAATCTATTGAAATATATGCTAACGTTGCAATTGGCGGATCTGCTCACGGAGTAAACAATTTTTCTAGCATTTCATTTGGATTGACTATAAACTACTCAATAATTTTAACCTAACCACTATCATTATTCTTTCCTGACAAGGGTAATTTTAATAAAGGTTTTCATTTTGATTTGTTCTATAAACACAACTACAACTTGACAATAGATTAAAACAAAACACACACACACACATATCTTGAGTATATATAATATTATTAAACAACAAGAACAGCAGCAGAAAATTCAACCCATGTCAGACAGCTTTTTCTTGTCAACGATAGTCTAGTCTAATGCTTCTTCAGCATTTGCATTTCCATAGTTACGTACTGAAGGCAACTCTGCAATTTTAGATCACATGCATTTCTAATTTCAATTAAAAAATATGAAAGCATCTATTTGAAATGCATTTCTAACTTTAATCGCAAAAAATGAGAGCATCTATTCGAAATATGCACTCAGATTAAAAGTCAAAAATTGTTTTAGTTCTGTAAACTGAGATTACGTAGTTATTAAATCAGTAATGTGAAATGAAACACACAATGTATTTTTCTTTATTGTAATCTATAAAATACATATATATATATATATATATATATATATATGTTATGTACTCTAAATAAACATACTATAATTCACTTAAGTTCCCAAATATAAAGAACAGTTCTAACTCACTCCAACTCTGAACGGTTAAAAATATTGCATTATCAATTCTATGAGGGCTGTCTTCTTCATCTTTGACGCGCGGTCGTTTCTGGTTGTTCTTCCTCTTCGTGTTAACTAAAAAAGATTCAAATGAATATTATATCAAGTAAATGCATTAAGAAAATTAAATCTATATATTAAGCTAAAGAATACATACTCTGTATTGGTGTCATCAGGTCGTACGTTTGCAATTGGTGGATCTGCTTACGGCGTCAACGATTTTTTCTCCAGTACTTAATTTTGGATTGACTCAATAATTTTAACCCAATCACTATCATTATTCTTTCCTGACAAGGACAATTTTTAAAAAAAAGGTTTTCATTTTTATTTTGTTCTATAGAACACAACACAACTTGGCAATAAAGATTGAACGATTATCACAAACACATATCTTGAGTATATAAGGATATTAACAACAAGAACAGCAGAAAATTCAACTCATGTAAGCAAGAATTTAATGCTAAGGTATTGTCTAGATAGCAATTGTAGAAATATGAAATCTATAGAAAATTTAATAAAGCCAGTCATGTATAAATTTTTTAATGCTGACATCCGCAGGAAAAATAAAAGCGAGAAATTTAATGCTAACATCAGCAGAATAATAAATAAATCCAATTAGTCAGCAGTAATGGAAGACCGGGTCTGGCTTCGAAACTGTGCACGCGCATATACCATATTTTTAAAATTAAAGTTGTCAATTGCAAAACAAAAAATTAAATTTTACCTAGAAATCATTTGAAATATGTACTTTTTCAGTACAACTGAAAGAACTTGACTTTTATACATTTTTTAATCGATATCATAGACTTTTTCTATACTGTTGGTAAAAATCTACGTGAAGTATTTATATTAAATAATAAACTGACCTGTTAGAAAAAATTTAAAATTTGCATCGTTTTCTGAAAAAATTGCATACTTTTCAGTACAACTGAAAGAACTTGACCTTTATACATTTTTAATCGATATCAGACTGTACAGAAACAGCAATGTTTAATTAGATCAGTCAAACATGATGTGTTTACTATTAAACAAAACAAAATTGTTCTTAATCCAAGTGATGATAAAAGAATTCTTAGTACCTCAACCACTGATACTATCTATTGCCTATTTTGTAGTATTGATTACAAAAATACATACGACAGCAGTACTGTGTTAAAATTGTTTTCGTTGCAGAAAGTAAATTCATACCGTTTCAAATTACTTATTAGTCATTAAGCAATGAGTTAATTTTTAAGTTCATTCGCTTGGGATGCAGAGAAAAAGTTTAATTGGCAACATTTTTATAATTAAAATAAACCTTGTACAAATCACATAGTTTTATTGAAAATAGTCGGATGGATTTCTAACAAACGTTAAATATTTTTTAATTGTGTGAATAAACTCACAAAGCGCCAAAGAGCGGTTTGTCAATGATTTTTTTACTTATTCATTTCAAACAATATTATTAAACAATAAAAACCAAAATTTTACATATAATTAAACAATACAAGAATAAGTTCAAAACATCGGTGTCAAACCTGTAAAAGTTGATAAATCAAATGAAAAACTATTCTTAAATCATCATTTACCCACATCAAACTTCAACCAAAAACAAAATTTCAATTAAAGACAGTGTGAGGATTAGTAAACACAGGAAGCATTTACGAAGGTTACACGCCAAACTGGTCAAATAAAATTTTAAGATTAAAAAGTAAACGTAACCAATTTTCCGACACAAATATTTGAAATCAAGACGAGAAAGAAATCAAAGGCATTTATAACATGCTTTTAAAAGTTAGCTGAAATCGAATAAAAATAATTATTTGTAAAATTTGTTATAATAACTATCGTAAAATAATTCGAAAAATTTTCTATTGAAAAAAATTCATCAATTTATCAAGCCATCCTTTAATAAAAAGGTTTTTTTTCGAGTAATTATTATTGTTGTGTCTAAAACAATGGATTATATTTAAAAGATTGTTGATTTTAACTCCAAAGCTAGAAACCTAGTGCAAGCATAAATAGTTACAATTTTTCATTTAGATAGGGGTTTCAATCATTTCTTATTTTTAAACCCTTCACAAATACTTCTTTTCACCGGGTGGATAATTTTTGCTTCAAATAAAGCCTATACTATTGATTAAACTATTGCGTGTTTCTTCAATCGTTAACTGCATTTTATTTAATTAAAATGTAAAATGAAAGTTTGAAATACTGAACGTCGTAAAGTTTCTTCGACAATGAAATTGTTTATTGAAAACAATCTCCATCAACCTTATTCTAACTTCATCCTTTAAACAATAACAAACTGGATTTTTTAAACAGAACGGTTTCTAACAACTATTTTCTCTACAATACATTAATGCTAATATAGTTCAACTCGGGTAGATTGAAAGGATCCTATTTTAGAAAAGTTGATACTTCAATGAAACTATTTTAAATCACATTTACCACACAACTTACAACCAAATTATTCATTAAAGACAGTTGGGATTGTCACAAACCAAAAGCAAATGGTTGAAATTTTTGATTAAAAGGTAAACGAAGTGGTTTTCAAAATTTCCTTTTCGCCCTTACTATTCTTCACCTCGGTTTTGTTCAAATGCGCTTTAAAAACACCTTTTAGCCGGTTTTCTACCGTTAGGATTCAATTTTTTTAAAATGTAAAATGTATGTTAAGGCGTAAAAGTTTACTTCGACAATGAAATTGTTAATATTGAAAAAAACATACTCATCAACTTTATGCTAACACATCTTTAAGCAATAACAAACTGGATTTTTTTTAAACAGAACGGTTACTACTACTATTTTTTCTCTACAATACATTTATGCGAATATAGTTCAAACTCGGGTAGATTGGAAGGTATCCTATTTTTAGATACATCCAAAAACGAAAATCGGCGTACTTGTGCAGGTATAAACATAACACTGAAGTTTTTATAACTAAAATAAATTGCATTCTTATTTATTTGAGTCAGTGGTTGAAGCTTTACAAGTCATTTCTGAGTGTATAGTTATACCCCCCAAGGTTCTTAGTATCAATGGTTGAGGTACTAAGAATTTCTTTTATCATCACTTTGATTAAGAACATTTTTGTTTTTGTTTAATAGTAAAGACATCATGTTTGACTTGATCTAATTAAACATTGCTGTTTCTGTATAGTCTGTTTATAAAACAAAGCATTCTTATAATCATCAAAAGAAATTTGCTAAATACTTGCTAAGGAAGATCCCTTTGACTTTTTATTATCCTATCCTGAACTCTGTAAGTGTACATTTTAGATCTAAGCCCTACAAACTCTAGCATGGTGTCATCTAAAATTCTAATTCTCCATATGGAAGATATTCAGACATTGCAGCTCCATATAAATTATTAACATCAAAATACATTAAATATTTAGAATTAATATTCTGTCTTTTAATGCAATTGGAATTGGATCGTGATACTGAATCAAAATGTGAATAGCTATAAAGTCCGAAAAAAAAAACGGGAACAAACGTTGAACACACCTTTAAGCAGATCATGATTGTTTATATTTACCTTCAAGTGTAACACTTCACTGTTTAATTTAAAATACCACTACTAACTTCAGCAACTAGCTAAATTATTTTATACATAAATATTTTGTGATGTAAGCAAAATAAAGCAAATTCGAAATCTTGCCTTAACAAAGCACTTTATCAGCAGAAAAATTAATACTGAATTTTAATTTACAATAATAACAATCTCACGTCATTTTTCATTCAGCTGCGTTAAGGAAAAAATTTGCTTTGCTCGCGCCAAAGCAATTCGCATGCAAGCAATTTCTATATTTAAATACTGAAGGCAACTGTGAAAAACTTTCTGCAGTTTTATCATAATATAATTACGTCGTGCAATTTTTAATTTATTGGAAGAGATGGATTTAATCTCAGTAAATTTTAATAATGATACAATTTTCCCAAAATGTTGCTTCAATTAAAAAATTCCTAAACATTTGGGTTTCCCAGAAAAAATCTGAATCAAACTCATGCGTTTTGTTTGTTTAACTAAAAATTTAAGGAAAAAATAACTTTAATTTATACAAAAATAACAATGTGAAATATTTCCCTTTTCAGTAAAACTGAATGTGATTTTGTATTAAGGTTAGCTAAATTACTTTATATATAAATATGTTCTGATGTAAGCAAAAATAGCTATGAAATTAGACATTTGCAATTTTTCAGAAAAAGCAAATTGAAATCTTGCATTAACAAAGCACGTTCATCAGCAGAAAAATTAATACTGAATTTTAATTTCCAAAACAACAATCTCACATCATTTTTCATTCAGCTGCGTTAAGGAAAAATTTGCTTTGCTCGCTTCAATTAAAAAATTCCTAAAGATTTGAGTATCCCAGAAAAAATCTGCATCAAACTCATGCGTTTAACTAAAAATTTAGGGAAAAAATAACTTTATTTTATACAAAATTAACAATGTGAAATATTTCCTTTTCAGTAAAACTGAATGTGATTTTTGTATTAAGGTTTATTTTATTATAAAAATATTTGCCAACGTTTTTCTTGTTTCATGTCGTCCTGCAAATAAAATATGCAATGTGCAACGCATGACATTTTTCCATAAAACTGTTAAAGCAATTCATTTTTCTTCATTATTTAGCATAATTATAGTACATAGTAAAAGTAACTCATGATGGAGGTATAAAAATAATTTTTTAAAATTCAACGAATGCTACGTAATGAAATTTAAATTGTACAACGTTATTTATATGATAAAACTTTTGGTCTTTTATATGACCTTAATAAATACTTGTTTTGAAATGAATGTCAATCGCTTTAAGTGAAAAAATCAGTTAGACAAACCGCTCTTTTGGCGCTTTGTGAGTTTATTCACACAGATATATAAAAATATTATAACACCGTTTAGTTAGAAATCTCATCCGATCTACTTTTCAGTAAAAACTGAAATGTGATTTTGTATCAAGGTTTATTTTATTATAAAAAATGTTGCCAATTCAAACTTCTTCTCTCTGCATTGCCCTAAGCGAATAAAAAGAAAAGTAGTAAAAAATTAACTCATGCCTTAATCGACTAATACAGTAATATTGACGGGTATTGATGTTACTTTCTGCAACGAAAAACAATTTTTAACACAGTACTCGCTGTCGTATGTATTTTTTTGTAATCAATACTACAAAATAGGCAATAGATAGTATCAGTGGTTGAGGTACTAAGAATTCTTTTATCATCACTTGGATTAAGAACAATTTTGTTTTGTTTAATAGTAAACACATCATGTTTGACTGATCTAATTAAACATTGCTGTTTCTGTACAGTCTGATATCGATTAAAAAATGTATAAAGGTCAAGTTCTTTCAGTTGTACTGAAAAAGTATGCAATTTTTTCAGAAAACGATGCAAATTTTTAATTTTTTTTCTAACAGGTCAGTTTATTATTTAATATAAATACTTCACGTAGATTTTTATCAACAGTATAGAAAAAAAGTCTATGATATCGATTAAAAAAATGTATAAAAGTCAAGTTCTTTCAGTTGTACTGAAAAAAAGTACATATTTCAAATGATTTCTAGGTAAAATTTAATTTTTTAGTTTTGCAATTGACAACTTTAATTTTAAAAATATGGTATATGCGCGTGCACAGTTTCAAAGCCAGACGGTCTTCCATTACTGCTGACTAATTGGATTTATTTATTATTCTGCTGATGTTAGCATTAAATTTCTCGCTTTTATTTTTCCTGCGGATGTCAGCATTAAAAAATTTATACATGACTGGCTTTACTAAATTTTCTATAGATTTCATATTTCTACAATTGCTATCTAGACAATACCTTAGCATTAAATTCTTGCTTACATGAGTTGAATTTTCTGCTGTTCTTGTTGTTTAATATCCTTATATACTCAAGATATGTGTTTGTGATAATCGTTCAATCTTTATTGCCAAGTTGTAGTTGTGTTCTATAGAACAAAACAAAAATGAAAACCTTTTTTTTTTTTAAAAAATTGTCCTTGTCAGGAAAGAATAATGATAGTGATTGGGTTAAAATTATTGAGTCAATCCAAAATTAAGTACTGGAGAAAAAATCGTTGACGCCGTAAGCAGATAAATTGCAAACGTACGACTGATGACACCAATACAGAGTATGTATTCTTTAGTTAATAATATATAGATTTAATTTTCTTAATGCATTTACTTGATATAATATTCATTTGAATCTTTTTTAGTTAACACGAAAGAAGAACAACCAGAAACGACCCGTCAAAGATAAGAAGAAGACAGCTCATAGAATTGATAATGCAATATTTTTTAACCGTTCAGAGTTGGAGTGAGTTAGAACTGTTCTTTATATTTAACTTAAGTGAATTATTAGTATGTTTATTTTAGAGTACATAACATTTATATATATATATATATATATATATATATATATGTATTTTATAGATTAAATAAAGAAAATACATTGTGTGTTTCATTTCACATTATGATTTAATAACTACGTAATCTAGTTTACAGAATGTAAAACAATTTTTTGACTTTTTAATCTGAGTGATTTATTTTTGAATAAAATTTATTATTTTTTTATTAAAGTTAGAAAATGCATTTAAATAATTTTAATATTTTTTTAATTTAAAATTAGAAATGATTATTAAAATTCAAGAAAAATTTGTTAAATTATAAATTTAATAAAAATAAATTAAAAATTAATTAAAATTATTTTTAAAAAAAAAAATTTTAATTTTTAAATTTTTTTTTTTTTTTAAAATTATTATATTATATTATATAAGATTTATATTATTGTGTGTGTGTGTGTGTGTGTGTGTGTGTGTGTGTGTGTGTGTGTGTGTGTGTGTGTGTGTGTGTGTGTGTGTGTGTGTGTGTGTGTGTGTGTGTGTGTGTGTGTGTGTGTGTGTGTGTGTGTGTGTGTGTGTGTGTGTGTGTGTGTGTGTGTGTGTGTGTGTGTGTGTGTGTGTGTGTGTGTGTGTGTGTGTGTGTGTGTGTGTGTGTGTGTGTGTGTGTGTGTGTGTGTGTGTGTGTGTTGTGTGTGTGTGTGTGTTTTGTGTGTGTGTGTGTGTGTGTGTGTGTGTGTGTGTGTGTGTGTTATATTTTATTGTAGTTTATTGTGTTTATAAAAATAAATAAATTTTATTAAAATTATTGTAAAAAATAATATATGTTATTAAAATTATTATATTATATAATAAATAAATTAAAAATTTTTATTAGAATAATTAATTAATATATTTCAATAATTTATTTCTATTTTTTTTAATTGAATTTATAAATTTATTTATATATTTTTAATAAATATTGATTTAATAATAGATTTTATTTTAAAACAAATAAAAATTGTATATTGTTATCTTTTTTTTTTAAATTTTAATATTTAAATTTTAAATTTTAAAACATAAAGATATTTATAATTATAATGTTTAGTTAATTATTGTTTGTTATTTAATTTTTTTGAAATAATTAAAATTTTTATATAATATAATAAAAATTTTTATTTTTTTTAATAAAAATATTTTGTTTGAATTAGTTATTATTGTTGTATAATTTAATAATATTATATTTTTTTTTCTAATTAAATACTTTTATATATTTATTTAAATTTAAATTATATTAAATATAATAGCAAATTTTTATTGTTATTATATAAATTTTTTAATATTGTCAAGTTGTAGTTGTGTTCTATAGAACAAATCAAAATGAAAACTTTTATTAAAATTACCCTTGTCAGGAAAGAATAATGATAGTGGTTTTAAATTATTGAGTAGTTTATAGTCAATCCAAATGAAATACTAAAAATTGTTTACTCCGTGAGCAGATCCGCCAATTGCAACGTTAGATATATTTCAATAGATTTATTTCTAGTTTTTTTATTGGACATTTCATAAATTTCCACGTTTATATATTTTCTTGCAGATAAACTGAGTTCGCGATTTAATAACTACGACTTGTTTATTCTTTAAAAGTGAGAATGAGAAAATTGGTGCAGTCAGTCTGTCTATCTGTTTGTCTGTCTTTGGCAAATCTTTCGAGATATCTGTACAATTTGTTAAATGTTGTAAAACCAGTAAAGAGCTATTGCGTTGATCAATTATAATTGCTTTCAGGGTTGAGAGTTTCATTCGTGCTGTCTGAGTTTAATTGTTTTTTTTCTGCAGACATCAGCATTAAAGATTTCTTACTGACTACAATAATAATACAGACACAATCTTTTCTATTTTTTTTTTTATTATTATCAAACCATTTTTAATAACAAAGTATTTTTGTTTTGCACATTGCAGACTATTATTGCCTTGCCTATAACATTTTGCAATAGATAGGTTTCCATCCATTTCTTCTTTTCTAGTCCCTTCCACATACTTCTTCACCGGGTCGGATAATTTGCTTGGCTAACATTGTAAAATTATATTAAAATAAATAATACAGACACAATCTTTCTATTGTTTTTATTATTATCAAGCCATTCTTTTAATAACAAGGTATTTTGTTTTGCACATTGCAGATTATTATTGCTGTGTCTGCAACAATGGATGTTATATTTTAAACGGTTGTTGATTTTAACTCCGATATCTTAGGACAACCTAGTGCAAGCATATCAGTTACAACGTTTTGCATTAGATAGGTTTCAATCAATTTTTCTTTTCTAGACCCTTCACAAATACTTCTTCACCGGGTAGATAATTTGCTTCAAATAAAGCGCTATATATAATAAACCCATTCCAGCCGTTGAAGATTCATCCCAAGAAAGACCATGAATATTCTTTGTCACCCAGTCGTTATGTTTTATATGATCTTGGCTCAAACAACTGGACTGCATTGGCAGTTTAAAAATTTGATGCCAAACAACACCTTTCAACAAGTCCAAAACCGCAATTTCTTTACACACAAACTCGTTTTTCTTGTATTTAAATCCCTGAATATCAATTATATACATGTTTGTATGTAAATATATGCAGTAAACTTCGACTAATTAAATTAATATCAGGAGCAATCTCCTTATATAGCAGATTACCACCATCTGCGTACTTTGCCAACCCACTTTTCAACCTATCACAAGAGTGAACACATTTTGAATTGAAACCGGCCCATGTGTATTTGCAGCCTCTAAACATAAATCAGAATCCACTTTAATTAAAACACAATTGACTTGAATGCAATATTTTGCATCTGCCATACTGTCTCGCTAGAAAACCAAATTCAAAACATCTACACACATTTTCTCTGCACTTACATTTTTCAACATACGTGTGTTTTGAAATATGTTCCATTGAAAGTAATATAAAGCCGATCCTAATTCAAAACGTGCCCACAAGTATTTTACATTTGAAAAGAATTCAGGTTTTCACATTTTACATTAAAAGTATATAACGCCGATCCTAATTCAAAACGGTGCACGTGTAACTTCTCGCTAGAAAACCGAATTCAAAACAGCTACACACATTCTTCTCTGCACTTACATTTTTCAACATACGTGTGTTTTGAAATATCTTTCATTGAAAGTAATATAAAGCCGATTTTAATTCAAAACGTGCCCACAAGTATTTTACATTTGAAAAGAATTCAGGTTTTCAGATTTTACATTAAAAGTATATAACGCCGATCCTAATTCAAAACGGTGCACGTGTAACTTCTCGCTAGAAAACCGAATTCAAAACAGCTACACATTCTTCTCTGCACTTACATTTTTCAACATACGTGTGTGTTTCATTGAAAGTAATATAAAGCCGATCCTAATTCAAAACGTGCCCACAAGTATTTTACATTGAAAGTATATAAGAATTCATGTTTTCACAACTATTTTACATTCAAATGTTTTCACAACTATTTTACATTGAAATTATATAGGGCCGATCCTAATTCAAAACGTGACAGACGTATTTTACACATGGAAAATACGTCTGTCGCGTTTTGAATTAGGACCGGCCTTATTTACCTACTCACGGAAGCAACTATTTTTCCAAGAATTTTTATTATCTTTTTTTCTTCTACGAATTTTTGAATTATGGCAATGTGGAATCTACCTATGGCGGCCGTAGTCTGGCATTAACAAAGACCGGCTAACCTACTTGAGCCGAGATGGATTTTAAATACAATGGATGTCTCCGGACTACTTAAAATAACTTGTAATATTTGAACAAATCAACTTGGAAATAGTTTCTGCTATTTATAAAAGGTTTTGTTTTGTATAACCCGCTGTCAGTCAACAAAAGGTTAAGCTTTTCAAACTGAAATTGGTTTCCTTTATTTACGCTAAAAGGTACTATACATTTTAATTTTATCCGATTTGTCAGTCTGTAACCGACCTAACTTTAAAAGGTTTATTGTTACTTGGTTTATTAGGGTAGAGCTTTAAATTATTATGACCTGCCGCTGGAATTTACTAGCCCGAAGCTATCGGTAAATGTGGTCTTTTATTATAAAGGATCCTAAATAAAATGAGGTGATTTATTGGTGTAAATTTTTGTTTATACTTTATTCAAGTTACTGAATTTTTTAATTAATTAATTTGTTTAATCGTTAACATTACAAAATAATGTTACAAGTTGACAGACGCAATCACAATAACGACTTGTCGGTGAAGTATGGAACGGAGCTTAACGTCCATACGCAGTTTGTTAACAATTGATCGATGAATTATAGTGGCGTGCACTAGGTACACTGGCGGACAGCGTCACCGTCGGAGAATACGCAGGTTATGGGGAGTACTGCACGCTGAAGTATAGCAAGCTATGGAGAGCACTGTCGCTGGAGTTTTTGTAGGCTATGGGTAGCTCTGCAAGGTAATTCCTTAGGTTATATTGAGCACTAACGAATGTTTTGCGAAAAATTTGCAATTATATTTATACACTTCCATTTCCTATGCTTCCTGTGTTGAGAAACGTTAATGATGTCTTTAACCAGTGGAATTGTGTATTTCGATTTTCAAGTGTAAAAGAATCCAAATTTAGTTTGACCAATGAGCGTGCTGATTTTTGGGTACCACAAAAAATAAATTTGAAATTTCTCGCGATTCTTAGTCTGTTCTGTGTTCAGCTCGGGCGCGGTAATATACTCAAAAGAGGAACTTTGTTAATGCAGTTCCTACATGCGCGAATCGGACGAATTAAAGCATAGTCTACTTATAGTACTTGATGCCATGCGACTTAGCATTTCGTTGATTTGGTACATACGTTAAATTCTTATCTACTTGCTACGTACCTAGACGTAGCCGGAAGAAAAGTAAACACCAGACTACCTACTACCGCGGAGAGTGGATGGATTCGCCTACATACCAAACGGAAACAAAAAAACACATTGCCCACGATTATCTATTAACACAAAAAAAATAAATAAAGGATTCTGTACAAACAAGCAAACAGAAAATAAATTAGGCGTTACTATTTTACAGCAAACAGTTACATTATACGGACAATTTAGATACGAAGTGCGCATCTCGTATTTACACAAAATAAAGTTAATCAGTAGCAAATCAAAACTGGGAGAGCTTTTGTTGAGTGTTTTGAAAATTTCACCTAATACTTTTTATAAAGTAACTAAGTAGTAGGAAAGAATTAACGGATGAGAGCTTTTGTCGAACGTTTTTAAAATTTCACCTAATAATTGTTGTAAAATAAACTAGTAAGTAAATCGAATAAATGTGTGCGTTCTTTTGACACGCATCTTTAAAAATAGTACATCGCACCTGTAGAGCGATAGTATCGATTAGCAGTCACAAACAATAGTTCTCCGGTATCATGTTGACGTTGATACGAAATATGCCATTGACACACACAGAGGAAAACGAGTTGCATACCTGTAGGTGTCAAGATACTTAGCTTGCAAGGCGTCGGGGGTGAGTCAATACAGGAATGCTATACTACTATGCTACCATAATTGCAGCAGCGGTCTGCGGACAGAAGTAGTTGGTCTACAGACAAAAGCAGTTGTTCTACATAAAGAAAAAACCCATTTGGCCTTTAGCTAAAAAAAGCGAATACACGCAAGACATCTCCTACTTGTTGAACAGAAAAACGTGCATCGCTTTTGAAATACGGAGACGAATAAAATGTAGAAAACACTTTGACGTACAGCTGTAGAATCAAATTCAACTACATCACCTGTTGTTCCGTTTACATCCTTGAGCCTTGACTTTTGGATCCTGTTTTGGCTACTACTGAGGAAGAAATTATGCTACGTACTATAACGTAGCCGGAAGAAAATGTAAATATACCAGGCTATCTAGAAATGCAAAGAGGGGAGGGGTTTCTAGCAACACAAAAATAATACATCGCCAACGATTTTCTATTTACAATAAAAAAACACAAATATAGAAATTTTTATCGGAA
The DNA here is from genome assembly GCA_036346225.1 of Platerodrilus igneus. Lineage (NCBI taxonomy): Eukaryota > Metazoa > Arthropoda > Insecta > Coleoptera > Lycidae > Platerodrilus > Platerodrilus igneus. Next base: position 1,967,585 of record JARFIW010001219.1, read on the forward strand.
CAGAAAAACAAAATTAACTAAGGTTACTACTCAATAAAACAATTTTACTCTATGGACAAATTCACTAGTTGCTCGACGAAGTGCGCAATTCGTAGCTAACATGCAGTAAATCTAATCAGTACCAAAAAGAATAACGCTGATACTTTCGTATAAGCGAATAAGTTAATAAAAAAAAAACATTAAATTTAGAAACCTTTCTAGTAAGGATGTTACCATACGAAGTATTTGTTATAACTCTAATCAGTAAAAAAAATACTGCTGATACTTTCGTACAACCTGATGGGTTAAGTACAAAAAGCAGAAGCATTAAAGTTTGAATCTTTTCTAGTAAATATTTTACCAGAACAAACATTAGCTTATGTAATTTAAATTGGGTTTATCCCTGGGTATGTAAGAAAAGGAAACCAAGTCACATACATGTGTCAGGATACTTATCTTGTCAGCCCTCGGAAGCCAATTGACACAGCATCGCCGCGGTAGTCAGCAACAATCGTGCAAGAGCCTCCAGCTAAAAGCGATACACGCCAAATCTACACATTTGATGACGAAGAAACGTGCATCCCTCTTGGAGTAACAGAACGAGTAGTTTTTACAAGTGCATCAACACACAAGCTGCAGAATCAAATGTTAAAATAAGTTCAAAATAACCCGAACTCGCAAAGCAAACATCCTAACTTATCGAAGCGGTAACTGGAAAACCCGGCTTATATCGGATAGTGCACGGGCATTATTTCAACAAGCCGTTACCCTGGAACAATAGAGAAAACCATTATACGGCGGTCGTAAGATATACCAAAATAGCGGGTACCTAAAAACAAGAAATAACTATTTAATTTATCGAATAAATGTTTCGTTTCAAAGCAACTACATTTGAATTAAAAATTATTAGAAAGCATACTGTTAGAAAGAGGTAAAATACAGGAAGATATTCGAAAGATTTAAGCGGACTCTATTTGCATGAATGAATAAGGGAGAAAAATAAGGTAATTAATTTTTGTGGAAAATAAACGTGACATACTATTTAAAAATCTAAATGATCCGCTTTTTTAATAAAATACATCATTTCTACTTATTTTGCCCAACCAGCCCCGTTGTTCTTAATAACGTTGTTACCTAGTTATCTTTATCGTATACAGGTTAGGTATAGTTTTAAGGTTTTAATATTTCTACTTTTTAGGCTTTTTATATTTGAGCTAAGTTTTAATTAGCTGTTTTCTAAGCATGGGGATAAACGGGAGTTGAATCGTTATACGAAACGATGCGTGAAAGATTTATAAGTTGTTGTATTTGCACGGCTATTTAAAAATATTGCATACAAATTCAATAAGTAGCGCTTTTAATAAAAGTTGAGAAAACAAAGTTCAAATCGTTATTTGAAATGATGCATTGAAAGTGGACAAGCTGTTCCAATTGCACGAAATGTGCTAAAGTACTCTTTGCACGGCTACTTAAAAATATTGCATGCAAATTGAAAAATTTGCGCTTTTAATAAAAGGTTTAAATTGTTATTTGAAGTAATGCGTTGAAAGTGTACAAGCTGTTGCAATTGTACGAAACGTGCAAAAATACTCTTTGCACGGCTACTTGGAAATATTGCATGCAAATTGAAAAATTGGCGCTTTTGATATAAAGCATGGGAAAACGAGGGTTGAATCTTTATACGAAATGATGCGTTGAAAACTTATAAATAGTTGTATTTGCACTATTCGTGCAAAAATCTTTTTACACGGCTACTTAAAAATATTGCATTCAAATTTAACAAGTTGAAAATGCAAGGCATTGTCGCAACGAACTTCCAAATGTAGACTTACTTTAAAACAATTTAAAAAAATTAAAATTATTATGTTGTAATAATTATAAGTATTCAGATAAAATACAAAAATTTATAAACAACAAAAGAGACATTTTAATATATTTTATTTTATTGAATAAATATTTTAAAAGCTATATATGTGTGTGTGTGTATGTATGTATGTATGTATGTGTGTTTGTGTGTGTGTGTAAATAAGGGGGCATCATATTTCGATTCAGTTTTTTCAGAGGATTCTAAATATGTATCGCACATTAATTTTGGACCTATTTGAAATTTTGATAAAATTAATTCCCGGGGGTCGGGTATCCGTGGTCAGATTTTGTGGGGGGTACCATATTTCGAACCAGCTATGTTAGGGGAGTCCAAATATGTATCGCACATTAATTTTGGACCTATTTGAAATTTTAATTTTCCCGACAGAATATCGCCGGGGCACGGCGCCCCCGTGGCCCGATTTCAACTGACATCAAAACTTAAGCTCAGGACACCGAGCTGAATCGATTGATGTATCACACATTGATGTCCGACCATTAGAAAGGCCTCGGACGGACAGACGGACGAACAGACGGACAGAGAGACGGACGACAAATCGATTTCATAAACGAACGAAGTTCATTGAAAATTAATGCATTTAATAAAAGCATGGGAAAAAACGGAAGTTGAATCGTTATACGAAACGATACGAGGAAGATTTATAAGTTGTATTTGAACGAATCGTGCAAAAATCTCTTTGCACGGTTACTTGAAAATATTGCATACAAATTGAAAAATTGCCACCTTTAATAAAAACATGAGACAAAAACAAGAGTTGAATTGTTATACAAAATGATGCGTTGAAGGCTTATAAGCAGTTGGATTTGCACTAACCGTGCAAAAATACTCTTTTCACGGCTACTTAAAAATATTGCATACAAATTCAAAAATTGGCACTTTTAATAAAAGTTGAGATAACAAAGTACAAATCGTTATTTGAAATGATGCGTTGAAAGTGGACAAGCTGTTCCAATTGCACGAAATGTGCTAAAATACTCTTTGCACGGCTACTTAAAAATATTGCGTGCAAATTTAAAAACCACATCTACATGTATGATATAATTTAGGTTACATAGTAAAATAAATGGCAACCGTATTGCCGCATTTACTACTACTTGTTTTATAATTTCAGATGGGACGTGCTCCAGATACCGATCACCACGTAAAAGCACTTCAGTTCAAACAAGCCAAAATTGCTGACTTTGGACTACTTGAGAACCAAGTAAAAATTCAAAACCAGAAAGACCAATTTGCTCATAAGTTCGACGCTCATTCTGCTAAAAGACGGTTTAATCAATCCGTTGCCCAACGTGTAGAGCATCGTGAAAAGGAATACGAGGAGGCAATTAATATGCGCCGTGAAAAGTAAGGGTGATTTATCTAGAATGGGCAATCTTTAAGGTAAATATTCAAAACATCAAAAAGCACCATATGCGTTGGTTTAAGAGATAAAAATTTATTTCGAAATATCTAAATAATTTTGAAAGTTTTGATACGATGAGTACAAAAACTTTCACCTTTATGTTTTTGGACATGGTAATTACGAACTTGTAGCTTACTTTGGCATTGTTCATAGAGAGCGCTAGTTACAGCCTGTAATAAACTCTGAACAGGAGTGTACTGATATGGACAAGGTTTTTTTTTCTTCAAAATTCTACAGATAGACGGTTGACTTTGTTGCCGCATTTAATCAACGAGTGCTTATATCTGAATTTTCTGACACACGAATTAAAAATTCTTTTTTTTTCATCGACGGTGATTGTTTTTGTATCGCAATTGCCACTTTTAAGACGAAAAGATCTCGTCTCGCCTGTGCGGTTGTAAACATTTGTAAACAGTTTGCGATTCGGTTACCTTCAAATTGGGTATAATTGTAAATATCTTCGAGCCGCCTTTAGTCCACTAAAAGTTGATTGAGCAAAACTGCTAATCATATCACGCATCTCACTGTTCAGAAGATTATTATGCAATAGCATTTATGCTGACACGAGCCGACTTGGTAACTTAAAAGAACAAGAATTTTATTAGCAAAATACATTGAAATATTATTTAAACTTAATAATTCAAAAACCAACAGTTACATAATTTAAACGAAATAGCCTTTTGTATAAAATAAAACATCCTTTCATATGTTTCATTTATTTCAACCATAGTTCAACAGATAAAAGGTTATGTTTTGATTTAGTGTAGGAACAGGATGTAACTGGTGCCCTTTATGAGTAATACCAAAGTAAGTTTCAAATTCATAACTTTCATGTCAAAAACCATCAAAGTCCAAATTTTCAAATAAACCCTATCAAAATTTCCAGAATTATTTAGAAATTTCAAAATAAATTTTCATCTTTGAACACCCTGTACTTCTTAAATCAGTGTGACATCGATATAGTGCATGTTGAGCTAAATCGTAATATTTTGGTGTCTGGGATCTCTACTTTAGACATTGCCCATTCTTAATGAACTACCTTATATATCGTAACTAATAATGTACTTAAAGATTAAGAGAACTGTTAGCAAAAGATGAAAAGGAATTCTATTGGCAAACAGTTGATGATGCCCAACGAGGTGGAGATACGCGAATGGAAACTATGAAACGTCGTGCCGAAGAACTGATTGCAAAAAGGGAAGCCGAACGATTAGAGGTTGTGAAGGAAAAACGTCTTCAACAGTATATGTGAGTAATACTAATTGCAAGTTAAGTTTCTTTGTTTAGTTACATAGACCATTTGTTATTTGCAATATGTGTTTATTTACGCGCGAGGGGTCTTATACTTGTATATATCGACTTACCTCAGGTGTATTCTATTGTTCTAAGTGTCGTTCCTACTTTTCAACAAAGGCGATTTATTGGACGTGTTACGTTTGGCCTATCGCTTGTGTTTTTTAGGGGTTATCACAAAAAATCACATTCGGCGACACTAATGACTTAATTAACGAACCGACAACCGTTTCTTTTCGATGATCATGAACAAGTGTCTGTCGCTACCCCTTTTTCAACTTAATTTCACGGACATAAAGGAGGCTTTATGACAGGATATAACGGAACAAGGGATGACAGCTTTGCTATTTGATTTACAACTACGAACTTACAAAGACTTAAAATTAAACCCGAAAACGTGCGACAAAGAGGCCAATCATCCCGCCCACCAAAATAAGTATGAACTAACTTATTTTATATTTAAAAATAATTATAGCTATTAACTAAGAAACCTAAACCGACAAACTTATATAAGTGCTGAAACAAATAACTAGCAAATGTATGCTTTCAATGGTTTTCTGCCACGACACCGATTCATCGTGTCAGAGAAAGGTCCACCAAAGTCGACTCGCGTATGCAAAAACGCATTACCTGGAGTTAACCTAGAAGCTGGTAAATCTCTCATAAGGGGGCATAAAACCACGGGGTTTACACGAAAACAACGAATGCAGAATTTTAAACATTGCCGAATAGCCCTCTTTGCGGACAAGGTCCAATAATTTTGAGTTAATAAAAATTGAGTTGTTCGATTTCCAGAATGTAAATGTCTTTCATGACAATCTAATATAATAATTTCAGTCAACCGATGCGACTGAGGAAGTAAAATTGGAAATTGTGCATCATGCGATAACTTTGAATTACGTAGGCGACTGCCCACTCTTAACAAATCACGACGATCTAGAAACAAACTAAGGCTACGTAATTATTTACTAACAAGTTTTCCAGTTTTAAATGTCTTGGGCAAAAACATTTGTTTGAATTCCTTTAATCAATAAATGTATAACTTCTTGCTGCTGAGCTAGGGACAAACCATCCGAATATTTTGAACGCAAATCCGCCGGACTTCGAACATTACGAATGAAATGACGAATACATGTAATAATCCTACAAATTTTCTGCAGTTTTGAAAATTTTTCCAATAACAAATCTAAGAAATTCGGAGGCATAACGACTGTTAACGACAGAGTACGATATTCGACGTCCATCTCAGATGACTCGATAAGTTTTGGCAGCGACATTACTGGCCATTCTTCGCTGCGACGCACTAACCAGAAAGGCCCTGTCTACCATAATGGATGATGAACCAACGCTGAAGTCAAAAGTCTACGTGAGGCACAATCCGCAGGGTTGTCCTGGAACTTAACATGAAACCACGAAGATGGAGGAATACGTTCTTGAACATGCGAAATGCGATTGCAAACAAATGTCTTTCACTTATGCAAGGAAAACCGAATCCAAGACAAAACAACAGTGGAATCTGACCACGTGAAAATACTACTAAATGATAAACTATCTGTATAAGTATTTTTGACAAAATCTACTAAATCTGCCAAGAGTACGGCAGCACACAATTCAAGACGGGGCAATGAAACGCGATTAGTAGGAGCAACCTTCGATTTTGCGTATACTAATGACATAGCAATATTACCTTCTAAACCAAACGAACGAAAATTGACGACAGCTACATACCCGGCTTCAGAAGCATCACAGAACCCATCCAACTCCACCCTATTCAAATTATTACATTCGATGCGACGCGAAATCTCAATATTCGAAACCGCTGGCAATTCACATAAAAAATGTTTTCATTTTTCTACGACTTCCAATGGCGACTCTTGGTCCTAACCGAGGCCTACAATCCAAAGATCTTGAACTAAACGTTTAGCGAAAAGTACTAAAGGCGCTATCAAACCGAGATGATCAAACACTTTTTGCGGTAGTTCACAAAATATTACGCTTAGTGCAAGTGCGCTCTTCAGCGTTTAAGTTGTATAAAAATACATCTATAAGAGCGCGCCACGAAAGGCCCAAAATTTTTATTGAACCACTATCTTTATCTTGAAATGTAATTGCTTCCGAACTGAACGGGGACTCCTTCAAGTCGGACATCACTTCCGGGCAATTACTGTTCCATTTTCTTAATTGAAAACAACCACTAACGCAAATACTATTCAACTCGCCAATTAATTTATTTGCAGCTACAATCGAATTGCATCCGGTGACTAAATCATCAACATAGGTATCGCTCGCCAATACCGATGAGGCGAAAGGAAAATTAATCGATTCTAACCTTGCCAATTCTTGAACAGTACGCAAAGCCAAAAAAGGCGACAACGAAACTCCATAAGTTACAGTATTTACTTTATAGTCTATAATAGGATTCGACGGAGAAAATCTCCAGACGATACGTTGATAATCACGATGAGTATCTTTAACCAAAATCTGCTGATACATTTGTTTAATATCAGCTGTAATTACGATAGGATGTACATGAAAGTTCAAAACTGCAATATCTTTTTGCAGAGCATGACCAATAGCCAAGCTATCACTTAACGAATTTTCAGATTGATCCTGACACGAAGCATCGAAAACCACATGCAATTTGGTGGTAGTGCTATCACGCTTTGTAACTATTATACAAACCTGCCTCGTGAGGGTATCAAATCACCAATAAAATAATAGGGCATGACCCCTACATCTAAAGGTACAACACACTAAGATATAAATTTAGATTGTTTTATTAACTGTACAACTAATTAAACCTTAACCTAATGACATATGAGTACAAAATATATACAATATTGGCCGTTATATACAATAGGGCGCCACCGTAAGGGAGGGGAAGGCTTACGGACCTTATCAAGGTATTATCACTCGTTGCACTTTGTTCTTGAAAATGGGAAAAGATTGTCGCAAATACGCACGCAGAAAATTTTAACACTGCACTACTGTGGAGCTTTATAGTCCCCGGCTAGCTAAACACTATACGACTAACCCAAATTAATGTCTAAATTCCTTAAGACTAGTCTACTTTTTAAGGATGTAAGAACCAATTTCGGGCTCAAACACCCCAATACAATAATTAATTATATATACAGTATTCTAATAAAGTTACCTACTGTGACCCACGCTCTAACTTAACAAGAGTGTCTCCAATTAACGGGACAGAAACGACCTTTTCACCGGTCAACTATTACTGTAACGGAACTCGTTCAAGTACACACAAAGATTATCACTACGAGAGTCCTTTACTACTATACGCGACCTGAAAATTGCGTAATCGGGTAGGTTTCGTTGCTAAGCTATTGCGTGAGCCCCCAGGCTACCGTCGAAATAACAATGAAGCGGTGTACCCTGCTGAAACCTCGCTGATGCCGAAATAGTTACTCAGGGATTAAAATTTCAACGCGTTCAACTTAAGCCCAAGCTCAGAGCTTTAATCTAAACGTCGGTATTATTACACAACGTCGGCACAATTTAGTTAAATAATTACGGATACATAATTCATACCACAACCCTTGAGTTCATGATTTAAAAAAATACCATAATCTCTGTTTTAGTAACTGGATAAGTACTTACTCAGAATAAAATAAAAAACAAACATTACTTTACTTTCAGAAGTACAGAAATCAACCACCTGTCTGTCGGAAGTATCGAAATAAAAAAGCCCCTTCCATCCCACGCTGAACTCCTTATATACCTTTAAGTTAATTGAAAAATACCCAGTCCAGTTTAGCTCCCATACTCGAAAAGGTTAAGCCTGTCATAAATCTTAAAAGTTAATTAAAACTAACAATTGCTTTAGGATAGCCAAAATCTCTCTCACGAGAAAACTCCGAAACTATAATTTTAGTTAAGTACCAAAACTAATTGAAAATTATTCAGACAACTCGGGCTGCTTTATACATAACTAGGGTCTTAGCTACTTGATTGACATCTATTAGTAGATACTACTAATCTGACACGTTAAGTGCCTTCCAAGTAAAGCTTCGTACCTTGGGAATGTTAATTCAATCTTTGAATTATATGTTCCAAGAACCCTGCTCTTGCAACTTGGGAACGCAGCTTTTGAAGCCGTTTAAAATCGCAGACATATTTATGCTACAAAATCGTTATCCTAATAATTGGGACGCTAAAATTAAACTAGAAAATAAACCGATATGAGAAATAATAGAGAGTTATTTTTACATAACCGACTGTACTAAAACAGTATGTTACAGCTTATGTACAGCATGATGGGGGAATGCAATACATCCTCTCATGAACCGAGGAATTTTCAAGCGATTCCACTTGAACCATTTGACTGCTTTTCAAATAATCCTCCATAAATTTTTTACAGCCCGAGTACAATTCAAATTTTTAGCAAGCTACATTCTAATGACAAAAATCTTTTAACAGCAATCGATCTTGTAGCCACGAATATGGGTTTAGAAATTTTAAAGGGCAAGCACATTACAAAACGACCGTCTTTGTTACGTCTATAATTTTCCACAAATTCCTTTTTACACTTTTATTCTTCAGGAGAAATGTGTTTCTTGAAGGGAATATTTTCTAATTCCCAAAATCGACGAATGTCGCTGTCTAAGGGCTCAACGAAAGTACACAACGACGTAAATTATTCGTGGAAACGACCTTTCCCGTTAAAATCCAACCAAAGGTTGTTTTAATAGCAACTGGATCGTTAGCAACACTCCAACGAGATTCGTACAACAAACCCTGAGAAAAGATTTGAGCTCCGAGTAGCATGTTAATCTTACCAGAGAATATTAAAATTAGGATCAGCTAAGGCCAAACCTCGAGTGTGCAACCATTCCTTGACCTTTAAAGACGACGAAGATAATTGATTACAAATGATAGGTAAAATCAAATATAACAATCAATTTCATATGCTGGATACTTTGCTCCCGAGGGGCTGACTACACACGACAGTGTACCACACACAAACGTTGAATTCAAGACAAGTTTTTGAACAGTAACAGTGGCTCTCCATTTCTTTAAACTTCTGACGGCACCTTTCAGTCATAAAATTTTCCATGGATCCGTTATTTAAAATTATACGAACAGGTTGCAATTTTCCTGTATAATCGAGCACCGACACCATTGCCGTAGCTAACAGCGTGGTTGTATGTTCTAATGACGTCGAAATTAACGAGCTACTGGCATGTTGTTCATGCACAATCTCTTACATTTGATTTTCCAATGCTCCACCCGAAGGTACTACGTTGGCCAGAAACCAAGTTTTTTTTTATCTCGAAAATTTTGAATTTTGCCGAACCCTTGCTGTTCCAAGCAAGGTAGGGATCTTTAACGTGCATGACAACACTCACACACGGGATCTCCATTTTACCTCTCATCCGAACGAGGGTGTATTTTTGTGAAAAATGCTCGCCTAACATTTTTCAGCGGACCATGTCGGGAATTGAACCCGGGACCGTGGGTATAATAGTCACACACATACCAACTACGCCACAAAGCCGCCTTTTTCATGCACAATCGCCGACGACACAGATTATCTTCACTAGGTCCACTAGTAGAAGCAAGTCTAGGCGCCGCTCTCGAGGAGACGCTGACCTTTGACGAGTTTGTCTACATGGAGACGCCGATTTTTTCTCGTTTATCAAAGTGAAGGTACGAATTGTGTAACTGATGACGTTTTCTACACGACCAATCTAACTTACAATTCTTCCCGAATGTGAAGTATTTAAACATTTAATACCAAGGTTTATAACCATTACCACCTCAAATGTTTCTTGAGGTGTTTTATCGAGAATCTTGCTACGTTCAGCCACGTAGTCTAAAAAAGAAAATTAAAACGAGGAAGACCGGGCTCAATCGGTGAGTGGGCGGGGTATTATACCTACAAAAAAAATTAAGGGAGGCCTGAAAGAAAAATATACTCACTCACGCACAATCAAACATTTACAAACTAAAAACCTCTAATTAAAAAAACAAAATTATGTACAAAACACAATAGTACCAAAAATGAACAATTCTTAGGTACACAATATCATACTTACGAATAAAAAAAGAATTATTTTTAACATGGCGAACTGCAGTTTTAGGTTACTCTCTATATTAATCTTCAAACAAGAAAAAAGAACAAAATAACCCCACTAAAAATCACAGCTCGAAATCAGCATTGTAAGTACGGAATTCTATACATAAAATTATCCTAATAAAGAAATCAGTAAACATTATAATATCCTCGCACATACAGACAACCAGTCATTTTACCAACAACAAGGTAATGCATTCCGTAGACCCGTACATATGTTGTTTCCAAAACTACCGGGTACCCATATAAGAAAATTAGTGTACAAACACTCACCCTCAAGTCACCACCGTCGGGTTGGCTCCTACCGTCTGTAAAAGCGATGCGAAACAGAGATGCATGTGATCCCGTCTTGGTGGTCCTCCCATCACAACAAGGCAACCACTCATTGTGGCTTTAAGGGCCATTTTATAAAACTCGTAAATACACACCACGCTGTAATGCGTGCGCGAAATTTTTATACAGAAAGACAGAAACCACCAACCATTCTACACGTGTTTTCGTTGTGTAGATTGAAGAGCAAGTGAATATTAATTTCGTTTCACTAATGACCAGAGCTCAAAGTAATATTGTTGTTAAGGAAATAAAACTGGAAAAACTCGGTTTATTGGGATAATACACGGCTTTAATTCGACGAAGCTTTCAATAGAAAACACATAAGAATCAATTATCAGATACCTAGAACCAGCTATCGCTTGTTTAATTTTGGCATATAATTTACGTTGTGAAATTCTTAGAAGAAGTATTTATTATTAATTAGGCTCTAGGATGTAACAATAGGCATCGAATTTATACAAATGGATAAATTTATTAACACGTGAAAGGGTTGTTTTAATTTACTGAATTAATTTTCGTTTTTAACGCCAATGGGATTTTAGTTGAAAATTATTAGACCGCGTATTCCCTAATAACAAAAAAAATGTATGGGATGTTCAAAATAAACGCAACAAACTGCTTACATCTATAAATAGAATGCACAGCTTGACACAGACTACAATGTTTACGATCATTGATGGTACCAACTAAAGAAGTTTTAGCCGAAGTGCTAACGAACTTTTTTCCCTTGTTTCACGGAATTTCGAGATTTTAAGTATGTTCCTGAAGCAATGTCATTTATTTCCAATACTTTACATTGTTTTTCAATGTACGACCTTAAATCTTTAAACTAGGGACTCTCGTCGCTATTTTCTAATTCGAAACGCTTTAAAATGTTTGTATCTAATTTTTTGGATAACAGATTAAACAACATGAAATCTAATAGATTTATTTCCATCTGCTTTAACGCGAATATATTTTCATCAAAACAACTAATTAATTACCGGAGTTCCGTGTGCGAGTCTAAGGAACTTACCTTAGGGCATTTTTCGGGAGCATTAAAATATGTCGAAAGTAATAACCTCTTGGACTGAATACGATTAGTAATGATTTTATAGGCTTTATCGTATGAACAATCGTCTAATGGCAAATGCTTTAGTAACGCACGCGACGAATCATCTAGTGTATCTACGAGATAGTAAAATTTTTTAACAGAGGACAAACTGACATTATCATGAATCAATTGCGTGATAACTTTCAAAGTCCGAAATACAACCTGAGAATTGCGGGACTGGTAGGTGTTTCAAGCAAATACCAGTATTTATCGACAAAGGATTATTCTTATTTTCCACCTGCGACTTATTTTCTACGAGATTTAATTCTCATTGTTAACCGATATTACGAATATCCAATAGATAATCATCGATTTTCACCCTAAGAGCCAAGAATTGGTCCAATTGTTCACTTTCTTCATCAAGGAAAATATCCTTGCAAAAACACTTGAAATGAGTTTCAATTTGTTGGACACTTTTCATTTATGCTCTAATAATATCAATCGATACATTTTCCGGTTCATTAATCTTATTGTATATATGATCCAACCGTTTTATTAGAAACCTAGCTTCAAGAATAGCTTTATCAGTTGATATAACCATATTTGATTAATAAACGACAATTAATTAACGTAAAAACAATGCGTACCTCAATACGCTACGACCACTAATTAATCTACGAAATTAAATTTTTAATCGACAGATGCAACTAATTACAATTCTCGCTCGACAAAACGTTTAATGTTTTAAAATAAATACCAATAACCCCTTTGTTATACTAAGTTGGATGACCCGAATGGTGCTTCAACTGTGGTCAACGAAGGTAAGGTACGAATTAAAAATACACCCTCATAAATATAGTATCTCTACAAAGATTATATAAAGTAAACCGACCGACCATTAATCTTTGCGACAAAAAAAAGGAATGTATTATAAATTTACCGTTATACCCAAACGTTTCTATACTATTATATGTGCAAACAAGATGTTAGCCTCTTTGTAACACGACCAAATATATCAAAACTACGACAATTATTAAATTAAAGTATAAATTAAAAACAACAGGAATAAGAACTAATTACTTAATTAAATAATCCGGCGTACGAAGGCCATGTTTATCTAATGCGCGCGGAGTCTTATAATTTTATGTATCAACTTACCTCCGCGTTATTCTATTGTTCTAAATGTCGTTCCTGCTCTTCGAAGAAGGCGACTTATTGGACGTGTTACGTACGCATTTTCATTGTTTTTTAGGGGTTTATCGATAAATTCACATTCAGCGACACTATTGAGTTAACTCACGAACCGACAACCGTTTCTTTTCGATGTCCATGAGCAAGTGTGTCACTAGCCCTTTTTCAACTTAATTTCACAGGCATAAAGGAGGTGAGGTTTTATGATAAGATATAACGGGACAAGGGATGACAGCTTTGCTATTTGATTTACAACTACAAATTTACAGACTTAAAATTACACCCGAAAACGTGCAAGAAAGAGACCAAACTACATACGTGCCTTGGAACTTAAGATAACATAAGCGTCTTGAAAAGACATCCAAGACTGATATTTAGTTACCTGGAGATATCATAATAAGGTGTGTCATTTAACAATTTCTACTTAAAATTGCAATAATATAAACACATCAATATTTTTCCAAATACTATTGCTTAGCAATCATTCCGACTATTGATTGAATATAACTTCATTCGTGTGGCTGTTTTGCCCAACTTGACAGTAGCACATCTTGTCAACCCAATTATTTAGTATATTTGTGATAGTTGCGGGCTCTGTTATGCGAATAACTTCAACAAAGTTGTGTCTAGGGCCTAAATCGTTTGCAAATTGTCCGTATAACATCTGTCTTTCAGGGCACCCAAAAAAATTGTCTAACGGCGTAAAATCACCGCTGCGCGAAGGCTAATTAATCATCGATACGCCTTATTGCACGATTGCCGAATTTAGTGCGCAAAAGATGAATTGTTTGATGGCTAGTGTGGCATGTCGCGCCATCCTGCTCAAATCAAAGGTTGTACAAGTTTGTTTTCAATTTTTGGCTACAACAAATTGATTATTATCGCTATGTAACGTTCTCCGTTAACTGCAACGCTTTCGGTATCATTTTCGAAGAAAAATAGGGCAATAATACCACCACTCCACAAACCATAACAAACTGATACTTGCTGAGGATGCATTGGCTTTCCTATGATTACGTGTTGCTTTTGCAAAACTCATTTGGCAATTTTGCTTATTACCATAGCCGCCGAGGTGGACATACGACTAGTCCGAAAATATGACTAAAGAAAATTCGTCGTAAATTTCGAGGTCCTTCATGGCCCAATTAAAGAAGCGTTGTTAATGGGGTGTAACATTTAAAAATTTTTAGCAAAATTATTTGTGGACATTACCGCTATAAATTCGTTATTTTAGTATTTATTCAACAACGTTTTATTCTAGTATTGATTCTAGTACTCTTGTAGATTTAATAACCCAACAAATTGCAAGGTACACTACAATTTTACTTGAAGTTGCAATCTGCAACGTATTATGTGGTTCCAGCTGATGACATATTTAAAAATCATTTTTGCGTGCTCTCAATTCTTCAACTATAATATCTAAGATATACCAGTTCGATCGTCCATTCGTGACAGATGGACACTTTTCGTTTTCTTGTTGAAGTGAAAAATCACTTGCTGTTATCAGACGGTAAAGATGGCGCCGGAAATTAAATTTTCCTGGCAAAAACGTCGAAATAGAAAAGTCAGCTGACTAAGAGTTGTCTAATACAATTCAAGTGTTAATTATAACTCCATCTTCACAACGTGCAACTTAATTTACGTTCAACTTATTTTATTTTCATGGAACCCATTTATTATATAAAATTGTATGCAGTTATGTTGAACAAAAATTGGATTTCTGGTCCGCATCTGCAAATACAGTGAATTGTTGGTTGAACAACATGTGGTTTAAAGGTTAGCAGGTCATTGGATGTCACTGGGTAAGACCGTTAAATTTTTTTTGGTTATGCTACGTTTTAAGATGACTCATTCCGTATAAGTGTAGTGATTTGTTGAGATTTTTTTATAGGTACACTGTCATCACCAAGTAGGACAAGATTGCTTACAGGGGGCGGAAGGGGGTCATTAACCTTTAATTTCTGAGACAATTGGACCGTGCAAGCGAACAATCCGAAATCTTTGTGTACAACTTTCTTCAGGCTGGTATGGCCTATGTTAAGTTACTACGGTCTGTGGATAGTTGGTGTTCTAAAATTGAGTCGCACACTTTCGGCTACAACAGCAATATTCTCAATTGTAAACAGTGTATCAGCAAGGGGACCACTTGTGTTGTCCACCAGCATGCCCGTCTTACGAACATTCTTCACAAATTTGCATACCGCAGGCGCATTTATTACTTCATTTTGGCCGGATTTTCAAAATTCGCACTGTTTCGACAACACATGACTCACTTAGGAAATAAACTTTCAATATTTCCTAACGTATATGTGTTCATTTTAAAGTGCGGGGATAGATACAGTGTTTTTTGCCAATTTTTTGAGCAGGAAACAGCTATAGTGTCCACATAGCATATGATTTAATAGGAAACCGCTATATAGTCCACCCTACATAATCTTAAAGAACGATTCCAACCTAACAATGACAACAGAAGGTGAAACGTGTAAAATGGTAATAATGTCCGGGTTACTTAAAAATTCATAAACAATACAAAATTTCTAGGATCCTTTATCGTACCTGATATCGGCTCGACATTCAACCTAGTAGACTTTATATTATCATGATTATAGCTCCAAGTAAGCAAAACGATACGATTGATCTCATGAGAAATTAATTCGCATATAAATTGTTACAGGTAAAAATGACGTTACGTTACGAATTTCGATTTGCCCAGGGGTAAGGGATGTCACAATTTTATGGGTGGACCGGCTAGCTCTATGAGGATCTGAAAGCAAATACAAAACTTTTAAGAGTATACAAATTATAAAGCGTTTACTAAATATTCTTATACCTAATCTGAAAGGTCTTTAAACTCTCTTTGTTTAATAAAGATTTTGAGCGCCAACCCATCTGGATTCCTAAATAACACCTGCCCGGGAAATGGGCGTTTGAGAGACGATGTAACGGATCTTCCTGTGTGGAGATTGTTAGAATCTTTCTTCTCTATACGTTTCTCACTTTTTACTAATTTAAAATAAACACAAATAATAAGAAATTTAAATCCTATTCACCTAATCTATATTATCAGACATGAATATCACAGTAAACAATGTTAAGAACAGATACAAAATAATAAATTACGCAACACCCTCATTCTGTTTTAACTGTTTAGCGATTAATGATACAGAAGCTGTGGAAGAGGCATCAAACGGAGATGGAGTACTGATTACACAGCAGTGTTGTGTTAAAGACGGAGGCACTTTTTTGCAAAACCCGGAGCACCCTTCTCATAAATTCCAGATGATTTAAACATCAACGATGTAAGACTGATCGTTACAAGTACTGTATCGTCACAGGTTTTAAAAAATGAATCAATACATGCAACAATTTTTTACTATACGCTGTAAAGAAAATAGAACGTGTATTGGCTATTTATATACTATCGATTAAGGAAAAACTATAATTGGATGAAGTATACCTAAAAGAAAGAGCGATAGCATTAAAGAGCCAGTATAAAAATCTAGGAAAATAAAATAATGCAATTTCATTATATATAATTATTTCAGTTAGAGCCAAAGAACATATTTGTATGTGGGAGATTTTGCGAGAAGAATGGGCATAAAGATGTGTATCTTTTAAAGGGATTTTACAGAACCATGTTTACTAAGAGATACCATGCAGGAGAAGAACTTAAAAACAAGGTTATTTGATAATTCCTCTTGACAAAATGGATTGGATGTGCTTGCTGTTGCGCTGGCACGTTACTTGAGCAAAAATCTAGCGGTAGATAACAATTTCTTACAATAGGGTAGTTAAATAATCTTCCAACGAAGTTAGACAATTCTTTAATGAATTATATACATTATCTGCTATATTGCAATTTCCAACAGCAAAATTATATACTGTTGCGTCTAGTCTCGAAATACCGTGCTTTTTAGCCATGGTAGATCTAAGTGTCTGCTTTAATCGAGCATCCGGGTAGTTGATGAAATCCACTATACGATTCCCTATCAGCTTGCAAATTCCTGAAACCTGGCACATAAACTCATTATAAGTATATCTTAACGTGACTATTGAAATCTGCCCACGTTAAGTAGTTTTCGCGACTGTTTTATTATTATCCATAATTACATTATTGTGTTCTGTATACTCTCCATGGCAGGCGCAATTAAAATTATACGTAAAGTATTTGACTATTTTCGCCTTGTTAAATATCCCGCTAAAATCAACAATTAATTAGTACATAGTAATCATTTTTTTGAGCTGGTTCAAAATATCTGACAGTTGCGAGAACAAAATCTCTAACTTTACATCTACTAATTCCACTTTGTAGAAAATGCATATTGGATTTGTACAGTTTTTGTTTATATTTTCAGACCTTTTTTCCTAATAATCTATTTTACTCCTCGGGTAATTTTGTTTTTGCTTTGTAGTAGGAAAGGAAGTTTAGCTTTTATTCCATGCCTGGCAGATACAAATTTCGAGAAATCCTCACTTAGATAGCTATTGAAAGAGCCACACGTCTTTTTTCTAACAAAAAATGTATCCATATTCTTTAATTACTGGGTGCAATCCAATGTCGCCCACTTTAAATAGCAATATATTATCACATAAAAGTACTGTAATTAGATTACGTTTCATTGCTCTTTGACAAGTTTTTTTTCTTTGGTATAATTAATGTTTCTAATATTAGTAACCAAGTTATTATTGCCCAGATTTTGTAAAAGCATCCACAAACCAAACTTCTTATTTGTTGGTTTTACTTTACTACCAAGAAACCTTACATTTGATTTTCCAATGCTCCACCCGAAGGTACTACATTGGTCAGGAAGCGAGTTTTTTTACCTGGAAATTTTGAATTTTGTCGAAACCTTGCTGTTGCAAGCAAGGTAGGTATCTTTTACGTGCATGACAACACTCACACACGGGATCTCCATTTTACCTCTCATCCTAACGAGGGTGTATTTTTGTGAAAAATGCTCGCCTAACATTTTTCAAGCGGACCGTGTTGGGATTTGAACCCGGAACCTTGGGCATAGTAGTCATACACATACCAACTACACCACAGAGTCGCCTACTACTAAGGAACCGCTGAATACCAAACTGTTTCGAAGAGTCCATGTTGACCGTTTCAACTAACGTTGAATACTAATTCACATAGGAAATACACCTGTTGACTAAATCACCGCACCCGAGCTGAACACAGAACTATATCAAAGTGCCCGAGCTGAAAACATAACAAACTAAGAATCGCGAAAAATTTCAAATTTATTTTTTGTGGTACCCAAAAATCAGCACGCTCATTGGTCAAACTAAGATTGTATATTCTTTTACATTTCAAAATCGAAATACACAATTCCATTGGTTAAATCCATCATTAACGTTTTTCAACACAGGAAGCATAGGAAATGGAAGTGTATAAATATAATTACAAATTCTCCGAAAGACATTTCTTAGTGCTTCCCATAGCCTAAAGAATCAACTGGCAGTGCTCCTCATAGCCTGCTAACACTTCAGCGAGTAGCGCTCTCCATAACCTGCTATATTTCAGCGCGCAGTGCTCTCCATAGCCTGCGTATTCTCCGACGGTGACGCTGCCTGCCGCCTTACCTAGGGCACGTCACTATAATTCATCTATCGATAGTTGATAAACTACGTATAGGAGTTAAGCACCGTTCCATCCATCACCGACAAGTCGTTATTGCGATTGCGTTTATCAACTCTACCTCCGGGACAACACTCCCCGTAAAGTTCAACGGCGACGCACTCGACGAGGCCTAAGGCACCACTACCACGACGCTTTCCGAAGAGTTCTGAAGATCACCGAAAACGTTTGGGCCTTACAAATCAATTCTGAAACCTTCCAAAGAGTTCTGAAGACAACCGAAGACTTCTGAACTCCTCTATGCTTGTATATATGTTCAATTAATAGTTTTATTTTCATATCATAATTGTTTGTAACTTAACGCTGTCCCACCAGTAAAACACGAAGCCATCCGAAGAGTTCCTAAGACCGCCAAAGATGTCTGAACCTCTTCAAACCGTAAATATTTTCTAACCACCGTTATTCAAGTTCCTACTCGACCTCACAAGCAACTTCCAAAACCTTCCAAAGAGTTCCGAAGACTACCGAAGACTTTTGCACCCCCTGAAACTGTATATACATTCATTCGATAAGTGTTTAAGTTTATTTTGGTTTCACAAGCAACCACAAAGCCAACCGAAGAGTTACGAAGATTACCGAAGACTTCCGAAGACTTTCGAACTGCTTCAAACTGTTAAAATCATTCAATTTTAACTATTTCATTTTAATTTTTATGTATTTATAAAACTTATAATCATTTTTGCTTATACTTCTTAAACAAATAATCAAGCCAAGCCTACATGCTTTCAGACGCAGCCCACCCGAACGATAACACGCCCCCTTATATAACCCCCTACAATGAAAGCCGACGGCTACCTAACACACCCGAACAAACTTATCGACTAGGGGGACAATAAAATTAGAGATGAATCCGAAAAAGCACAAGCACAGGTGAAAAAGGTACGGCACGCGTACTTCTTAGAATCAATCGAAAGTTATCGAGAGCACCCCCAAATAAAACTGGTGACCGCCAGGAGTGCGCCTCCGAGCAGATCGGTGCGCGGCCAGGAGTGTGTTCCAATACGGCCAGGAGTGCGGCCAATACTTGCCATGGAGAGAAACTTACAAGATTTTTACACATTGCTCATTTTCCTGGTTTCCATGAGTTGTTTCAAAGGCATTAGGTTATATAAGCCCTGATAATTAAAATAACAATTGCAAAAAGAAATTCCTACTTATAAGAAAAATCATTTGCATTAGGTGTAACACAACTTAATTAGCCTTAAGAATGTATGACGTTCATTGTAGTTACAAGCAGTGATTTGTAAGACTCCACGAATATTTCTTGATTTTAAAATTTCATTTTGTACAACCTGCTATAATTACATACTAGTAAATGATTTCGACTTCCCAATATAAATTACTATATCTAGCCATTAGCTGCGTATAATTTTGTACACATTTTTCTTAAAAATTGAATTTATCAAAGTTTAGGCTCGTTATACGCAATGGGATAAGATAAAACCATTTTAAGTATAGACCAACTCTCAATTTAAAAAAGCTTTGCTGACTGAAAAAAGTTACAAACTATTTGAGCTGCAATTTAAAAAAATGAGAAAATAGTTTACCCAAGCTTTAATATTTTGGGTAAAGGCTTCGCTCAACTCGCTGAAAACTTAATAATTGCAGTTGTATCATGATAAAGAGTGTTATCCTTGGGTTAAAGCTAAAAGTATATCCTAGTGAAACTATTAAACACTTGCCTTAGAACTCGAAAAATAAAACAAAATTTAAATATTAAGTAATTTGGATTTTTAGAGTTTGTAACTCCCTAAAGGTCACTCCGATTTAAAAAATTCCCAAACATTCAAATTCTCCAAAGAATTCTATACCTGTTTATTGTATGTCTTAGATTCTCGGAACGATCTACGAGAACCAAGAAAAATCTAGGTGTGCAAAAATTGCGTCGGTCAACACACAAAGAAGTTATAACTTTTTAAGCGTCCGATGGATTTAAACTATTTTAAAAAATTTCAATTTACCAGAAAAAACTTATAAAAACCAGAACGCGATCGGTTTAATCCAAAAGGAGGCGAGAGCTTCCGAGCGGTGGACCTGAGGGGTGTATCTGCACCAAAACGAACATAATCTCCTACTGACTTTGTAAAGATGGAAATGCTTACTTAAACACTTTATGCCTAATAAGTTTTGCAACTGGAAAGATTTTTTGTATGTGGTACTTTCGATAAAGGGTTAGTCTAAAACAACATTGAATAGTTTTATATTTAAAACCATCTTGTTATCAGAAGATGCTTATCGCATTCGTTTCTAGGGAGAAATGTGAAGATCTACGTGGTACGTTGTCCAAAAAATTTACCGTTGAATCTAAAAATGCTCAATTGCAACAAATAAGAGAAAATGAAGCAAGAAGATCTGCCGAAAGGGAGTATGACAGAATGTGGCATGACGTATCCGTTAAAGAATTGGAGGCAAAGGTATCTTATTTTAATTTTCTTTTAAATAACTGATAGCATATATTGTACTTGGATAACACCTGGCGCTAGATGTACTGTTCAGTTCTACATACAAATTGTGCACTTCTTGTTCCAAAGTTTTTGCCGTCTTTAGAGGTTTCGCTCTATACAATTTAAAACTTGAAGCGCAATAACCTAAACGCTTTTTGTGCTCCATCATAAATAGTATGAAATGTATTACACGTTCAAATCTTGTCCGTGGATCTTATATTTTTCATCTTGCAATTACTAGATGGATTTTAAATGATCATTTAAGCTTTGCATAAAAGTTTAAATTATAATTTCATCTTAAGAACTAATATTGTATTATGCCGATTTTGCAATAATCCAATAATTGTATTTGTGTATATATATATATATATATATATATATATATATATACATATACATATATATATATATATACAGGGTGTCCCAAATTGAGTAGGATAGCATGGGTATCTTTCTTATTATTAATGATAGAGATTTGCTTAAATGGGCAAAGTTGTGTCATTTGGATAGCTTATTTAAATTCCGTATAGATACATTCAAAATTCCAAACGGTTTAGAAATTATTTAAAAAAAACTTAAAACTGCCAATTTCTTCGAAGTCGAATATTTTTGTTATAATAAAAGATACGAAAAAATGTTTCTTATAAAAGGTACTTAGTTCAATTGTGTGCACTTAAAAGTGATATTAAAATTAAATTCAAGATGGCGGTTATCGAGATATTAGCAACAACTTTCATATTTTAAATGGACGCCATATTGGATTTTAGATGGTTAGATAGCATATTTTTCTCTTTTCAACGATGTATTACAACATATGTTTAAATGAAAAATTTACTGAAAATAATAATTTTAATTTTTATTAAGTACGCATCAACACAAATCAGTTTTAAAACAAATTAAACGAAAAAAAACATTAGAATAACATTAAACACCAACCAATAAATCATAGCAATTGTTCAAAATGATGACCGTTATTATTTAAACACAATCGGCAACGTTTTAGAACACTTTTTGTTACGCGTCGTAATGTATTCCCATTAAGACCGTTTATTGCCTGCATAACCGCTTCCCGTAGTTCATCTACATTATTGTACTGGAAATTACTTCCATATACATTATCTTTTAAAGTGTCCCATAAATAAAAATCCAGGGGTGTTAAGTCTGCTAATCTAGGCGGCCATTTTACAGGTGTGTGGGTCGTGATTACCCTGCCATCAAAACGGTTACTTAAGTAGGTGATAACATCTCTAGCGTTGTGTGGAGGTGCGCCATCTTGTTGATACCAAATTTGATTATCTTGTGCCAAAGGTAGGTCGTCTAATAAATCTTCTAAAGATGTTTGAAGCATTTCCAAATAACGTTGAGAGGTTAAGGTTCCATCGAATATTATAGGACCAAGTAAACGGTTTCCCAATATACCACAAAAAACATTACATCCAAATCGAATTTGATTGCGGCGTGGAACTGTTATGCGTGGGTTTTCCTGTGCCCAATAGTGTTCATTATGACGATTAAATATTCCACAGTTAGAAAAATAAGACTCATCGGTCCACAAAACGCGATTGATAAAATCATCATTCTCCCTAACTTGATTGATAAACCATCTGCAAAATGTTGATCTGCGGAGATAGTCGTTTGGTTGTAAGTTTTGAGCGATGTGAAATCTGTAAGGGTGATATTTATGCTTTTTTAAAATTTTTAATGCTTGAGACTTGGATACGTTTACTTGGGTTTCTATTTCCCGTGTTGAAATGTTTGGATTAGCTTCCACACAGGCCAGTGTCAACACCTCATCTGCAATGTCTCCATTTATGTTTCGAGTAGGTTTTTTTAAACATCCATACTGCTGCATATTTGTGTCCAATCTTTGAAAGATTTTAATGTTTGGCTGTCTTTTTTCGGGAAAGTTTGTTAAGTATGTTTCGGCAGCAAGGCGACTGTTCTTATTATGTACAAAACATATGATATTGTTCGCTTGTTGAAAAATTTACCATTTGAATATTTTATAGAAAAAGTATATCACAACTTATAACTGGGAAAGAGAATACACAAATCCAATTATTAGTACAACAGATACACTAATTCAACATGACAGTTTGTTATAATTTCATTTGTTTAAGAGAAATCTGATGATGCCTACTTGATAAAAAAACTAAAATTATCATTTTTAGTAAATTTTTTCATTTAAACATATGTTGTGATACATCGTTGAAAAGAGAAAAAAATATGCTATCTAACCATCTAAAAATCCAATATGGCGTCCATTTAAAATATGAAAGTTGATGCTAATATCTCGATAACCGCCATCTTGAATTTAATTTTAATATCACTTTTAAGTGCACACAATTGAACTAAGTACCTTTTATAAGAAACATTTTTTCGTATCTTTTATTATAACAAAAATATTCGACTTCGAAGAAATTGGCAGTTTTAAGTTTTTTTTAAATAATTTCTAAACCGTTTGGAATTTTGAATGTATCTATACTGAATTTAAATAAGCTATCCAAATGACACAACTTTGCCTATTTAAGCAAATCTCTATCATTAATAATAAGAAAGATACCCATGCTATCCTACTCAATTTGGGACACCCTGTATATATATATATATATATATATATATATATATATTCTTGATAAGGGGTTGTTTACAGCCTGCACGACTATAGTGAAGGTCATCTAGAGAATTGAGTAATTTATGATTATAGGCATGTCAGATACAATTTGTAGTCCCTATTTCAGGAAATAAGTAAGATCAATAGAAGTAGTTATAGAAAGTAGGCATACACCCTGTGTACAAAGTAGAAATAGTTTTGGGCGACCAGGAAACTTGACATAGGAAGACGTCACTAGTTGGCGTAGGTAATGAGAAATACGAGTATTCACAAACGGATGTTGTTTACTTTAAGATTATTAATACCAACTGTAGATAGTGTTCAGTTGATCATAAGTAATTAGCGAATAAGAATATTTGACTTCAGTGTTGCACGCGTATAAATGATTAAAGAACTAATTAGACACGCACTTAAGAAAAGAGTGCTCAGACGATTAAGTAATACGCGAGGCTTATGATTAAATAGAGTCTTCATGTCAGGCTAATATAATTTGCGTACTAAAGATCTAACCATATTTGACCTAATTGAGAATATGATTAACAATTATCTGCGTGAATCTGCATGTAAACTATTATGAAAGTTTCAAAGTAAAATTGCATCAGTTGTTTATGGCATAACGGCGACTATTCCTATCACCAAACTACCAGCATGTTCGATAAGTGAAGACACCTGCTATGTTGCAGGTGGGCATCTATGAACGAACGCAGTTAGCATTACAATCAGAAAATATTCGAAATGGAATTATTTGATTGCGTCGCTTTGAAGCAAACGACAGGTTCTAGACCTTTACACCAAACGTCGATTGCAAGTGGGGATCTCGTAAATTATAATTAGCAAGCTTACCGATCGCACTAAGAAAGTCTAATTTTGAACTCAATGATAGTCGCTTTACCACAGTGCATTGCCAGTACTATTACTGAATAATACGTAAATCAAAAGTGATTTACAAAGTGATAATAAATTTACAGTGTATATGAAAATTACTCGTTTAAAACGAATGAAATAGGATTATCTCTTTATGAATTATTCGTAGAACTAAGACATAAAAATAGTTAGGGCTTGAGGTACTTTAGAGGAAAATAGGCCAATAGAATTTCTTTGATGTTAAGAAAGACTTACTATAGTTTAAAACAATTTAAATGCTCGATGGCGAAAGGATAGAATCATAATCTTTGATAGTATAGGGTAGAATTCGAATTTACAAATTTCGAAGTCTATGGCACTAGAATGATTAAAGCATAAAATTCATACATTTAACTGGTGCTTGGTCCATAATGGTAGATATAGTTAAATGCGAATCGAAAATTGGGGAAGATTAATTTTAATGGTAAGCGTCGTCGCAAAAGATAAAACCAGGTCAGATTGTTAGTTATAAGGCATCTGTTTCTTCTACAAGAATTTAATAAATGTATTATTTTTAATATCAAATTGGCTAAATATTATATGCTTGTAAACAAGTCAACAAAGGGTTGAATACGTATTGAAATAATAATAAGAAAACGGATTTAGAATATTCTACATTTGTTGGTAAAGATAATGAGTTTTCTTTGGTGACTTTGGGTTTTAGTACAAATTAAATGGTTGTTGATAAATGAAATTTATAAAGGTGAATTAATTTGAAAATGTATTGTAAATAACGTCAAAGCTGTACATAAAGCATTAGTTTCATTAAATGGGATCCAAACTTACTGAATTTTTATAATTACAAATATATGCTAGCCGAGGTCATAAGACAGAGGAGGAGCCACAAATTAAGTAGGGCAGAGATAACCCGCAAAGGCGGTAACTTGTTGAATTTTGTCATTGGTCGATAAAGTTGTTTATGATAAATTCCAGTTGATAGCAACATTAAGAAACAGCTGGAGGAGGAAATAATCACAAGCTGTAGGAAAGATTAAAATGGTGGTTCAATAATTTAATTTAGTATTATAGCAATTAAAATAAATAGGTCGCTCAACGTAAGGACACGTGATATTACAGAAATAATAGGTCGACCCATTAAAAGGGGTATGTACAGCAATATATATATATATATATATATATATATATATATATATTCTTATAAAGGTTTATTACTCTACCCCTCCGCCCTTATATTTATTTTTATTTTATATAATTTAAATTAATTTTTATTTATTTATAAATTCTGATACACGACTTTTGTAGTCGCCCCAAATTTTAGTATTCAATGAATGATTCCTATATGATGTGTTTTAGCAAAGTTTGGTTAGTTATCTACTTAAAACTGTTTACTATATTTTATGCCTCGACTATATGAAACCTTTATCTCAGGGCGTTCACCTACTCACCGTGGGTTCAATCGTGAGTAGATGTGCACTGTCCAACCAAACTGCACACTCGTTTGTTTTACCTCTTTTTATATGGAATTATTTACTGTATATGCCAAATTTTACTGATCAATGTTGCTTGGTGCCAAATTAATTTATGTATACAATTTCTGACTTGTGTTTGACGTTTTAAGATATTTCACGGTACTCACCTGAATTATACAGCGCTGATGCCTTCTTTAAATGTTGCTGGCTCAAGTTCTTATTCGCCGTACGCGCCTTTACAATAATTTACAATCACTGATGATCCTGCGTATCGCTTCCAGGTGTCTTAATATAATTTTGCTGACCCCAAATCTGAAATAATTTACCCTAATTTTAGAATTTTGAATAAACCGTAGTATTTACTTCCCCTGCGTTAATCCTTCCGTGTTCCCTTGATTTCTGCGTTGATTCTTCCCCTGTACTTTGCTGCTCTCCTGTTTTCTCTCTGCGTGCTCCAATTAATCCTTTCGTCTTTCCGTAGTCAATCCCAAACCTATCCTGCCGTCCTGTTCCAATTCAATCTATGCCCTGCTATGTCTTCAATGTCCACTCTATGTCCTACTGCCGTTAATCTTTATCCAAATCACTCCAAAATTATTAATATCGTTGTTGCTTCGCCGTCGCTTTGTATAACCACTCGAATCTCCTACTGCCTTTTAACCAAAATCGTTCCAATTCCAATACCAATCTCGTTCAAATCTAACTAAATATCCGTTACTTTCCCGTCGCACTATAAACACTCTAAATATTCTTCAATTATCGTCGCTTTTATACCACCGATGCTTCTTATACCTTCACTTTACTAAATCATACTCTTTAAACTCAAAACATTTATTTTATCCAAATATTTATACAACTTTAACACAGGTTTGCAAAACACGTCTTTTTACTAAAAGAAATCGAAATAGAATCCCCTTATTTACTTCGCTAGGCAATAAGCACAACAAAACTAGCTTACTTAATCACATTTTAAAAGCATAAAACTATCCAATAACAACTTTTCTTTTCTCTAGTGTCACAAATACCTTAACTATAGTCTTTACATACAATCCTAATTTCTACCATTGGTCCTAAACACTTCACAATTCTCCAATTATATCTTTGATATTACTATTCACTTATAATTTTGAATTTACAATTCGTCCAAAAGTTGATTCTACTTAAATGAAAAGCCAAAATAGTTCACACAAGACCTGGACGCTTGGTTGATTGTAGATATCCGTAGACGCGTCCGGATTTCCGACGGCAAATGTACTTTCAATGGCTTATAAAATTTCAACTTAGTATAAAACCTTGAGTACCGTGCATTGTATCAACGTCATTAAGTCATCTTGTTTACCTTTTGGCACATACATTTCAAACTAAAATGGTAAATACTTTAGCATATGTAAAGTACGGCAAAATATAGTTTTTGAATTGCTGGATCTTATATATGAATTTTGTCGTTTGGCATACACCCTTTTTAACACAAATCTACTCTTAGAAGCCTTGTACCCCACCCCCTTTACATTACAATATATATATATATATATATATATATATATATATATATATAGATATATATATATATATATATTATATATATATTTTTATATAATATTTTATGGGATGTATAGTCCAAATCAAACAACAGAATACAGATTTAAATTTTAATCAATACCTAACGTTTCGGTACATTTTTCGCACCTTTTTCAAAGGCTAAAATGGAAACAAAAAATTCAAAATTAGCAAGAAATACATAACCTGTCGTTAAATACTTACATTGATCAATTATATTAAAGGAAATTGAAAAACAATTACTGCACGATTCACATAATAAATGTGGGTCAAAAATTTAAAAATTGCCTGAAGGGCACGTCATGCCACGATGGCGGTTAAAACATAAAGACAAAGTTGAGAATGACAAATTCTATAGGAGTGACAGAGTACGTTCAGAAAATGGCTTTGATTACATAACCTGAAGGAAAATACTTAACGTTGTTTAAAAATGTCATTACTATATAAAGCAGAATAGACGTTATATATATATATATATATATATATATATATATATATAATATTGCCGTGGACGTCACCAAAATTCGGGAACTAAGGTTTTCGAATCGAGCCCCAGCGTTGGGCCGTCATAAAATTTTCAAAAAAATAACAAAAAATTCATTGCCCTTTTATTAAGGACACCTTCGAACTTTTTCTGCTTCCCTGGCTATCTCAGCAATCGGCCTCTTTTTGAAAACCTAATTTTACATTCATACCTGTTTCCCACTCACACACCATCAAATAAAATTACCAAAATAATACGACAATCATACAACCTTTTATTTACACCTATTAACAAATAAAATATATTTACACATGTTTCCAAACAGTTAGATACAATAATTATCAGCTCAATATTGTATGTTTCAAAGTCCTTGATTTTTATAATGATTTTAAACAAATGGGCCTCACTTATAATCCTAAATTGACTTCACATTGGAGTATTGTGAGCTCAGTATAACCCAGTTTTATTTGTATATGCTTTGTAAAACCTTGCATTAATTAAAATAAATTTACAGACATGGTTACCTTTTACAACTCAATTTATATCCTGAATAAAATTTTGATATGTTCAAAATACACCCTTTTTCAATATTCAACATCAGTTAATTGTCTAGTACATGTATCTTTTACAATAAGTTTCTACAACCATAAATATGCCACCAAAAAAACTTAACCACACAACACAGAAATTCCACAAATGTTTATAAAACAACAGAAATTTTAAAGTAATTACCTGGAGAATTCTTCAGTCTTCATTCCCGTCAAAGATGATTACCAAAAACCCTTTGGCGTTGTTTCCATTTACTGTGCTGCTCGGCGGATCCACAGGCCTCCGCCATCTGATATTGCTGCAAGCTATTTGCCTTGTCTCACAGTACCATTTCATACCCATATATCATGCATACAAACTTGATTATCAGTTCTGCTTATCCCCATATATCATGCATCCATTTAATAGATTTTATCGTAGTAGCCGGACCTTTCTATTTAATACGCACTACTCGTACTTCACGTTAATAATTAGAGGTCCGCTACTACCGATTTATACTTTCAACTACTATATTAACGGTAACATTACTACACATACACAAAATACTAGCAAGAAATTTATTATTATCGTGGTCTGAATCAGTGTTCAGCACTTGATCGAAGTGAAAGAGAAGAGAGAGCTTAATAACTCTGCTTGGGTATTTATATTCTTCCAAACCCCCTTAGTGGAACCTGTTTCGCGTGAAAAGCTTATTTTCGAAACGATTTATAAAAATTTTGAGCTTAACCGTCACTAAATTCGGAAAATTTCTCTCGTCCTACGTACTGCTTCTATCGAATTCGTTTTCTACCTTTGCATGAGCGTTCGTTTTTAAAACTGTTGGCTTTCCACCAATGACAAAGTTTTCTGTTGTCACAAAACTCCTATGCGCTATTCATCTTTATTATATACATGTTCGCTGTCTCCTTCAAAACCCCACTTGAGTTACAGAAAATCGATATTGTCGACGTCTTACATCCACTCCACGTGTATGTCTTACGTGACTTTCAATCCAAACGCTGCTCTATATTTATCTTTATCTGCTGTATATTACCGATTGTTCATTTCACTCGCTCCTTAAGATGTTTGTTACCCTAGCTGTTTGTACAACTTGGCGGTTGAAAACAATTTCTATGAAATCTTATATTAACGTACGTAAAAATTCTGTGAACGCAACCTTTAACAAGCAGATGTTCCTGTTAATTATCGACCGTTTGAACATAACAATTCCACGATTTCTGCTTCTTCGTATCTGATAAAACTGACCTTGGCATTTAAAACGAATACATTTGCCTTGGAAATTATTGATTTTTTTACGCCAGGATGCTCCCTTATGCTTATATGTGTTTGATTAAAATAAATTATGGTTAATTATGCGTTTCCTTGAACTTCAATTTGCTTTGAAGCTTTCTTCCTTCATGTGATCCTAACATTCCGATTATTAAATATAAAAATACCTTAATACTCGTCCGTTTTCACTAAATGAATTAAATTAATTTTGGGCGTAAATAATTTGCTCTTTTCTATATACATGGTTGCCGAAATTTTATTGTATATGCCTATTTACCCCTTTAAATCCACAACAATATATATATATATATATATATATATATATATTGCTATGCTATCGCCGCATACCGATGTAATTAACGTTCAGTTTCCTGCTGTGCCCGCTATCGCTCTGTGTCTCTAAATAACCTCAACTCTAAATTATAAATACAATTCTTTTTATATGCCTCGACTAGCTCAGCTCAATCCACACAGAGTGCACGACGGTACGATAACAAAGAAGTTTCTACCCTCGTTTTCTATAGCACATTCTTCCTTGAATGATGTAAACGGAACTAACCAAAATTTATATAATGGCCAAGAATATATACAGTTTGCAGCTTTATAACATTGATACTGTGATTCACAATTCAAAAATAAACCCCTTAATCAAAGTAACAATATCAATTTGTTTGTCCCCAAATTGTAACTCCCTTAAATCAATTTAAAGCCAGGAAAAATAACACTATATGCTACTGGAAATACCTTTGAACGTTCAATGACCTTTCCCTTTCGCTCTACATAATTTTTAAAAGATTTTTGATGACTTTACATAAATATTTCAATATATAAAAGATGTAAGTGTTCAAAATGAAATTAATGCCTTATACTATTAAAAATTGTTCTTATTTCTGACCTGTGTTTTCCCTGCGTGTTTCCAATCCTTCAAACTGCTACTGCGTGTGGTTGACCAGTACTCCTGAAATGTTTTCAGTTGAGTTCACTTGTTGATTTTGTAAGATAGCTTGGCCAAACACCCAATCAATGTTTAGAATAATACTCCGTTTACTGCTCCAATGCAAATGTAGACCAATGTTTGAACGAATACTTAAATGACTAGGTAGTGGTTTATTTAGTTGATTATCTGTTGGAGTATTTAGATCTAGTCGAACATTTAAATTTAGTCAAACATTTAGATTTAGTCGAACATTTACATTTAGTCGAACATTCAAAGCCCTAAGTTATTAAAAATTAAAATTATGTTTAACTTTAACTTACGTTTCAAAGTCGACGGCAAACTTTTATCGTATACTTGCACTAGGATTATTATTTCAAAATTTTCTATCACGACCTTCACTAAAATTATAATTATTTAATTTACTGTTTTTACTTTGCGTGATATTCTAATTTAAACTGGTACAAAGTGTGCCTTGGTTAAAGAAAAACTGATTGTTTATCAAGTTTGTGTCCTATATAAAGGATCCTCTTCCTCAACTGTATGATTGGTTTTCCTAGTTTACGTTGTTCATTGAAGCGTTGCACTTTGCCTTATAATGCAGGACTTCGGACTTTTTATAAAGTTACCATCCAAATTCTCGTGGAAATGCTTAGTACATCGCATTGACATCTAGTTTTGTATAGTGTATTTCTCTGAATATAGTACCTTTGTACCTTTTTAAAGTCACGTCCGCTTGTTTGTATAACAGTTTATTCAAACATTCCGTTTAATAAGTCTTAATAAGTTATTACAGTTGTGCTGAATCACAAACAATCTTAAATCGTAATAAATTATAATCAAGTATAAAAACAATTATTGTATCCAAAATCTTACTAAGGCGCCAGATGCAGATTCGCAATATATAGTGCTAATAAAATAATATTTGTAAAGTTGCTTTGGAAGCATTTTCTATAGATGCTTTTAAAGTATATTAAGTGTTCCAAAATGCTAGGGAAGCATAGTTATTATTAGTTGATAATGAAACCGATAGAAAGTAACGTTGTCGTTTTAATTCTAGATTATTAGGGAAACCATTACCATTAAGATTATGTTTTGTATACTTTACGTATTTAGCTTCTAACACCAATATTAATAATTTAATTTAATTTATGTGTGACAAAGATAACCTGGTCATTTCTCAGGAACTTCACTAAACTTTTTATGACTTTCAGTCTAGATTAAGAATTATTAATGATTCCAATAATAATTAAAGTAAATGGCCGGATACTGTAAACGACCACTAAATCTTGATGATGAAATAAGTATAGTTCTAAGTAATCTACTGTTTAATGGAATAGGTTAAATGTCAAGTGATATGAGATATTGTTGAGAAGGGAGAAAACCCAAAAACTAGTTAGAGAATAAAATAGGAAAGACAGATTTGTACTGGCGGCCGAAGCTTTAGTATTGCTTCTCTGCCGGTGTACCATAGCTTCACTTAATTCTTTTGCTACATTTAAATAAATTTAATACAGTGTTTAGCTATTGTGTAATAAGGTTTAGCGACCGTACAATAAATCTTTTTTAAAAAACTAAATAGCTTGGCCCAACCTGTATTTCGTCTCTATATACACTATTAATCATGAATTTCCACTCCTGCGGTATAAAAAATTAATACCACTTGTGTATTTTAAATAACACGCGATGTTTTTCAGAATTAGCCGCTTGTGATTCTTTAATTATAATTTTCTCCTCTAATAAAGTTCTCTGAAACATATGATACTATTTTCTACAAAAGTCTAATTTACTAACACTGGAAGACATTACTTTTACGATCTAAAACTTAACTGTTTAAATTACAACGAATTGGATAATTATTCTGTACTGAGACGTATAAACGGGATGCACGTTTATTGTATGAGGTGGAATAGTATCAGTGTAAAAAAGAATACTATAACTAGCTTTAGTTTAACATTTCAGAAAGAACGTGCAGAGCATAAGGCTTTAGTTCGCTTCGTCAACAATCAGAACAACAAGAGGGTTTGGGAAATGCAAATCAGAGGCAAGGTAAACTCGACAAATACACAAAAATTAATAATTGTCATAAACATAATCGTAGGAACTTCTTCAAATAGATGCTAACCGTATTGCAGAAGAAGAGAGAATTGAAATGGAGAAACTAAATGAACAAGTACGCAGAGAGAAAATTGAAGGTTTGTATTCTCAAACAGCTTATATAGGTGCTCATTGAGGTTGTTTATTAGCTTTTAGATTATTATTAATTTGACACCCAAACGAACAACGACGTAACTCCAAATACGTCGTTATTCGACTATTACATTATTGTTGTGCCGGGAGAGAGACCCATCCTTTAGTGTAAACGACGTACGTCTATGAGCTTGTTACGTTGGCTCGTAGCCGTGCGTAACACAAAGAAAGTCAAGGAATGACCGGGCTCAATCGGAGATTAGGGGGGGTTGTAGAAAGTAGACTAACATAGAATGTACGCGGCTGTAAGAAATTAAGGACAATACCTGCAATAAAAATAGTTAAGCAAACCTGAAAGAAAAAAAATAGTTAAGTAAACCTGAAAAAAAAAGAATGTAAAAGAATGTAAAAGAATGTAAAAAAAAAACGGTTGAATAATCTATATAATGTAGCAACGGTAAAAGCGGTACAAAAACTTTTAATACAAAATGAGGTAATATTGGGGAGCAGCAGAAACGTTTCCTCACACACCAATTAACATAAATCAAGACAAAAATTTTAACAAAAGATAAATAGATAAGACACAATTGACATGAGTAATCTAGTAGTATTAGTTTTTTTTGTTTTCTCTTTTTTTTTCCAATAGTCTGCACTTCTATTGTAAAAGGTATCAACACGACAAAGAATATTGCAAAACAAACGGATAGATATTTAAAGTAAATAACAAGTATGAAAGAGTTCACTTACAGAAAGTCCTGCAGTAACGAAGTACTTCACCCTTGATTGTGATGGGGTTGATAGAATTTAGTACACTTACACTAACCACACCGACGCACTTCACTAGTGTTAGCAACAGACATTATCATACTAATGGAACCATGTGGCATTGATAAATTTCTTGTTAATTCTATTTCCTGAGAAAATAATTTCGAAATATTTTGTAACACAAATCGCAAAAATTGTAATAAAAATTTAGAATTTAGAATCACGTCATTTGTAAGCTGGAATCACTGTAACATGTTAGTTGCCAAACACGTTTTTACCTTAACTGGCCAACATTATTGTTAAGTGAGATAGTGCACGAAGATATGTCTGTAACCTCATTTCAAAAAAAACCAAATGGGAAAGCATGTTACAGAATTAATTTGCTAATTAATACGTTGACAACTAAGAAAAAAAAGACGAGCTGTACATCGTATTTACTTGTTTGTAATCGCAGTTACCATTCTTGCACTTTAAGTACAATACGTTGTAATACGATGGCGAAGCCACAATGAGTAAAGAACGGGTATCACTAAGTAAGTCCGTCAGATGTTCCGTAACGCACGTTATTTCAAAGGAAAACTCAACAATTTAAGGAACAAAGAAACACTCCAAACCTCGACATTTATAGGAACCAAGAACAATTAAAGTTAGTATAATTCCGATTCAAACATCCGCCAAGAATTTTTCGTAAACTTCTAAAGCTAATTTCAGTTGGTAAAGGCATTGTTTGGATACGGTGAAACACTTAAAAACACGATCACGCTCACAATCTCGTCTTTAAAAAAAGGTACGTTCATATTTTATTTACTTATTATTAAATGCGAGGTAAATTTCACATATCATTAATACGGAATGCAATTAATATATATCAACAAAGGACAAACTACAACTCCTAACACGCTAATCTGTTTATAAAAATAGTTGTTAACATAACACCTGAGCGTCTCTTATCTCGACTTGATAATAGCATAAGGAACCAAAATTTATAAGACGAATAATTCAATTTATTTATTAATGAAAATCGACGTTTATACAACCAGCTATGCAAAGCGATGTATTTTAAGTACGCTATACAGAAAGGGAGCGTAACAAGCTATATATCTGGAGATACAGATCGCGAAAAAAGACGTAAGATTGTAATACTTTTTTTTTCTTCTGCGATAGCACCGTATCTCACCTTATGTTCCTCTAATAAAGTCGTCAAACTGTATGCGGGATCTTATTTACTTATCTAGGGTATATAATTGCTTCTTCTTCTTGTAAATAAATTACAACCGGGCGAAATTAACGTATAGTTTAATGGTATATTAGCTTGTAAATACCATTGAATACCGCAATAGTAAATAATCATCGGTTAACTTCTAAGACACGCGTTTGACTATTGATAAATTGAATATTGTATATAATATTATAACAATACGCGCCTCGATTCACTTTCACGCCTTCTGCGTACTTTTAGTAAATACGCTCTAAACCCAATGACATCGTCTTTGTCGTGAGCCTCGTCTTAAGAACACAGGGCTGTACGTCGCACCCTTGCGTCTCTTTCTTACCGACTGACTGGTTTTAGTCTCAACTAGTAGGTTCGAAACGTGAAGGTCTCAACAGGACATCGCATGTTACAAAAAAACCTACCTAACTAATAAATGGAACGTACCTAACCTACTTACTTCTAGCTTGAAATATAACATATCCTACATTGAAACCGACCGGGATTCGAATCGTTATCCACCCACGACTTCATGTACTTAACACACGTTGATGTTTCTATGGGACCTTCGTGTATTCCCACTTTCGTTTGGTTTTGGCAGTTATTTCGTAAGGTCCCATGTATTTTCTATGAACTTTTAGACCAGCTCCAAACTGTGTTTTTTTTATAGCGATCAGATCGCCTTTTCGATAAGCCCTAGGCTTTCTTCTCCTTAAATCGTATCTTTTTTTATTTTCTTCCTGGACTTTCAATACTGCTTCTTACATTCCTGTCTCAAATTCTCTCTGTTCTCATTGTTTTGCCTAATTGCTTCTTCATCAATCAATCCTTTCACCAAAATATCCTCCTTATTCCGCATTTTCACACCTACTAACACTTCAGACAGTGTAGTGTTTATGCTTCTTTAGAAAATAGAATTAAGTTCGGTCAACGTACTTATACCATTTCGTAGGATCTTTAATACTAAGTTTTGTAAGAATTGAAATAATTGTTCTATGAATCCGCTCGACTTGCTTGTTTCCACGCGGTACGCCCGCCGTAATTGCAATGTGCGCTATCCCTTCTTCACTAGAGTAATCGCGGAATTCATTTACGGTGAAGGCAGTCCCTCTATCTGTAATTATTCGTGAAGGATATCCAAATTTTTTCTGCTGATTTACTAAACAATTAGCAGCCTTTTTAGTCATCGTCAATTTCGTGGGGAAGATCCAACAAAATTTAGAAAAATCGTCAATAATAACTAATACATGTTTATAATTTTTGTTTCTCGAAGGTATTGGACCTAAATGATCGAGGTGATAAGTATGTTAAGGTCCCTCTTGCTTTGGTATCGAATGTAAAAATCCTTCCCTTTTTCCTTCCTTGACGTTTCCTAATACACAAGGTATGCAATTTCTGATTACTGCTTCTATTTTAGATTTAAGTTTTGGAATATAAAATTCTCGTTCAAACATTTCCCTGTCTTTCTGATAGCAAAATGTCCCATTTCGTGCATTTTCCTAATTACTTCATTTTGCATAGTCTTCGGGGTTACTACTAGCTCTTTTTCTTTTTCGTATTTATACAAAATATCATGTTTAATTAAGTAGTTTTCATACTCTATTTGCTCATTCAGTATTTTTTTTATGGTAAGTATAAATTCATCTTTTCCCTGTGCTTGTTTTATCTTCTTGATTATACTGTCCTCCTCAATAACTAGCATAACTTCCATGGGATAACGGCTTAATGCGTCAACGTGTCATAACCGATTTCCGCTACGATGTTCGATCTCGTAATAGTATTCTTCCCACAATAAAGCCCACCGCGTGACTCTTATTGTTAGTTTTTATCTATCGTTTGTTTAAACGCAGCACAATCCGTATCGATCTTAACCTTACATCCCAACACGTATACTCTGAATTTCTTACTGCTTGTATAACAGCAAGAACCTCAAGTTCATAACTACTTAATTTATCCTCACTCGGAGTTTTTTTTATGCTCATGTAAAATACAGGGTAGAATTTAAAATCCTCATTTGATTTTTGCATCAAGCAAACACCATATCCGTACTTACTTGAGTCAGTATGAATTTCTGTCTCCAAACCTTGCTGATAAATTTGAAGTACAGGTTTACTAACAAGCAACTCTTTTAAATGCATAAAAGCTCGCTTTTGACTATCTCCAAAATTAAACGGGCTATCCTTCCTTAGCAAGTCGCTCAGCGGCTTCGCAATGGTAGCGTAAGACGGTATAAATTTTCTGAAAAAGCCAGTTAGGCCTAAGAAAGATTGCAACTGTTTGTACGTCTGAGTCTCAGGAAATTTTTTTATAGTCATCGTTTTCTCGTCGAATGGTTGAAGTTTTCCGTCTTCAATAATAAAATGTAGAAAATTCACCCTTTTCATTAAAAATTGACACTTTGCTTTATTTATTTCTAATCTATAGTCTCTGCAAATGTCCAATACTGCTACCAATCTTGCAATGTCTTCAATTACGTCTTTACCCGGTATTATTAAATCGTCCATATAATATATCTCAATATTTCTTATAGTCAATGGTCTAAAAATATTACTTATAAATATTTGGAAAACAGCAGGGCTATTGCATAAACCACATGCGGTCCTCAGAAACTCGTATTGTTCATTATGCGTGACTAACGAAGTGTATTTCGTGCTACCACTTTCTAGAGCCTTACATATGATTTTCCAAAGCTACACCCGAAGATACTACATTGGCTAGTTTTTTTACCTGGAAAATTTGGAATTTTGCCGAACCCTTGCTGTTCCAAGCAAGGTAGGGATCTTTAACGTGCGTGACAACACTCACACACGGGACTTTAATTTTACCTCTCATCCGAACGAGGGTGTATTTTTGTGAAAAATGCTCGCCTAACATTTTTCAAGCGGACCGTGTCGGGATCACTTTGTTACGTTTATCGAGGCAGCCACGTTGGGCGCTAAATTTATGCTACGTTGGCTCGTAGCCGTACGTAACACCAAGAAAATCAAAGAAATGACAGGGCTCAATCGGAGATTAGAGGGGGTTGTAGAAAGCAGACCAACATACAATGTACACGGCTGTAAGGAGTTAGTAACAATACCTGCAATAAAAAAATTAGAATAGTAAACCTGAAATAAAGAAAAAGCATAGCATGCTGATCGAGCATAGATTGTTCAGTACTTTGTAGAATGTAAAAAAAAACTGTTTAGATAATCTATATAATATAACAACGGTAAAAGCAATACAAAAATTTTTAGTACAAAGTGAGGTAATATTGGGGAGTAGCAGAAACGTTTCCTCACACACCAATTAAACATAAATCAGACAAAATATTAACAAAAGATAAATAGATAAGACACAATTGATATGAGTAATTCAGCAGTATTGATTTTTCTTTCTTTCTTTTTTTTTCTATGTTTTAAAATAGCATGCAAGTCTATTGTAAAAGGTATCAGAACGACAAAGATATGGTAAATCAACGAATAGATATTTAAAGTAATAACCAGTAGGAAATAGTTCAACTTACAAAAATCCTTCAGCAACGCTTCCTTGCAACTGAAGTGTGGGATTCAACGATGTCCTGCACTAACGAAGCACTTCACCCTTGACTGTGAGGGTGTTGATGGAACTTATCACACGTTACACTAATCACACCTACGTATTTCACTGGTGTTAGCAGCAGACATTATCACGCGTCGGAACTATGCAGCCTTGATCAATTTCTTAGTAATCCTATTTCCTAAGACAATAATTTCGAAATATTCTGCAAGTGTAATTTCAACTGAGACAAAATGTATATTATTTTCATGAACATCCTAAAAAGCAGTGAAAAACTTTAACCAATACCTTTGTAAACCGGTAATCTGTTATATTTCGCAAATAAGGAAATTTGCGCAAGTAATGATCTATTTTAGATTCTTTGTTGTTAGAAAATTCAGAAACTACAGTATCACTGTATTTAAATAATCCAAAGTATGCGCTACTCTGAGAAGGAAAGGACCGCGAAACTAGATCGCACACACAGTTTAAATATCAAAAGACAAAACAACTAAAAAGAACCATAACGGGTAAAGCACGTGTATCACTAAAGCAAGTCCGTCAAATGTTCCTTAAAACATTTATCTCACAAGAAAAACAACTAAAAACAATTAGGAAGACAACGCGTATCACTAAAATAATGTTCCGTAAAACAAGCACGTGCGGTCGAGTCAACAAGTTCTATCACTTTTTTTTCCAACAGAAAAGCAACAAAAAGAACAATTAGTAAAGCTACGCGTATCACTAAAACAATCCGACTCTTTTCAAAGCAAACAGCACACACTATTTTTAACGTCATTAATCTGTAGGAACGAAGAGCAAACTCAAACTACTTATCTGTTAATCATACCATCGTTGTTACTACAAACTCTTGTCGACTATTCTCTAAACTTGTATATCCACATAAGGAACATCCAATAAATGAATGCAGCCTTCATATCTAAATAATTAATTACAGCGGTTTATCATTTCCGATAAGTTGGACAGTAATTTACTTTATACAAACAGCGATCCACTCATTATAAATAAAATATAGAAATAGTAATTGCAGAAAGGTATTTACTAGTTGAGAAAAAGCGTAAAATGTTCAACTATTAAAAATGCCCGTTACAATTTTATAACAGAAAATCACCTGGAATCAAATAGATTAATCGAAAGATTACATTTGACACCATTAGAACAAATTAAACTGTAAAGATTAACCTATAAGAAAGAGCATATCACTAATCTAATGCCATACGTCCTAATTGCTTACAACAACACAATTCATTCTTCAACTACTTCTACACCCTCAAATTAATATTAGGACACTCAGATTTCCGCAACCCTTACGCTATACACTATAATAAAGAAATATCAATGGTACGCTAAAGACCACAAAGAAAAATTAAAAATTACTTATAATACTGTTAAAAATAAATTAGATAACGATAAAGAACGTATCACAAAAACCCACACCGAAAACGCCAATATAAATAAATTTTCAGTAGGACAAACCATGTATAAAAGGAATTTTAAAAGCAAGAGACACAAAACGGCCCCCATTTAAAATCAAAAAGATCTCAGACAGAAATGTAGCCGTAGTAAACAACGGAAAAGCCATAAAATATATACATTTAAAAAATCTAAGAAACCCTGTAATTTCAGATGGATAGCCATCACCCTTACCGTCAATTTCCACCCAGGTAGAAAGGACGACAACGGCATAATAGCGGAAGAAATAAAAAACAACTTCGGTATACTACCAGTAAAATTGGGAAGTATGCAAAACACAGTAGACTTTTGGACTTTCGCACAGAAATTTGATTTAACCGAATTAAAACACGAATTTTATATAATTAGAGACAATTACGACAGATTGAAAGAACCAGGACAGTATAACAAACAGAATACTAACCCTCGAAAGTAAAATGCAAACCACAACGCTAGAAATGCAAAATTTAGTAAGATTTAACAAGATATTTAATCAAATGGTTTCAACCCTTACTATAATTCAACAAACTTTAGCTACCTTAAAAATGCTGTAACATTTGCTAAATTAAATTCGATACATGCTAGTATAATAGAACCACTTGATTTATTAAATGAATTATTAGGAATCAAATCACTTATAACTCATAGTAAACTACCCTTTGAAGTAACAGGATCTAATATACTGATATTTGAAAAAATAGCCATAGTAAAAAGTTATGTAAAGAATTATGAAATTACGTTTTTAATAAAAATCCCCATTGTAGAAATTTCTAATTACAGTTTGCTTTCTGTGTGAAGGTTACTAGCCAATACCAAGTTATTATACCCAAAACCAAGTTCTTTTCTCTAAATGAACTTAGGTATGGATGCACCAATGAAAAATGCAAAGAAGTGGCAGCCAGCCAATATTTATGTCAATCAATAACGACAACAGCTATTCAAACAGATAACCATTGTGAAGTACAATCATTAAGATTCTCTAATCACTATAGGAACTGTGTACTAAGACCAGTACAAATTACGGACATGAATATTCAAAAATTTACGGACAACAAATGGATTGCTGTATTTCCTCAAGAAGTAATAGCAACCGCCAAGTGCAACCAGGACGAAAACAATTTAGCCCTAATCGGACGCAAAGTGATCACCATAAAAGAAGATTGCTATTTAAAATTAAAAACTGAAATTATTCGAGTAATCAAAACCCAACAGTGACGAAAAAATTTGCAAATTTACCCGAACTACAGTTCAAGATTCCTCAAACCGAAGACAATGAAATCATCAAGAAACCGATGCGACTAGAAGATCTAGACCTAGACGATCTCAACCACGCAGTGAAATTAAAGGACAATTATAAAGAACATTTAAGGGAGTTAAAAGTGCCAAAATTACATTACGACAATATCAGCGTTTGGACAATTTTATTGATTATTGTAATAATTTTATTAACTGTATATTTATTGTGTAAAATGTATCTTAGATATAAGAACAAAGAAACAAATGTAAGCAAAGAAACTACAAATGAAATTTGAGGGACAATGAGTTTTAGAAATTAAGTACAACCCTTAATTTTTATCTAAGTCGGGAGGAGTTACATATCCCTCAAATTAATAATATATATATATATATATATATATATATATGCAACTATTAAATCTTAAGAAATAGAATGTTTCATTGTATAATTGAAGGACGCATTATAAAAGGTTGGTTAATAAAAGTTCATAATCAGACGTGAGAAAGAAAGCAACTACTTTCTATTCCAGACGTAATATGATACTGCAGGTAGGTGCAGGTCACGATAGATTATAAAACAGCAATTGTTAGAATTAAGATTACTAAGAAGTAATACAATGTATTTTATCAAAAAGTAGCAGACATAAGATCTGCACTTCCCACAAGACGATGCAAAGGCAAGGATAGCATAAATACCCTAACGAGCCTATGATGCCTAGTTAGTCGCCAATTTTATAACTTTAACATTGGTGGTTGTTCAGCTACTCATGAGTAATTAGTAACTTTGAAGATTTGTTAATTAAAACGTTAACGAACATATCGTCCAA
This sequence comes from Platerodrilus igneus, assembly GCA_036346225.1. Lineage (NCBI taxonomy): Eukaryota > Metazoa > Arthropoda > Insecta > Coleoptera > Lycidae > Platerodrilus > Platerodrilus igneus. The sequence goes on from JARFIW010001219.1 coordinate 2,009,843, forward strand.
GATTCTAGCGACAGTTCTGTGACTGCTTGCTAAGTATAATATTGCAAAGACAGTATTGCAATAAGAATTTCATTTTAAATCATAGTAGTTAAATGTTCATTCTTTATTAAATAAACTGAATACTAGGGTAGCACATACATATATAGTAAATTAGGAACAGGTAGTATTGCATAATGGTAGCCCTGAAGATATCAAAAAAGTAGGTCAGCATTTCAAGTTAGCCCGATTCTGAAGGAACAATATTTTCACGGCCAAAATTTGACAAACTTTGAGAAATCAAAATTTGTTACGGGCGGATTTATACGACGAATTTTATTTTGATAATAAAGAGAGAAAAAGCCTGTAACAAGAATTAAAGGTTAATCTCGACTAGCTCGCGTAGGTCGTAGGTTTTCCTTACAATGGGGGTTAATGCAAATAATGTTATAAATTATAAGGAATAAGGTAAATACCAACGTTAACTTAATGTACAAATTTTGATTCAAATATCTTACCTGTAATTTTGCCTTCTCTGGTCTTGTTTCATAGGGCGCCAGACCGTCGATCAGGGACTGGTATCAATGGACGGATACCTTAATACTAATTATCCTTATCTATTACTTTTCTACTCGAACCGAACTATGAACACTGATAAATAATTACTGAAATACCTTTACGAAATTTAATTCCCAAAAATATTAATTATCGGCGTTAAATCTTTCAAATAAACTTTGTCTACAAATTAACTAACCAATTAGTCTTAATGTAAAGTTCTAAATGAAACGGTGGTTTTGATCGAACAAAAGCCCCCTTTACAATAAAATATTTAATTTTTGAATATTATACTAGAAATTGTAATTAATTACAACTCCGTTGAACAACTTAACGAGCTACTTTATTTTTACAGTTAATAAATTAACGACAGTCACATATAACATAATAATGATATCTACATTAGCAGATGTACCCTACTGAAAATGCACTAAAAAATCCTAACAATAATTTTTATCTAAATATTAAACTACATTGGTACGTACTAATTCTACTTTTTCGATCAAGCGTAAAGTCAGCAATTTAATCAGGAAAGTAAAACAAGATTTATTGACTTACACTTGTGTATTCTTTCTCGTATCCTAAACGGCAATTTCAGGAGAGCTGTTGTTGCATTCTGCTTTACAAATCCGCGCGCGTGCCTTATGCAATATCCAAAGTGATACTTCACTCACTAATACTTCAAGTACTGGTTTATTGTTAAACCCGCGAAAGTCCTTCAGGAAGTTTTCTGCGCTGAATATAGACAACGTTTGTCTAATTACATAATTATCAAAAACCCAGTAACTTTCTTGCACCACGACCGGATAAGTAGAACCCAAAATTTAAGCTTACATGCCTATTCAACTCTGTCGGAATCTGATTCAAAAATTCGGTCTGTTCTTAAAAATTATTTCTTTAGTAACTTTCATTCACGCCTCTTCTTTTATGACGTCACTATGACATTGAACGTTCTCCAATGAAAAACAACATTCTTTTGGAAAAAATACGTCCTCTCGGGTGTAGTTCCTAGAACTAAGTTTTTGAAGAGATAACTTGTTATGATTAAAGTGGTTATTTTAACATTCCTTACCCCCTTGGTGTTTTACAGACAGAATGTTAGTATTTCCTTTGAATTCTTAAGCTGTCTGATAATGAGAAACGGATTAGAGTGACAGTTTCTTTAAGTTTGATAAAGAATCTACAGCTAGATAATAAGTGATTTTACTAATCTAAAATTAAAAACGTGTATCCATTAATTTTTATTTATGTTAGTAATGGATGCTGAATGGAAAAATTTGAAATGACCAATACCACAAAAAGCCATTTTCAGAACCGCATTCATCTCTTTCGGTGACTAAGAGAGATTAGTGTCTGCTTCCTCAACCTTTCTCAACAATACAATTGACTAAATAAGAGCGGTACTTTAACTGTTTGCGAATTATCGTTCGCTTCAAAAATACGAACTGAAGTATATGGTTGGTTGGGAATTTATTTAATAAAATATACGATTGCTGTAATTATTTTTATGGTATTGAATTGGGGTAATTGTTACAATTAACTTAGGAGTATGACGTATTGATAGTATTACTTACGTTATCGTGATTATTCACAATAATGTTACAAATTTGACAATTTTCGCAGTCAACCTAACGTAGCACCACTTTTTATAAATATGAAAGTATCGACCTTCCTGCTAACTAGGTATATTTTTCGCGTTTAAACCCAATGTAGTACTTTCGGGTGGAGCATTGTGGACGTGGCCGCAAGTATAGCGGCCATTATTCAAATTATAATGACTAGGTATATTCATTTTTCTGCAGATGTGTTATTTCCACAATTATTATATAGATCATTATATACATCAGAATTAAAATTTTTGCTAACTGGAATTTATTTATATTTCTGAAGATTTTGTTACCTTTGAATTGTCTAAATAATTTATCAGCATTAAAAATCTTACCGTGTTTATTCATATTTCTGAAGAGTTGATAATACATCTAAATTTAGCATTGGCTGATTACTTTTAAATTCTTCAACCTAAGCTTGCACTACTTGGAGTCCAAAGCAACGCGATTTTTACTGCCAACAAAGCGGTTATCAAAATTATGCTACTGTACTTACGCCTTCAACAGCTTTGTTAACTTACTTTGAGTTCTAAGTATCGCCGTTATTAGTCGGTTGTCATACTTTGAGTTCAAAGTAGCGCACTTTTATAATCGTTTTATCTACATTGAATACACAGCCACATTGTTTTTAGTTGTTGACCTACAAACAAAAGCAGTCTCATCGTTCTCAGTCGATTGACCTACATTGAATCCAAAGTTACATAGTATTGCTACTTATATTAAGTATTTTAAAAATTGTCTCATTATTTGATATTTACTTATAGCTTTAAAGGAACGAATTCGTAAACGAGATCAATTCGAAAAGGAACTTCAAGAACAAGTTGCTTTTAAACAGCAATTTGTAGCTCAAAGGAAAAAAGAAGAATGTGCTCTAGAAAATGTACTCTCTGCGTTGACACAACTTGAACTGGATAAAGAACAAGTCAAGGCTCAGAATAACAGTGTTGCAAAAAATGAAATGGCTCTATATAGAGAAAGTGTAGAGAAATGGAAGGTAGAACGTAAACAAGAAGAAAAAGATCTAGAAGTCTTGCTAAATGAGCATGCATCTGCATTACATAAAATTCAAGATGAAGCCAAATGCAAAATACAAGCAGCGAAGCGAAAATTAAAAGAGGTATGTATACGAGCATCATTATTTGTAGTTATTAACGTCAGTAAGTCAATTTGCTGCGCACAACGAACGGAGTTGAATTTTTTGCAAACCAAGGCGAAGCCGGGGTTTATAAATAACTTAGTTCATTTGCATATCGGTAGTTGTTGCCTAGACGCCGATGGGGTAACAACTCGCGTATTCAGACCACCGCCTTCGGGCGTTCAAAGGTGAGCAGCGGAACGGTGACGTCCTGAGGGAGTTCTCCTGCTATGCGGGGTGCCGAGGAATGGGTACACAAGTGAAGTCGTCGGGGATGCACATCCGTCAGTCCTGTTTAGACGAGCTACCTGACGATGGAGCGGCCTGTGGCGAGTAGCCAGTCCTGTTAGGCGAAAACTACAGACCAGTGGACCCAGGATCCGGAATACTGTGTAGTAGGAGGACAACTAAGGGGAAGATCCGGGAAACTGCTCACTGCACCAAATCAAGAGGATTCCAGGAGCAGGTCTTCTGGAACCCAGACCTACATATATAAATATATATATATTTAAGAACATCAACATCAACTACAAACTACAACTTACCAAAAGAAATTTCAACATGCCGAAAAACTCGTGGAGTTACAAGGCACTATAGCGACGCTGAGAGCGTCGCGTCCAGCAAATATACGGCATATCGGTCGTGTAGCGTTCCCTTTTGAATATTGAGGTTGATCCGTCAAGGTTGCTTTCTTCAATATAAATAAAATTTACTAGTGATATGTGGCTTAAATTGTAATACCATAGCAACATGAAATTTAAGTTATTGTCAGGGTTATTATTTTAAGGTTTATTGCTATAGTTAAACTTTTGAAAAATTGCTACGTACCTAGACGTAGCCGGAAGAAAAGTAAATACCAGGCTAACTACCAACCGCGGAGAGTGGAGGGGATTCGCCTACATACCAAAAAACCAAAAAAAAAAGTACATCGCCCACGATTATCTAATAACACATAAAAATAAATAAAGGATTCTGTACAAACAAGCAAAAAGAAAATAAATTAAGCGTTACTGTTTTACAGCAAACAATTATATTATACGGACAATTTAGGAATCTAGATACGAAGTGCGCATCTCGTATTTACACAAAATAAAATTAATCAGTAGTAAATCAATATGCGAGAGCTTTTGTCAAGTGTTTTTAAAATTTCACCTAATTTTATAAAGTAACTAATTAGTAAGAAAGAATTAACGTTTGAAAGCTTTTGTCGAACGTTTTTAAAATTTCACCTAATAATTTTTGTAAAATAACTAACTAGTAAAGGGAATAAACGTGCGCGTTCTTTAGACACGCATCTTTAAAAATAGTACATCGCACCTGTAGCGCGATAGTATCGATTAGCGGCCACAAACAATAGTTCTCCCATATCACGTTTTTACACCAAACGTTGATACGGTATATGCCGTTGACACACACAAAAAACGAGTTGCATACCTGTAGGTGTCCAGATACTTAGCTCGCAACACAGGAACGCCATGGTCGTCAGCATACATTTACCCTGCTACTATAATTGCAGCACCGGTTTACGGACAAAAGTAGTTGGTCAACAGCCAAAAGCAGTTGTTCTACATAAAGAAAGAACCCATTTGGCCTCCAGCTAAAATAGCAATCCACGCTAGACACCTCCTAGTTGTGGAACAGAAAAAACAAACGTGCATTGCTTTTGAAATATGGTGACGAATACTGTAGAAAATATTTTGACGTACAAGCTGTTGAATCAAATTCAGGCGGCTTCGTGGTGTAGTGGTATGTGTGTGACTACTACGTCCAAGGTCCCGGGTTTGAATCCCGACACGGTTCGCTTGAAAAATGTTAGGCCAGCATTTTTCACAAAAATACACCCTCGTTCGGATGAGAGGTAAAATGGAGGTCCCGTGTGTGAATGTTGTCATGCACGTTAAAGATCCCTACCTTGCTTGGAACAGCAAGGGTTCGGCAAAATTCCAAATTTCCATGTAAAAAAACTCGCTTCCTGGCCAATGTAGTACTTTCGGGTGGAGCACTGGAAAATCACATGTAATGTTGAATCAAATTCAACAATAATTCAACTAACATGAATTCAAACTGCAAACCCTCGCTTATCAAAGCGCGATTGTAATTGGAAAACCCGGGTTTTATCGGATAGTGCGTGACCTTAATTCAAGAAGTTTTTACAACGGAACAATAGAGAAAACCATTATTCGGCGGTCGTAAGGTATACCAAGATAACAGGTACCTAAAACAAGAGATAAACTATTTAATTGTAGCATAAACTTGTCGTTCCAAAATAATTAGGTCCAAAATGAAAATTTGTAGTAAGCGTACTTCTTATAAACAGAATGTTGTCGAAGAATTTAAGAGATTACCTAATGCCTAACACAAGGCATAGACTATTTAATTTATCGAATAAATTTTCGTTCTAAAAGTAAAAGGGATTTAAGTTGAGGAATTTATTCGAGAGCGTGTGTATTATTAATTATGTTGTAAATCAACGTAACAAAATGTATGGGTATGAAAGTGAAGTAAATGATCACACGTTATTTATTTTGCAGTTTAATGTGCCAGACTTCCTCTAATTTTGGTTATATACTCAATTTTTATATTTAGGTAGAGAACCACAAATTGTAGTCTAATTAATTTGTCTTTACAGTTTTGAACTAAAGACCGACCATCAACTTGGTTTATTTTTTTTTAGGGTTAAGGTTAATGGAACATACGGGTTTTGCGTTTTCCCGGGCCCTTTAGTTCTAGTAGTATAAACGCTATGGTGCTCTTAATTTTTGTCTTTGGCTATATTAAAACAAAATCGGCCTTAGACCCATTCTCATGCAACAACGCTGGACTAACCTCTAGAGTTAACCGATTCGACATACAGGGAGGTTTTCTTTTTACTATTAGCCAATTTCATCTGTCCATACTCTGGGTTATTGTTATATTCAGAAAAATCCGGTGTACTTCAGGGAAGTTGTTACGTTTATTTTGAACATCCCGTATATTTTTACCGGTTAATAATCAATACGCGGTCCAATACATTCTCAACTCAAATCCCTTTTGCTTTAACAACGACAAGTTTAGGCTAAAATGCAATAGTTTACATTCTGTATATTTTATTTTCTGCAATAAATACGCTTTCGAATAACTCCTCAATTTAAATCTATTCGCTTCGAAACGTAAAGTTTATTATGCTATAACTAAATAGTTCATAGCCTGTTTGTAGATAACCTTCAATTTGTTCCACATTACAACCGCGTTTAATGGGTTTTCTCTATTGTGACAAAGTAACGACTTGTTGAAATCAGGTTGCGCACTATTCTCCGGTAAAACCGTGTTTTCCAGTTTAAAATCGCGTTTCGATAACACGGATGTTTGAATTTCAAATTGGCGTCTTTTTTAATTCATTCTGATTTTGCTTCTGCAGCCCGTGCGATAAAATATGTTTTACATTACTCGTTCTATTACTTTAAAAGCAATGCACATATATTGTTGTCCTGTCAATGTGTGTATTTGCTTTCTTTTGCTGGAGGCCAAGGGTGTTCTTTTTGGATGTAGCGCACCTGTTCGCTGCCGCGTACCAGTTACTGTAATTACGATAGTAGCTACGTTGTTATGCTGACCTTTTCCTCCCAGCAGTTGGCAAGTTAAGTATCCTGACGCAAGACGTATGTGCCTTGTATTCTATTATGCATGTCAAGGATTTTTATTTATCAACGGTGGATGGTGTAAAACCAGTCCACTATACTTATTAAACAGCTGGTTGCGCTCGTGTTTTTGGGTATACGTCGTTAATTCTTGTTACAACGTGAACTGCATTTAATGCTTAAGTTTAACACCTGTACTACATTTAAAATCTAAATTTGCCTTTAATACTTCAAAATTTAACATACTTGCTAGGGAGTAAATTTACATTTAATACCGAAATTTAACATACTTGCGATTGGAAAATTTTTAAATTTTAATTTTCCTTTTTTTACTGAGTTTATTACATGTTAGCCGCGAAATGCGCACTTCGTGGATGCACTATCCAATTTGTCCGTATAATTTAATTGTTGGTGTTGAAATGATAACGCTTATTTTATTGCTTTCTCTTGTTTGTAGAATTATGCATTAAATTTAATTTTTTTTTATTAATAGGTAATCGTGGGTGATGTACTTAATTTTTTGTTTTTTTTTTGGTATGTGGACGAATCCCCCCACTTTCCGCGGTTGGTAGTTAGTTTGGTGTTTACTTTTCTTCCGGCTACGTCATTGTACGTAAAAAAGTTAAGTATTAGAGTATCGCCCCTGATGTTCCATCTTACCCTAGGCACTCTAGCATGGGGTTAGTTATGAGTCACACTGACTCCCAACGTAGAGGACGCGATAGATTACACCTAACGCCCAAAGCAAGCGCGTCTATATGTTATAGTGGGAAATAATCTAATATGACTCCAAGTGGGTCGGCAACAAGAACCTGGTTTCGCCTTGCACCAACCTTTCCCTTTAATCTCTTGTATGGTTGCAAACGAAAAGTCAAACGGAAGTAATTGTTGTCGATTAACGCTTCGGTTTATTGAGTTTGAAATAGCTGTATTTCACATGGGTTTGGTTTTTGCGTGCATCTAAGGTCCTTCAATACCTTAAATCATTGTTAAACTCTACACATTGTAGCAATCAGCCTACTTGATTTTGTTACTTGAAACGTTATTTTTTTGCGTAGGTTGTGGCGCTATTGAAGCGTATTTTTTTTATATATGGCTGGCCTCACGCATGGGCGTCAGTGAAACGTTTTTTGTTATTTATTTGTTTTGGCGCAAGTAATACTTATTGTTCCAAAAATTTTCCGACACAACTAGGGGTCTATTCCTAGGTAGAGCAATGAGAAGTGGGGGGGGGTAAGTCGAATTCTGTTTGCAGATCAAACTTAAGCTAAATCAAATAGGCGCCACCAAGTCCTGATGTAATCACGATAATTGCATAGCATAGTTCTAAGGGCGGACGTGGAGACCCAAAGAAAAAAGATCGCCTTCGCTGACAAAAACCTGTCTTAATAAAATAAGACTCAGCTCCTGTAAGAAATTGTGATAGTTAAATAAATAAAAAAGTGGAACACCATTTGTGTCCTGCAAAAATACATAAAAAAATAATAAAAAAAGTATTTCCAATATAACATTGGCATCAATTTATTACTCAGAAGGGTTGTAGCTTTATGTAATAAGATTTGATCACACTTGATCAAAATAAAAAACCTTTAATCTTGAACCAATTGTTTACTAAAAGATCTCTTTTAAAATAATATAGCTTGTAACAAAGAATTTAATCATTAACTGCATCAATCTTAAACTTTTAACTTTCATGTTTGTCTTTATTATTTTTAATCAAACACTTTACTTTAAAACATGAACTTGTTGTTCAAATAGGGTTCTAACCTGGGCAGATCTTTTCAGGTAGATAACAAATTAATATCTCCTAACAATATTAGCATTTGAGCTTTCAAAATTATGTATACTAATTTTAATGTAGATAAAGCTGATCACAGAAATAGACATGTTTACATATATTGTACTAAAGCTGTTCAAAGCATTTGCTTTTAAAATAACATCTGTCAGCTGTACAAAGTAAAAAAATATGACGTCAGTAACACCTGTTGACATTACCGACGATTCATATGGAGCAAAGCATGTTGTTTTTAGAACATTAAATCAATGAATTTTCGTTTTACTACTGGTAAATACAGCTCAACAATTGGTTGGAAATTTTACAATGTACATGTAGTACGCATCAAAGCAAGTTAACGTGTTCCCAATTTTGAAACACATAAAAAGAAGTTATTGCTATCTACGAACCAAAACTGCATTTGTCGCATTGTGACAAAGAAAGACGGGATCCCCGTTCTTCAAGTAACGATAACAGTGTTTGCAATTTGAAACCAAATCATCCAACTCAACTTCTATAATTCCTTCGTTCCACGTGTCGAATCATATCCTGTCGGCTTACATTATGTGTTTTACTGTGTCCTTGTGTGTTTTTTTAAAGTTGCATCTTACTTGTCGCGCTAAATAAATTATCTCAAATTATACAAGTTCGCACAATATATACATTACCGACCGTTATTCGAAGATATCCTCACTAATCGAAATGGATTTGCAGATTGCCGGCCTGCAGCCAAGGGTACATGTTGATATCTCTATGACCTGTGGCCGACTATCTTATAACCAGCTCGGGCGGTCGCACCGTCAGGAGGGAAACAATCAAACAGAGATGTGCTTGTAAATAGCTGTATACGACACAGATATCTGAATATAACTAGATTATTAAAGAACGATGTAGGCTTAGCGTATTACTTTTGAAGTTAAATGCAAATTATTATTGTTATTAATAAAATTGTTATACTATTCTTGAAATTATATGCAAAGAATTATTATCGAAAATAAAATTGTTACTTACTGATGTAAATTAGAACATGGTAAAAGAATTTGATTCCGCACGTTTCATCTGTATGGATGCAGTATTAGAAAACGTTGTGTTTAGTGTTGCATGCGAATAGAAATGTTATGCATGTTACAGAGCGTATGTTGTTTTGTTTTCGAACGTACTTGGGGTCGGTTTGACGCAGCTCTAAATTCTTTTCTATTCTGAACTAGTCAAAAAAAGTCTACATGCCCTTCACTATTTAAATGTCTAATAATTTGACTAATATAGCTATGTCTAGATCTTCCTACTCTATTTTTATTTGGTAGTCTATAATCTAAGATTTTACATATACAAAAGTGGAGAAAGAGCAACATTAACAACTATCGACCAATTGCTATCATTTGTAATTTTTGTAAAATTTTTGAGTTCATCGTCCACTTACGCTTATCGGAAAAAATAAATAACCGACTGAGTACTTATCAGAATGGCTTTATAAGGGGGAAGTCTACAACCACAAATCTGTTTTGTATCACTCAATTTATTGCGGAATCTCTTGACCACTTTTCTCAAGTTGGTGTTGTATGGACTAACTTTTCTAAGGCGTTCGATCGTATCTGCCATTCCACTCTTTTGCTCAAACTAGACAATATTGGTTTATCTAAAAAACTAATACTACTCATAAAATCATATCTGACTGATCGTACTCAATACGTTAAATACTGTGGCTACAAGTCTAAAAAAATTCTTGCTTCTTCCGGGACCTTCTTCTAGGACCTCTGTTTTTTATAATCTATATTGATGACATTGGTTCTTCCTTAGATATCACCTATTTTTTGTATGCAGATGACTTAAAATTATACCATGAAATAAAATCCCTTGATGATTGTTTGAGACTGCAAGCAAACCTTTTAAGATTGGTTGAATGGTACACGGCTAACAGTCTTCCACTAAATACCAAGAAGTGTTATGTAATGTCATTTGCAAGAATCAGTCAACCACTTCATTATAACTATATCCTACATGATTCAATTCTACAGCGTCCACAGTTCATCGGGGATATTGGAGTGTATTATGACACCGCAGCCTTACCTTTACAGAGCACATCTTGCACATAATAAAATCCACTAGTAAAATAACTGGTTTCATTATTCGTAATACAACTGGGATCAGAGAGTCGGCCACTGGTCACTCTACTTATGCTTTTTAACGTATGTATCAGATCCCGATTGGAATATGCCTCTGGTATCTGGTGCCTACAGTATGATAAATATATCAATTTAATAGAACATATTCAAAGAAAATTTTTGTAACTGGTTATGTACCGAACCTCGGGCTTTTACCCACCCATTGGTTACTCTCACCAGTTGCTTTTAGGAGCTTTCAATTATTCCAATTTAGAAACTCGACGGCCCCTTCATGCCATAATATTTCTTCATAATATAATCTATACTTTCCAATGTCCCGTTTATCATTCAATGTGCCCCGTATATCTGCACGCAATCCCTGGACATTTCTTAACTCCACACCTCGAACAAATGTTCTGAAATTTTCCCCGTTGCATATAATATGCGCTACCTATAATAATGTGCGAAATACAATCAACATCTTCCATACAAGACCGTCGCAATAAAAGCAGGTAATTTTAAATAAATAAATAACTATTGTTTGTTAGCTATCTTTGTTTTAACCAATTCTATATTAACTCAGATTGTAGGTAATGTTTATTATCTTGTTGATGTATGATCTTCTTTCCTACCTTGTAATTGGACCAATGTTTGGTCTGTAAGATAGTTGTAATTAAATAAATAAATAAATAAATAAAATAAATAAATAAGGTTAATAATGCATTTACATTTTATACAGAATGTTCTGGCACGTATGGTAAATCTCTCGGGGGGGTGTTCTGAAATAGCTCCACAAATTTCTCCAGTACATAGTTCTCATTAAAATAAGCACATTAAGTTTCTTTAAATACTACATCACTCAATAAGTCCGTAGGATGATACATAGATGGCGTTGCTATGTAATAATCCATATGATTTGTAGGAAGTACTAACCTTAAAAAGATATCTGTCAAAATTTCATGACAATCCGACGATTAGTTTACAAGTTACAGAGGTTCAAGTGACGATACTTTTGAGTTTTTCAAAAAAATGAATTCCAAGCAATTTCGCGTGTTGATTTATCATTGCTTTTTGATGGGTAAAAATACTATCGCAGCCAAAGCATGGCTTGATAAGTGTTATCCGGGCTCTGCTTCATCGAGGCAAACGGTGGAGAAGTGGTTTGCTGATTTTAAACGTGGCCGTACAGACACTGACGATGCTGAACGCTCTGGAAGGCTAATTGAGGTGGTTACACCGGAAAACATCAAAAAAGTCCACCGAATCGTTTTGGAAAACAGAAAAGTGAAATTGCGTGAGATAGCTGACACCTTGGAGATATCAGAAGGCAGTGTGCACACTATTTTGCATGAACATTTGTCCATGAGAAAGCTGTTCTCAAAGTGGGTGCCGCGTTTGCTCACAGTGGACCAAAAACAACAACGTGTCGATGATTCTGAGAGCTGTTTGGAGCTGTTCAACCGGAATAAAAGGACTTTTGCGTCGGTATGTGACAATGGATGAAACATGGATCCACCACCACATTCCAGAGTCTAATCGGCAGTCAGCTGAGTGGACTGCAGCCGGAGAACCACGTCCAAAGCGGCCAAAACCGCAAAAGTCGGCTGGTAAGGTTTTGGCGTCTGTATTTTGGGATGCGGACGGAATTTTGTACATCGACTATCTTGAGAAAGGAAGAAGAATCAACAGCGAATACTACATGGCATTATTAGTGCGTTTGAAGGAAGAAATTGCCAAAAAACAGCCACACATGAAGAAGAAAAAAATTCTCTTTCACCAAGACAATGCACCGTGTCACAAGTCGATCGCAACGATGGCCAAATTGCACCAATTGGGCTTCGAATTGCTTCCGCACCCACCGTATTCTCCAGATTTGGCCCCCAGCGACTACTACCTGTTCGCAGACCTGAAAAAAATGCTCGCCGGAAAAAAATTTGACTCGGATGAAGAGGTGATCGCTGAAACTGAAGCTTATTTTGAGGCCAAAGACGAATTGTTTTACAAAAAAGGTATCGAAATGCTAGAACGGCGTTGGACTGATTGTATCACTCTTGAAGGAATGTATGTTGATGAATAAAATCGAATTTCGCCAAAAAAATGTGTTTTTCTTAGTTATCCTACGGACTTATTGAGTGATGTGTTATATGTCCTCAAATGCATCTCTATGACGTTATAGCATTCAGAGGGTCATATAAAACTGTTTGTTAATAAAATTTTGGCTACTTATTTGCTTTTTTATACCAAATGTGTTTTACCCCGTCACTTTTTGTGTATAGGTTTGTGAGGGTTTTTTTTGTAAATTCTGATAGCAAAATTAAAATCTGTCCTGGAATTTATGGAAGATACTCTCGATTGTATTTGATATCGGCACTCATATTCGAGCAAATTGATTTTGATGCTTTATTATACCCTGCTTAAAAATTCACAGGAACCGGAACCAGCTTTAGGAAAAAATGTTAAGCTATAGTCTTATTTTGAACTGATACATTCTCATAAGATTAACTACAGGTGCTGAGACAACATGTATTTTCTTACCTAATTTTACTGCTAAATTAGACCATTAAATATGACAATTAAAAACTTTGTGAATTTCTGTGACACCTTATTAAAATGTGATTTTTTCATAAAGAAAGTTCATGAATTAATTGGTTTTAGACTAATATATATTTAACAAATGGAGAACCCTCTGAGAGTGCCAATTCTTGATGAAAACCTGGACTATTCTACATTTGAAACATTTGGAAAAAATATTGAGGACATTTATCATCATCATTAGGTCTTCAGTCCTGGAACTGGTGCCCTATCATTCTATCTCTTCTGACCTTTAATTGTTTTCACATACAGGGTTCCTCATCTATCCTTTTAAAAACTTCCTCATTTATTACTCTATCTGTCCAACTAATCTCTATCATTCTCCTATAACACCAAGTTTCAAAAGCTATCTTTTTCTTATCTACCTCATTAATTGTCCAAGTCTCACTACCGTATAATAAAACACTCCATACGTACGACTTTAAGAAATTTTTTCTATTATCTAAACTAATACTGTTAGCTATCAGTAAGTTTTTCTTTTTTAAAAACATTTTTCTAGCTTGAGCTATTCTAGCTACTATATCCCTTCTGCTACGTCCATCCTTTGTAATGATACTACCTGAATAGCAAAATTCATCTACCTCGTCTAACTCGGTATTACCTATTTTTAATTTTGGTTTAGAACTAGGCTCTAACTCACTTGTCATTATCTTTGTCTTTCCCGAGTTAATTCCCATATTATAGTTGCTCTGTACTATCTCATCTAAAATATTTAAAAGCTCTCTAACTCTTTTCTAGACTCTGCTATAATGGCTATATCATCTGCAAAACGTAACATGTCTATTCTCTGCCCCTGTACACTAATACCTATCTCTTTTCTCTTTCTAGCTAAATTTAAAGTTTCCTCAATATAAATATTAAAAATCAAGGGAGATTGTATACAGCCCTATCTAACACCATTTCTAATCTTAGCTTCCTTTTTGATTTCATCAAATCTAATTACTACGCTTTGGTTTTTATATAGACTGTAAATAATTTTTCTATCCCTATGAAAGATTTCTATTTTTCACAAAACCCTAAACATAAGAATCGAATTAACCCTATCAAATGCTTTTTATAAATCTACAAACGCAAAATAAGTTTTTTATTTTTTGTATAATTTTTTTGATAATTACCCCAATCAATAGTATCGGTTCTCTAGTCCCTCTGTCTTTACGAAAACCATATTGGTTTTCGCTTAAATAATTCTCATTCAAAGCTTCTCTTCTATTTTTAATTATTATTGTTTATATTTTGGAAGGGTGGGAAGTTGAACTAACCGTTCTAAAATTCTCACACCTATCAGCTCCTGAGATTTTTGGTATTGGAATAATAATATTTTTTCCAAATCTATTGGGAGTACACATGTGTCATATATTAAACCTCCCAAAAACAAGATTGTAGAAACTAAATCCAACCCCTTTCAGGATGAGGGTCACGGAAAACAATTATTTTTCTAGGAGTTTAAATATGTTGTATCTTCTTAGAATTTTAATACTGAAATTTGTTGACCATACTATTGGCGACAGTTGTCTGCCATTAACAAAAGACCGGATAGCCCACTTGAGCCGAAATGAATTTTAATGCAATGGATGTCTCCAGACTACTTAAAATTACTTGCAATGTTTGAACAAATCAAATTGGAAAATAGTTTAGCTATTTGTAATGTTTCGTTTTCTATAACTCTTGTCAATCAACGAAATTATTAAGAAAATTAAGTTTTACAACTGAAAATTGCTTTTCTTTGTTTACGTTAAAAGGTACTATTCTATTTAAATTTATCAGATTTGTCAATCTATAACCGACATAAGTTTTAAAAGAGTTATTGTATTCGGATTTGCAAGGTAGGACTATTAAATTATTATCACAGCCGCTGGAATTTATATTTAAGCCTAAAGCTATTTCTGAACCTGGTCTTTATTATAAGGGATGCTTACTAAAATATAAAAGTAATTTATTATGAAATTCTGCCTATAAGTTATGCAAGTTACTGAAATTCATTTAATTATTTAATCTGATAAAACGTTAACATTTCAAATAATGTTACAAAAGGTTTAAACTTTCTTCTATTCTCTATTAAATCTAATATCTCTTTTGTTACCCAGGGTTTTCTCGCTTCTACTTTTTCCTTACCTATAGTCTGTGTTGCTGTACTATGTACAGCCTTTTCATTTCTTTCCATCTATTTTCTACGTTCCCTTCTATAGCTATCTCTTTGATCTTATTATTTAATACTTGTTTATATTTTTCTTCTACCTCGCTATCATTAAGCTCACCTAGATCCTATCCCTCTCTTTTAGCCTTCCTGATTTTTTTTAAATTTTAGATTACTCTTCATTTTAACTAAGTTATGATCGCTATCTATGTCAGCCCCTGGATAACTACGACAGTTTTTAACTTGGTTTCTAAATCTTTGCTTAACTAAAATATAATCTATTCGGTATCTAGTCCTATCATCTGGCGCTTTCCAGGTATATCTTCTTCTAACATGTTGTTCGAATAGAGTGTTTACAGTTACTAACCTATATTCCTGGCAAAATTTAACTAATCTTTCTCCTCTATCACTTCGTTTCGCATACCTAAATTTTCCTACCATTTTTCCTCACTACCGTCTCCCACTGATGCATTAAAATTGCCCATAACTATTAAATTCTCCCTTTACTTTTCTCACTATACTATTTATATCCTCGTATACCTTTACTTCTTCCTCATCCTCGTACTGAGTTGTTGGCATACCTGGGAAGTATTGCGGTAGGTTTCCATATCTTTCCACAACGCATTTTTTAAAAATTTTAGCAAAAAGCCGTATCTGTCACGGCCAACCCCTAACAACCTTGTAAATTATTGCGGGTCGCCCGAGACCAATCGACTCTCCTCCAATATCTTTTAGCCAGCAAGACTGCTGCTCCTTGCTGCGCTTTGTAATCGCTTTTTACGATAAGCAGGCTTACTATAGTAGTATTCTTTTTCCCCTACTATAGGGGTATACATTCAATTAATTCACTTTAAATATTAACAATAAGAATGCTTTCGGGATTTGGTCAATTTTACCAGCGATAGTTTAAACTGTAATAACTTACAGAGAAATTACTGGACCATTTACGTATTCTTTATAAATAGATCAAAGCGATCTTTAGAATACTGCCGATCGTAACTATTTATAATTTCTGTCGTCATTGTTAGGGCGCAAATATTCCAATCGGAATTCTCATTTACTATTATCTTGTTGATGTTTTTCCAATTTGGTCACTCAATAAGTTCAAGTCCGTCAAACAGTCTATATTATTTATTCCGGTTTAAAATAAAGTATTTTTCGGCTTAACGGCACAAGCTACACATATTTGTCATTTTAAATAAATACACATTAATCAAAAAATAATTTATTGAACGCTTAACTTGCATATCTTTTACAGGACACCCTAAAAGGAAGAGCTGAACAAATCCAATGTAAAATGGAAATGGCCGAACAAGAAGTTAAACGTCAACAGGCAGAAAATGAACTAATACAAATGGCTTATCACGCCAATCAGAGACTTGCTGTTGAAACCGCTCGTCAAGAACAAAGTGCTCGAGAGCAGTACAAAGAGGATTTGTTAAAACAAATTGAATACAATAAAGTGCTTCAGGTACGCTCGCATAATTTTACTAATAAGTCTCTTGTAACTAATATTAATAGGCACGAGAAAAGAAGAGCTGGAAAGGCAAATTGAAGCAGGCCGAAAGGAAGAAGAGCGCTTTGTTAAAATTGTTAATGATATTTGTCGTTGCGATACAGGTGCAGGAGTAAAACATCCATTTCGCAAGCTCTTGGAAAATTATGATTGTCGCTGTCCAGTAACCAACGTAAAGCCTTCCCTGTAACCATTGTCATCTTACTCTTTTATTGTAAATTATTTTTTATCCATATTAATAACTTGTACACACCCTGGTCTTTTTTTTATTACAATGACTAAATTATTTGATTTTGTAAAATGAATTTAGAGCCCATTACTAATTTTTATCAATCAATCAATAATTTTTATTATTATAACTATTCACAGACCAAAGGCCCAACCTAGTTGTATATTCAAATTTAATGAAATATATTTACAAATTTAATCAATTTTATAAATCTTTGGGTGGAATGCAGTTGCTGGAATTGTAGCTTCGTGCCCTTACTCTCGTCGTCCCTGCGTCAATGTTGTTGTGTATATAGGGTGTTGTGAGTTCAGAGACTATGTGCAAGTGTGGGTGAAGTTTAAATTTAGAGTGTGTGTGTGTTGTGTGTGTGTGCGTGTGTGTGATATTTTCAGTGAGTGCTTGAGAGTTGTGTGTTTCTGAGTTAATCCCGGGGGTTTAAATTAGGAGGTTTGTTGGACAAGATTTCAGTAAGGAATTGGTTCAGTTCATGTGGATGCTGAAAAGTTAGGAAGTTTAGATTTGGTAGCGGAGTATATGAATCGAGGTTGAGTGTAATTTTAAAGTTGGATTGGATAGTGGTGGTGAGTGGACAGGAGTATAGAGATGGATAGGAGTTTCTAAGGAATAATTATTGCAGGGACAGTGTGGTGATGGGGTTAAATGCAATTCGTAAAGTTTGTTGCGGAAGAACTGTACCCGGTAAGGAATTGTATGGTAAATGGGTTGGAGATTAATATATTATTAATTAATATAATATAGATACTCTACGAGAAGATTAAACTTGACAAGCTAAACCGGGTTCTAAAAGACCAGATTGTTTTTCTGAAGGAGGACGGTATTTATTCACCCGCAATTTTACTTCTTGGAGCGAACGACATAAATCTTTAAATTGAGGTAAAGAAGAAATGTGTTGTAACGCTTACCGTTCGGAAAAATATGGATTTAAATTCCTACGCAACTGAACGATAATTTCAAATTCTGATGGTTTATTATCAAGTCTACTATATAGAGCTTCTATTGAGGTAATAAAGGAAATTACATTTTCGTCAGGTTCTTGGGTTCGATTTCGTATCTCATTCCAAAGATCGGTAATATAACCGTGAGGTAAGAAGTCTCGTTTTAAACACGTACTCCCAGGTAGAAATCTGACCTCTAATATTACGATACCAGATTAAAGCGGAACCAGAAAATAATTCACCCGCTGAAACAAATAAATCTTGATCTGTACAGTTGCGTGAAATTCGAAATCGTTAATCCTATTAAGAAAAGACGTTAAAGAAATTTGGGGTCAAAGCCCTGGAAAGTTAAACCCCATTTATAAACAGGTATTGATTTCCCCAATGATGGAGCTTGAGAAATTGCGAGATTCGATAAAGGTATTGGTATATCTATGTCTGCATTTGGGTTAAGTCTATCAAGAACTATTTCTTCAAGTAACAGAATATCCGATAAAAAGGTTTGTTTAGCTTGGTTTGTTTGTTCATTGTTCATTCGTTGCTTAAGGTGAACTATGCGAGAACAACACGCTTCAATTTAGTTTCGCTTGGGTCGGGATCAATTTTGTTTATTATATTAGCTATATCTTCAAGGCATTGTTTAATTTCAGACATATTTTGATAAATCAGAAAAGATTACTTTCGAAATAAATAGCCCTTTATCTTCTTGCGCTAGTATAGCTTTAAGTTGCAATCGTCTGTTATTTTGATTAGATGCGGGTTTAATATTTCTACATTGAATTTTGCAAATTAGTTCGAATGACTTAAGATGAATGATATTCATTTTAAGATAATATTTAAGACAAGAAAATATAAGAAATTTAAGATACTATAATATTTCGCAAGATAAAAGGTATACCAAACCTCAATTGGTTACGTTAAGTGTATTTGAAGGCAAAATTATCTTTAAAAAGGCATTTGCAGGTTACAACTATTTAAATTACTAAGGAAACACTTTTAGAACGGTATCAGGGCAATATAGTGCTTAATGAAAGAAATAAATCAAGATTACGTTACTGTAACGTTTTAGAACATATACTAAAAGCTCAATTGATAACGGTAACTGTTTTTAAACGCAAAATTTTCTTTAAAAGGAATTTATAAGTTATAGCTAAATATTTAAATTACTTAAAAACACTTTTAAAGCGGTATCAAAACAAAATAGTGTTTATCCATGATTTAAAAACACCCCCAAAAAGTCAAACCCAAAAAAAACAGGCATAAAATTATATTTAATGTATTATTAAACAAACAATTTCAATAAAGGACAAGGTATAAGGCAATGAATTATTTATATTTATATTTATTTATATTTAAATGTACTTACAAGCAAAATTTTATCCACTCCAAACACAAAAGTTAGGTTATTTTAAGTTACAGACACTGCCAAAAGAAAAACACTTTTAATTCCATTCCAAACAAACCAGGTACTTATTTAAGAGAATTCAAGTTAGATAGCACAGTATTTTACAGTTATAAGAAAATTAATTGGACTAACAATACACTATAAAAAAATATACCAGAAAATCAAGTCAATATGGCCGATTATGTTAGATTAGCACAACAGCTGCCATGTCATTTCAGGTAATTATACAGTAACTTACAGAGCTACCACCCTAAATTTTTATGAGTTAATAGATATTAAAAATGATCATAATTATTTATTTTTTAAATGAAAAGCTAGGAATATAGTTAATTAATACATTATAAGGTATAGAATAAATGATTATCAACCCTGACCACGTTTTGGGCGCAACTATTATAACCCCGTAAACGAGGTACGCGAGCCACTAATGACAGTTGGTAGCGATACTACATAATGTGAAAATGACGCGCAATTTATCGATGACGTCACACAATATGCAAATTATTGCAACATAATTACGCAAACTTCAAAGGAAATAAATTTTAAAGAAACCCCCAAAGGTGGCACTCACCTGAACAGGTAGAGCTTCCTTCAGGATAACTCCATGATGGCGGCGGTTTCCTTCAGGATTACTCCATGATGGTCGCCCGTGGCTTCGTTAATATTTCTCGGGTGTGGATACTATTGAGCCAGGTTGAATCCAAATTCGATTGTCTTCTTCCTATGTAGAGGGGCGACAGGAAAGGGTATGAGGAACGATAATCAAAAGAAGGCAAAAAGGGACCTACATGACAAAAAGATACGGTAAGACACAAAAAGACAACCCGCTTTACATCTTGGAGGCTAGTTCTCCCGTCTTTTCCGGAAAATCCCCCACTATCCTCCGTCCACACGCGTCGGCGCGAATCTCGCGCAACGCACTATCTGAAGTGACTGAAATACGCACACGTCCTTTTAAACTTATGGCGCGAAATTCTCACATATTAAGACTTAATTAAGAATGTCTAGTGCCAAAATTTTGGCACGTAACATCTGTTAAAGAAATATTCCCAGATTTCTGTTCCCTTACTGCTCGATCTATTCCGAAAACATAGCGTGTCTTCTTTCCTTTCACTAGCTCCTAACTTCTTTGTTTATCAAGCCTTTCAAAGTCGAACGTTTCACTAAACATCTGTTATGCTCCTTCCTTTATTATAGCATGCAAACTATAGTCTTTCTCTGTAAATCGATATTGTTTTCATACGTGCTATCTGCACCTATGTTTTGTCCCTCATTATCTCTCTCGTCAACAAATAATAGCTGAAAAAATTTCCAGCTATTATTTGTTGACGAGATTTTATGTTGGTTATCTGTTTAGGACTTTAACATTTTTAGAATTTATAATACGTTCAACTCGAATAACAACCGCCGTTTTAAACATGCTATATACCTGAAAGCTTTTATTATCTACACCATTTATACTAAAGAATACTAAAACTATGCTGACCGTAATTTACATTCTACATGAATTTACGCAATTATGCGCCTTAAATTATGTTTCCTAACTTATTAATAATTAATATTTACACCCAAATTTTATGCTACATTCAAGTAACCCTAATATTTACTAGTAATTTGTCAAAAACGAACCGATTTTGTTCAAACATGTCTCAAACTTCGCGTGACCTATTTATACACTTTCTAATTTGCAATACATATAAATTTGAGCTGCTAATGCCCTTTTATGACCACAGTAATAATATATATATATATAATTTTGCATTGGACTACCGCTCGATAGGGGCGCTGTTCTTATTCTGAACATGGAAGTATTATCTCTAAAATCTCTGAGTCAGATGGTTGTTTTTCAGATTAATTTCAAAGGGCTTGCACAAACTTACTATATTTTTGTTTTGTACTGTACATGAAGTGTTCAGAATAAGAACAGCGCTCCTATCGGGCAGTAGTCCAATGCAAAATTATATATATATATATATTTCATTGTTACTTAATTCAATATGAATATCTATTAAATATATATTTTTTTTAAATATATATACTTTTTAAATATATTGTGCTGATACTTTTATTTTATGGTAAATCTCTACCCGTACACCTTGGATCAACCAAATATTATATGTCACTCTTTATTCCTGTCAAAACTTTTAATCTATCTCGGCTAGCTCTACTTCACAATTTTATATTTATTATACAAATTTAGTATGTTAAAATGTTCTAATTAAAGGCGATCAGGATCAAATTTCTATTTATAAATTTTAATGTCAAAATGACACTTGTCAAATTTAGGTTATTAATTATATATATTCGATTTTAAATATCTTAGTGATATAGCAGCTAATACTATCTTACTAACGTACTCACTACCTGTGGTCCTGTATCCTCCGAGT
The DNA here is from genome assembly GCA_036346225.1 of Platerodrilus igneus. Lineage (NCBI taxonomy): Eukaryota > Metazoa > Arthropoda > Insecta > Coleoptera > Lycidae > Platerodrilus > Platerodrilus igneus. Next base: position 2,031,828 of record JARFIW010001219.1, read on the forward strand.
CTTAATTAAATTTCTCTCCGTTGTATCTATTTCTTTCGGTATTAAATTTCAGAAACTGTCGTAACACCCGACGTCAGCAGTTCTCTCTGAAATATTCAAAAGGCATTAATTTTGAAGATTAAGTTTCCTGATATTTCAACTTGTAACGTATTTTTTTTCTAGTTACACTTCGTTCTTTAAAATAAAAATAAAACAGCTATAATTTAGAATGTTTAATTTGTGAATTACCATCCAATAGAAATTAATACATAAAATTGATAATAACACATAGATTCTTTTACGTTTATGCTCTAAAGTTCGTTACTAAGCTCTGTCGAGTTGTCAATTTGATCACTTCATTATCAGCGTTCGAACGGGCAAGCTGTTCTACAAGTTAGTGGAGTCAAGATGGTCGTGTTTAAACACGTGACCTCTAACAGAGTAAGAAAAAGAAAAAAATTGATAAATTTTTGGTGTCTGGAGGTCGAGCCTAACAGCTGTAGCGTAAGCATGATTTTCTATAAGCTTCGCTCAGAGCAGTTCAGTTGATCCCTGCAGGCCTAAGAAGATGGAAGCCCCTTTTGACATCATTAATACAGTTGGTATATATTAATTAAATAGATTATACTATTATTTTTCATCTTAGTGCAATATCTCCGATAATAACTTAAGTCAATTTCTATTTTAAAGCAAGAACATATATGGTTACGTCTTATTCAATATAAAATGCAGTAACGTAGAAGGCAATTTCACATGTGTTCCGTATATTTCAACTTCACCAATAAATAACATCAAATAAGGAAATTTTGGAGCTAAAGTTTTGTTAAAAAAAAATTCATTTGAGCTGAGGTTGGTATTGTTATATAATCGTTGTATTCCGAAGAACTTTGATGGTTATGGAAATTTCCGACAGCTGAGGTCAAGGTACAGTATCTTTCGTTCAGAGCAGTTTTGTAGCACATGAGTGTTCTTTAGGATTTAATAACTGTGAACATAGAGTAAAGTACTATAAATAATCTAACATTAAATATTTGAGTAACGTAAAAAGAAAATACCTTTTGAGGAATCAGCGAATTAAATAACAAGTCGATTGTTTGTCAGAATGTTTGCACATGTACACAAATAGTACATTTAATAAAGTTGTGAATGACATCTTATGTCAGATATATAAAAAACATAGATTCAGTTGTCCTATCTAGACGTCATATGCCGTCTTAATTTAATTTAAAATATGTTTAAATATTTTGAGGTTATGAACTTGCATTTTTCATCGACATGTGAAATTCGCGTACTTACTGTTAAATAAAAATAAATTAGAATAATTACATTCTACAATATCAGCACTTTGATAATTAAATTTTATTATGAAGATCAAGGAAGTACTTCATTGATTTAAAGAAATTTATGTATTATGAGTAACTTAAAAATTCCAAGTCAATATATTTAGATTTTATAGAAAAGATCCATTCAGAGATCTTCCTAATTTTGAATGCAAAACTTCACTAGTCTGTTTCTGTTCTAGAAAAATTATTAAGAGAAAATTTTATAAAGATACAAAATTAAATACTGTAGTTACATATATTCAGAAATTTATCCAAATAGAATCTATTTTGTTTTTGAATGACTTTTTATAATTTAAAATTCAAAAAAAAAATTGCAAGTCATCCCTGATTAGAAATTGTGAGTAATGAAAACAAATTCCCTCGGTATATATCATAGAAGCCTAAATTCTATTATTTTATTTTTGGCAAATATTTTTGAAGACACAAATGGTGTTCATGTTGTACCTTTGTTTGTTCACAGGTCAAGCCGAGACATCTGTATGACATCTGGTGTTTGAGGTCTTGGTAAGTGTGTTATAAAGAGTGAAATTCAGGTTTTATGGCTATGTTAGTGGTGTTGACATAAGGTTTCTGCATTCCTCTAATACAAGCACAGTTAAATTTTGTTGGTTATTGTATTGAAAAATACGGTGGCGCTCATTAAATATATTTTTGGTCTTTTAACAACCCATGACCCAAGCTCATGATCTACCCATAGCTAACACTCGACTAGCCGTTTATGTCTTAAGAGTTTATCTTTAGCTCAAGCCATTCTCCATCCAACTTTATCTTGGGCTTACATTAATAAGAAAAAATTTTCGACCTTGTGATATAAGGTTAGGGTTTAGAAAATTTAAAGGTGTAATTTTTTAGCTCATAGTCACGAGGATAAAGTTAATAATAAAAAATCAAGCAAGAAACAAAATTTTTTTTACAAACTATTCTTGATGACAGTCTGGTAAATTTGTTCTTGAATTTCCTTTTCCTTGATCGTTTTGTGTTATGGGTTTAATAGTAGTGTTTCTTCTAAATTTATTTTGTTCATTTCTTGGGCATACCTATATTCGTTAACATCCAAATTTATTTTATGAATAAAATAACTTTCCTTATGTAACTCCTCTATTTCTTCTTAAATACAGAAACAGCACACTGGTAACATAACTCGGTAGTATTATAACTTAGGTTCATAAATTCACAATCACGTTTGATAGTTCTCTTACAAAATGGTCCTGGTTTATAAATGTTATTATTCTACTTATGGATAACACATATTCTTCTATCATTATCCTCCTATTAATTACGAATATAATTCATTTCTTAAACTTGTTTTTTATAATAAAAAATGACCGGACTTATTCTTATATGTACTTCACTATCCCAATTCTATTTATCGACTGTCCTCGTTTCCTTGGTTACATACCGATCTCTATTCTTTTTATTTTAAATTGACAGAATATGTAACCTACCTACTCTATTTACAATTAAAATTTCTTAATCCTAATGTCCATGTTTATTCCAAAAAAGTATTGATTTTTAAAACCGACTATCCATGCATCGGCTCCTTGATTCTACTAAATTAATAAAATACATCACAATATATTGCTGTGATACTTCACCAGTCCCTACGATGATTTAGCCCAACGGTTGGGCATGTTATAAAATGCTGTGATATTTCCTTATTATATTTAGCCCCTACGATGGGCGTCATAAAATGCTGTGATATTTTATTATATTTAGCCCCACGACTTGGGCGTACATAAAATTCTGTGTTACCTTCCTTCCCACGATTTCTTAATGTAATATAATCCTTCCTTTATATTAATCAAGCACCTATGATGTGAAATGTTAAGTTATGGATTTTCTTTACCTCAA